>JAUMHF010000014.1:13042128-13080354 GCA_032359275.1 Microctenopoma steveboyesi | reverse complement strand
GACTGGGAAGTCGAAGGTCGTAGGTTCGAACCCCGTCTGACTCCTAATCCATCTCCTACCAGGTGTGTCCCTGAGCCCGACACCCAGCACTAGCTCCCTGTAAGTCGCTTTAGATAAAAGCGTCTGCCAAGCAAAGTGAAGTAAAGTAAATGTGTTAGTGGGTGTATGTGTGTGACCGTTCATTGTCTTCGTCTGAACTTTTGCATCTATAACTTTATGCCAGTGGGAGACAGCAAATGTATTCTTCTTTTTATGCTTTAATCTAGTACAGTGAGTGAACTGTGTGATCTTTATTTGGAATATTTTTTAAAATCTGTTTTTATGAAAGGCGGTAGATGGATCTATTTAACATAACAGCCAATTGTGATGTTTCTATTCTGGCCTAAAATCTCAAGACACAAATTCTGTGCGGACAATAACATAAGAACACAGGGTTTGTAATCTTTGAGACGATGTTGGGGGGAAAAGATTTTCTCTAAAAAAGGTTTATAAGCTATTCACTTGCTATATGTCATAGCTTGTGCCAATTTTGCTATTACTGTCTGCATCTCATGCATCTGTAGACTTCTTTCCCACAGTGCTATGTCGTTATGCCATGTCCTCTCTCAGGCCTGCTGGCGTAGCTAACACCAGCTAACACTAAAACTTTTTTGATGCCCCTGTTTAAGGATATACTGAGAACACACTGAACTATTAGTTTTGTTTATTACGAGTTTTATTTTGCACTGGGGTGTGTGGAAATCTTCTGTTTACTATTTGCTTTTCACCTTGTTCTAAAACAGCTTGTAATAAACATATTTAACTTGCCTGTCCTGGTTGTTTAGAATTGGGTCAAAGACCAAATACATATTTTTTATCATAATATATTATCAAAATATAATCATATGAATATTATTGTGTGTACTTGTATAATATATGAATTACATTTTAAAGTACAGTATTTATTATTAGTAGAACTAATCATAGTGTTGTACTTCACATTGTAATATGTGGGTGTTTATTTGTTATTACAGCTGGATTGAAAATTCTAATAAACTATAACAACAAAGCCATTAAAGTACCAAAACTCCTTTGTTACAATATTTGTACAGTAACATTAAGCAGGTAACATTTTCTGTCACTGTCAGAAATCCTGAAAAATTGATTCCAAGAAGAGCTCCAGGAACGATTCTTTAAGCAAAGAGATTGAGGTTGTAGAGGTTTAAGAACAGATTGTCATGTGCCTGTAGCAGGATTTTGGAGTAGAAAGGTGTACAACATCAAGGAGGATGCTCAAATTACATAGCTTAATATAATATGCACCACATGGCCAAAGTTATATTTAACCTGTCATCAAAAATGACCAGATGTATCACGTACAGTTTTTAGGAAAATGATTTTCAGTTTAGATTTTCTGTACTTACAGAGTAGAGTAGGTTTCTTGGTTTTGGAAAGGCAGGGCATATTAAGCAGCTTCCTGTTGATGTTTCTTGACACTGACACACACGTGAACCACCATATGCAGTTAAAATTCATTTGAATACAAAATAATGTTGTTTCTCAAAAACCCTATGAGATTGACAGATTCTGATTTCATCAGTAAATTTAAACTAAAATATAAAATATTTTGAATAATTGGTTGAGCATTGTGATGATACTGTCACACATCTTCAGTTCACAGGTTTGTCTCTCCCTAATGTTAACAATTTCTTCCTGTGAAGAATGGATCATACAACTTAAACATCTAATCTGACAGAACCTTTCCCATACATTAGCCAAACTGTATTTGCCAGTGACAGATATTTTAGGAATCTGGTTGCATATTTTAATGACAATGAAAGACTCTACCACACCTGTTAAATTCCCAAAGAGTTTACGGTGATCATGCTGCAGCCTCAGTTTACCGATTTACTCCTCAAAGCTTGTGGAATTGAAATTCTCTGGGATATTTAGACTTAATAAGGCAGAGAATAGCATTATTTCTGTGAAGGTGATCCTCATTTGCATAGTTTCCCACCTGCATACACACACAGCTTCCCCCTTTTTTCCTGTCACACACAGCCTCCTGCCATCCTCTACCTCCCTCCTCCTCTCCTCCACCCAGCAAATGTTTAAATTACATGACCAAGTAAGCAAGATTAATTAAAATGATAATCTGCGGGCTGAATATATTTCACAATTAGCTTGATGGCTGTTTGAAATTGCTGTGTAGAGTTTGGAAGTCAAAGTGGAGTATTGACCTATTCATCTGCTTTAGTCAAAACAGTCATTAGCCCAATTAAGAACATGCAGACAGTTGCCATTATAGTCAGAAGTGTTATAGTATATAAATATATAGAAGTAATATAACTTCATTTAGTTTAAATTCATTCATATAATGTATGGTAAAAAATGTCAAACTGAATTTATCTGTGGACGTTAAATAATGTGTATTTTACTTTAAACAATGTATTTGGACAATTGAAACATGTATTAATCATTCTACCTGAAGGCTCAAGTAAATTTCTATTGTATTTTATGAACTATATTTTTGCTATAAATTCTCAGTGTGTTATTTTCTTTCCAAGTTCTGTTCTATTGTCTGTTTTCCTTTATTTATTTTTGAGTTTCTTGTACTCTGTTCAAAAATAGCCGATGATGCTTCAGGTTTGAGGACGCTAGAACAATGCCTGCTGGTTCTCAGCTGCTCTCTCTCCCTGTGCCGAGCTTAATCAAAACACGGGATAGATTCTCTATTCCCTGGAGGTTGTCTAATCCTCTTATGGAGTAACTGTAAACCCAAACTTCAGAATGTCTCTCATCACTCTCACATTCAGGCTTAGACAACATGGGCAGCACACAGCGCCCTGTGTTACATGATCCTTTCTCCCTTACACAGATGAAATGGAATTTTTTTTGAGAAGATGGACAATCAAAGTCAATTAGCAGCTACAAGAGTGTGATCGCTCCGTGTGATTGTACTTGCATGTATATTGTTTTCCGTGCATGCATTTCTGTGCTTGCTGTGTATATTTGTGAGCGTTTGTGTGTGTGGTTGTAAAGCTCTGCACTCGCCTCCTCATCGCCATGCTTCATTTATCTGTCATTAGCAGAATTAATGGCTGTGGGTTTGAGCCAGCAAGAGAAGGAGAGAATATGGCGTCTTTCCAAAATAGGGGAGAACAACTCTGTGAGCAACTCTGAGTCTGGGTGAGGTTGAGTGAGCTGGAAAGATGATGATGAAGGATGAGGATGTGGATAAGGATTAGACTGAGAGACATATCTCTCTATAGAGAAAAGACAAAACAATAAGAGAGAAAGAAGAGTTGCAGATAGCGAGAGAAAGGAATACAAAACAAGATTGTCCTGTAGAGGAGAAGTAATTTGTGTTGCCAGTTGAGGGATAAATAGGGTGAAGGAAGAATTTGGAGATGGAGAAAGAGACAGAGATAGATGGTGTTCATTTTGATTAAAATAAAGAAGGGGGGAAATGTAGATGGAGACTGAAACAATAATGGCTTATTTGTAAGTTATTTTAAGACCATGTCCACAAAAAGTTAATAAAGTTTAAAATTCAGCTTTTCTGTCAACAACAAGGCAGCAGACATGGAGGCATATTGTTGGGTTATATCAAGACAGACGTTACATAGAAAGTTCAATTCAATGTTCATTTTAGTGTCATAAATAATTAGTCCAACCAAATTAGTTCAATAGCACTGAGATGAGGGCCCATAAACAAAGCAAGCAAATGGACAACACTGTTGAGAACAAAAAGTTAGTAAAAAATTCTGAATAAGACCCAGCCACCCCGGTTAGAAGCGACTGATGAGCTGACTGATAACTAGCAATTACAGTTTACATTCATGCTGCCATATATGCAACTCTATATAACTAAAAGTCTGATCGAAGGTTCAGCTGATTTACAGCATGTTACAAATTAGATTTAGGATATAAAAGCGGCCTAAATATGATATGAAAAAATCTCTCTCTCTCTCTCTCTCTCTCTATATATATATATATATATATCTTAACATACATGCATATTGCGAAAAGAGAAACTAATAGAGTCATGAAAATCCAATATATGAGACTAAGGTAAATCAAAATGATGATAAAAAAACAAGGTAGTCAATTGGTTGCAAGGTGAATATATGTACACTGACTGTCTTTAGCACATCTATATACTGTATAATGTGCCTGTTGGGACACACTAAGAACAAAATGAAATGCTATGACCTTGTGTAGGTCATAGCACGTGAGGGGATCCAGGTGTTGGGTGAGTGACTTGGATAAAAATTAGTTAAATAAAAAAAAATAAAAAGGAAATGTTTAACATCACATTGTTGTTTATAGGGATTTAAAAGGAAATTCAGAAGACAGGACGTAATATGTTCACATGGTCGCCTTGCCAAGGTTAAAAGCAGAACATGTCTATAAGAAGACAGTAAAAAGTGAGGCTACTATGAGATTGATCCATGGCTTTAATCAGTTCATCAGTGACTTCTATAGGACATTTATTTTGAAATTTGAAGAAATCCCTACAATGCATGCTTCATATATTGCATTCACAATAATGGACAGAAAGAACATGAGAAGACTTTGACCCTGACCTTTGACCTTTGGCCACAACAAAGCTGATCAGTTCAATACTCAAGTTCTTTATCTATCCCAAAAAATGGGACAGAGGGATAGATGTAGGCATGAATGAACGGACAGGCAAATTGAAAACATAATGCCACCAGCCCTGGCTATCACTGTCACAGATCTTGTGTGAAGATGTTGCCCAAAGTGCTGACTGCATATTTATGTTATGCATGGCTGAAGGAACTGACAGTGTTGCTTTTTAGGCACAATGCAACTAGAATATCAGCACACACACACATTAACTGCTATATACATACACACACACATACGATACTTATCCTGTGTCACTTTCATCATCAGGCCTTAAGAGGCTTTCTCTGGAAGGCTCATTAGGCTGACACGTCACCAGCATGTGCGCTTTTTTTTAATGTTGGTACAGACGTAGAGCCCATTACACATGATAATTGGTGTCTGCAAACAACTGTCTATTTTTGAAATTCATATGTGCCACTGGTTTATTAGTGTATGCGTCTCCTTTCCTCCACGTGGATGTTTGTGTTTGCATGTTTGTGTTGTGGGGGGGTCAAGCAGTGAAGGATGCAGAGGCATGCATCATTGAGGCAACAGTAATTAAAGCCTGTTTTAAGTGTTTAATTGGTGTCATTAGAGTATTGAGGGTCAAACTATTGACACGCACATGTACAGACACTGAGTAGATATAAGGACACAATTACTCTGGCCGTGGTCCTGTAAATAATCTAGAGTCATTGTTATCCATGGTTTATTAGGGACATGTGCGGAGGGGGAGCTCTTGTCCTCTGAAAGTTGGGGGTTGTGTGTGCAGAAGTACAACCCGGATCCATTTGTTCTGGAGTAACGACAATACAGCTGTGTAAAGTGTTTTTTGTTGTTTTAAGTGATTTTGTTACGGCAAATATTGCATTTATAAAAGGGTTAGGGGTAGGCTTAGGGTTAGAACAAAAAAGAACTTTTAATCAACTTGACACAAGAAAACTACTGTAATTCTCCAAAAGAACATTTTTTTAAAGAATTTTTTGTTTAAAATAGGATTAAATACAGAGAGCTGTGGTGGTTTTCTCGGGTTAACAGTGGTAAAATACAAGACATTTAAATAAAGAAGTTGCCTGCATAAACTGTCTCATTTTGGAGACACGTGTCAAACCTGCTGCTGTGTGATGGCCACAGCTGTTTAATAAAGTCAAACAAAATGAACTGCATTGCACATTTGTTTGATCAGCATGAGACAGCATGTGGAATAAATTTAACAGTGTGTTCAACAGTGTGATACTTAGGGAGATGGAGCTCCGGCAGAGTGCAGGGGATGAGCGCAGCTCCAGTGTGCTAAGGCCCAGTTCAACACCCCACTGAGGGGATGACACTAATGATTGTAGCACATGCTCCGTCATAAACCTGACACTACATATTGCCATTTGCGATTAATAACAGAACCATGTGATAAACCCTCCCAAGAAAGAATGTATATATAGATACATGTATAGACATATATTTATCTATATATACATGTTCCCTATTCCTGATGTAACCAGCCCTTGGGATTGCTACATCTATCACTATAGCCTTCTTCCTCTGGTGGTCCACCACCACTATGTCCAGTTGGTTAGCTATTACCAGTTTGTCAGTCTGTATCTGGAAGTCCCACAGGCTCTTAGCCTTCTCATTCTCAGCCACCTTTGGAGGTCTCTCCTCTCTTCTTGACCTTGGGACTTCCAGCCCATACTCGGCACAGATGTTCCTGTACACTATGCCAGCCACTTGGTTATGGCGTTCCATGTATGCCCGGCCTGCTTACATCTTGCACCCTGCTGTTATGTGCTGGATTGTCTTAGGGGCATTTTTGCACAGCCTGCACCTGGGGTCCTGCCTGGTGTGGTAGACCCCAGCCTCTATTGATCTTGTGCTTGGGGCTTGTTCGTTTGCTGCCACAGTGTCTGTCTTTCAGTCAAGCTTTGTCCAGCCACTGGTAGGTCTGATGACTGGAAAGGCCTAGATCTTGTTTTTCCCATTTAGCCAACTTCTCAGGACTTGCCTTACTTCTTGCAGGTATTTGGTGGCTGCTGCTTTCCTTGTGGCCTCTTCTTGGTTCCCATTAGCCTGTGGAACTCCAAGGTACTTGTAACTACCCTAATTGTTTGTTGCCTTCTGGATTTTTTATACTTTTGGCAACAATGTCACAAAATAAAATGTATAAAACTACTTTATTTTCAAATGTTAGACTTGTCTATGAGATCATACACTTTCATGAAAACTGTTGATAATTGATTAAATTGATATTCAACACCTAAAGCTTTTTAATGGCTTTTGTGCTGTATTTTTTTTGTTTTTTCTCAGCTTAACACCTGCTTTTCTAATCTTTATAAACAACCTTTATTTCGCTAACTTTTGGTTTGGCAACCCCACTGATTATACATGGCAATTTTTTAAAGAGGGCATCTATAATATAAAAAAGTTATTACTCTCCAAATGAAGGCTTGTTGTAGGTACTCAAGAAGATACAATGCATAATGATAGGATCCACACAATCTGAACGGTGAAATCTGCGTATTTAATTAAGTGTCCTTTCATTCTCTATTAGAACATTTTAGATAATCAGTAGAGTACAGTATAAAGTACAGTGTTTAGCATATAAACACAATGAATACACAATGAGGATCATATCATAAGTATAATTATTTATTTATTTTGCAAAGAAAACACCAAAGTACACAAGAAGGTGTAAACAAGTTCACTGAATATGCATAAATATGCATTCCACTGCTAGTGTCAACTTGTGACAATGAAAAAGCTTGTAAAACATTTGTGTGACCACCAGTCCATTAACTCAAAAGAAAAAATTTGGGTTTTTTTTACACAATGTCTTCCATGAAAGTCTTAATTAGTATATCTTAAAGATCCAAAACCACATCATTATTTATTCTGACCTAACCGCCCTGCACTCCACAGCTTTAACACTACTTTTCCAATATGCCACACCGCATTCATCGATTCTCCGTGAAGGACAAGGAGAGGTCATGTTTTGGTAATTACAAGCAGTGCATCTCTACGCTGTAAATAACATCTGCATCATTGGTGCATGTTTAAGCAATTAGAGCATCTGTTTTAAATTGCAAGTTAGGAATACAGGATTGTGTGAGTAGCACCTAAACTGCAAGCTTGTCTTACATGTAGAGTTGACAAAACAAAAGTTGTTAATATCAATTTTAATACTATGCTGCTTTACTCTACTGTAAGGTTCACTTCGGCCATGTCAGACTATAGTTATTTCCATGTTTGGATGTTCCATAAGTGGACATCCATGGTCATGAGTTTAAATGGGATGGACACAACACTGACAACAATCTTCTCGATAACCACAGTAAATTAAAACCTTTCTGTTAAAAAGAAATGTTATATTGTGAGCTTTGGAAAGAGAGAATTTATGGCAGAGCTGGTTTAGTGCAGTAGATGAGACTATACTTAAAAAAAATATGTATGACACATTGCATCACTATTACAATCTCTGTTGAAAACACATGTTCAGGTGCATGCACACATACGCTTGTAATAGACGCGTATATAGCTCCACTTGAATGTCTCTTCAGTTATTTTAATCTGAAGCGCAGTCACGTCTGAGTCAGTGAGTCAGTGAGTCAGGGAGGCTTTATTCTGGCATTACATGATGTTTTCTGTCTGTCAGGAAAAGGGGCTCCAACAACATAGAGAGAGAAACTGGTACCCTTGCTGGATGCATCTTTCACAAGCCACTCACCTGGCTGGTGAACAGCAGGTGGTCCAACTGTTTTGAGGAGGGCCAGCTTAAGTATTACATAGATAAAATATTTCAGAATGGTTGAAACCTAATTCATTAAGGTTTGCAATTAATGATGTCTCATTAGTGGAGACATGATGTCAGGGTTTGAGGTAACGGACCCAAGAGCACTCGGAACGCAGAGGGGTTGAAAGGAAAGAGGTTTATTAACAATTCAGACAAACAAGGGGGACAGATAACTGTGCACATGAACCAATCACTCCACATGGGAGGCACACACAAAGACTCAGAGATAAAGAAACTAATGAACTGTCAGACCTAGGCTGAGCTGAAAAACAGAACTGAAAATCACTCCATATAGGAGGATAAACGCAGGTACAGGAGCCTAAACAAACAACCACGAACAGGTGACTGAAACTATACACAGGAACCCAGTGAGGGAAACAGACTGGACTACAGAGATGAACATTACATAACAGACACGACCTACGGGCGGACGGACAACGGAGCCAACAAGACAGAGCAGAACAACAAGGAGAGAAGGAAACAGAAAAACCAGGAAGGAAGCTCAGGCACAGGTGCAAACAACAGGGCTAGATTGAGAGTGAACTGGAGAGCAGGCTTGGGGTAGCAAAAACCGGAACATAACCAGAATCGGCAAAATAGGCAAATACTAATTATGAACAAACCGGGGCAGGGCAACTTGGACAAAACCGACTGGGAACATCTGCTAATCTAATGATCAGAAAGTGTTAACAGGTGAGGGAGGTGTCGGGAACTAATTTCCTTTTTTAGAAAGTGAGGTAACTCCATCAAAAATCTTTAAGGTTTCTTTATTATCTTGTGTCAGTGTCAGAAAGTGTAATTCTTGTATTTATTGCATTTTATAGGTCAGGTTACTGCTAAATGCTAACAGTTATGCGTTTTATGTAGACATGCTTATTTAGGACAGGAGTAAAAAGCAGTGCATCAATGTCAGAGAGAGGCAGGAAAGACCATGCCTAGCCGAGTACTGGAACCTTCCAATCTTTTCAAAATGTGGCGTATCTTTTGTATATCTGGGGGCTGGAGGTGGGCAGATGGCCGGAGGTGAGGTGTGAAGTGGTTAGTTGACAAGTGGGCTGAGCCAGGACCGGATACAGCCTGCAGAGTTGCATCTCAGTCAGGTTGTTGTTCAGTTGGTAGTGGATCCTTGAACTAAAGGGGGGTTTCTTGTAGTAGTGGGTGATACGTCACAGGTTAATCCATGTAGGACTGACCCACAATACCCCCATATTTATGGAAAGGCAATGCATAATGTTAATGACTGTGGGTGAACAGTTTACTCTTTTTCCCAAGACATTCATGTCTTAACACTTAATAAATAACATACTTGATCACAATCTTGAGATATTGTCTGTGCTCAAATCTGTTTACAGTGGTGAAAAACATTAAAAGTTGCATTAAAAGTTGCATTAAAAGGAAACAATGTGTATTTTAGTTAGTTTATTTTTTGTTTATGCTTGACCCGTTTGGAGAGCTCCATCTTGCTGTAAGCTTCTTGCTTGACCTGATGACATTAAGTTCAGCTGTAAACCAGCACTTGTTAGTCTAGTAACTGATCTGTGATCTTGCTTTGCTCTCCCTATATAATATGTGAAGTAAGAAGTCGTACAGTAAGGATGTTACCAACAAGGGCACATTTTGAGAGGGTGCTGCCTGCCTGTCTACAGTGTGAAAGATATTAAAGGTATGATTTCAGGATGCATTCTCATTTTATAGATTTTGTTAAATCAGCATAAATACAGCTTCTATTTTTTGCAGCCTTACCTTTGTATGACTATATGAACAGCAAATGTCGGGCAACACCTGTTCGAGGAATGTGTACTATCTGTTTTGGGGACTCTTTATATGGAGGTAGTCAGATCGGGGAACTCTGGCAGCTGGTTGTTTGGGAGCGCACACAGCACAAGGCTTGCCAAAAACCACAGATGCTGTGGCAGAGTGGAGAAAAAAGATTGCTTAAAGGGGTTTTCATTTCCCAAAGTAAGAATGATGTGCTGAATTATGATATTTGATAGACGGAACGCAAAGGAGAAAGAGGGGAAAAAGAGAGACAGAATTATTATGTGGGTAGAGAGGCTAATTACCAACCGCTGAGACTTCCCAGTGTCATTATAGAATAATGAAAATATCACTCAAAACACTATTACAGAAATATTAAATTTTCATTAGACACCCCTAGAGCTACTATACAGTAGTCCTTTATCACTTTTTACATCCCAGGACACTCATTCTGTTAATACTTAATGACTAATGAAATCATTAAGCATTCAGATTTTGGGATCTCATTGAATCCAAATGGAGACATCTGATAAAGTAGGTATATCCATGAATATACCATGGACAGAATTGAGAATTTGGGGAAAGCAGGAAGAAGTAAAAGTCCAAAGACATGCCAATGGAATTGGGAAGGGATTAAAAAAAGGCAAACAGTAGGTGTTAAGCCATACAAGAAAGACACGATAAAAAAGGGTGAAAATAAAAAAAACACATAGACAAATTAGAATGACAGCATCCAGCAGAGACATATGGGACCCCATGTGAAGCAGCATTGTGAAGTACATCTTACATGCTAATACTGTGAAAAAATAAGAGATTTGATTGAAAGGAGAAGTCAGTCACCTGCTGTTTTCTGTATTGATTTTTGTTGGTTTTAGAATCTCAAGAGACACAAAACAGTCTGGTTTACAGCTATTTTCTTAGAATCCCAGCTTTGCCCTATTTAATCAGCCGTTACAGTTGTTACTTGAATGTCTATGTTGTTGAGGAAATATCTGTGTAATATCAGTATGATTTCCTCCAATAACATGTTTCTATGTTTAGTGGGAAATTAAATATTTCCTTTATGCGGCAGATGTGAGGAGGGCAGTCAAAGCAGAACTATACAGTAAACCCTGTAAATACAGTCTGCTAGGTGCTTTACCTGCCTTAGAAGCTGACGTTGCTTATGATATATTATTAATACATCGCTCTCTCTTTATGGAAGGTATAGTAGGTAATAGATAAAGTACTGGCATGATTACCATTCCTGGAGACACTCCACAGTGTGCTACAGAGAAATGTTAATTAGCCTCTCGGGTTGCACCTGTCCTGGTTGACACTGCCAATAAATTCTTTTAAAACAAGGAGCTTGTGCATTGGCTGTGACAGGTTTGCAGCCATGTTTTTCCCATGCATTGATGTCAATAAATAGTTAGTGTTTGAAGTTTTGCAGGCACTGATTTCAATTGCAACTGCATATTGCATCTTCTTGTTTTAGAGTACTTTTAATATATTTTACCTGTGAAAAGATAAAATATGATTTTGATGTGGATTTCTGATTCTGTAAAACAAATGACATTAAGGAATAAAGAGTAATAGTTTGTCTGATTTGCGACTCAGACATCAAAACACTGTAAAAAGCTAAAAAGTAGTTATTACTATCAAAGCCAAAGAGGCCATGATATTATTTAATACAATGAACTGAAAGACGTACGTTTATCAGTGAATATCTTGCTGCTCATAGCTGTAACTAAATGTAAATATACTGTACAATGTAGAGCAAATCCATATGGTGATTACTCATAGCACAGTGGTTTGCACAAGGATAGCTTGTTTGATTTGATGGGAACCTTTGACTGCCTTATGACTGTGAGCTGTAGAAAGAGTAAATCTCAGAGAGAAAAAAAAAAACAACTAAATTGATGGCTTCTAATTTTACGCATGATTTCACTCACTACTTAGACTGTCTCCTCCACCACCTTGCATATACTAATCCCTATTCATTACATTCTGAGTCAGCACAATTTATATTCTCATGTATTAAACTTTTGTTCCAATTTTGCTTTAAGTGGCGTAAGTGAGGAAAAGCCTTCAAATTAAATAATGAGAAAAGGTCTTTGAATACTGGACAAAGATTTCATGAATTCACATGTGTGTATGCCTGACAAGGGTGATTAGAGGGAAACGGGCTTTCTCTCCCTCTCCTGGCAGCCTTCCAGGTATATCTCTCGTAGATGAAGCCTTTGCAGGTGTCTGCAATTGTGAATGCTTCACAATGTGTGAGTCTCTTTACATTTAGTACTAATTAAGAGCTGAGCGAAAGGGAGCAGACTCAGAATAACCCTCGCTTTCTCGCTTACACACACAAACGTGCAGTTTATGCACAGCTCTCATAAGTACATGGTGAATGGAGTATAAATGGTCCATAGGCCTTCAGAAAACATTATATCATGATATCATGATATCATATATCATACACGCCTTGGGTCGTACAATGTTTTGAGCAGTGATTACCTGGCTGCTTAACTGTCTCCAGGCTGTTGCATGATTTAAAACTTACTGTACCTCAAATGACAATAACAATGTTATTTTCTTTATATATTAAAGTGAAAAGATTAAATGTAATATATAACCTTCTCCTACCATATGTAATGTTAAGAAGGTTGAGTGACCATTTTTTTTCATTGTGCCTGTGGAGCATTTTACCAGTGTTTTTGTTTTTCATGTTGCTTACTAATTCTCATCAACCGTTTAGTAAACTGAATGAAAGTCAGATTTTAGCAACAATCCAGTAAATTTATGAAAGTGTATAATACTGAACTAAAAGGATCATGACAGAAACACAACTCAACACATTCAAATGTGATTTCATTTTTCCAGTATGTAATGAATGGATGAAGCACTACATTTATTAACAGGATCACAGGAAGCCAGTGTGTTATGTAACAGACTGCCACAGATCGGAGATCACAAACACCATAAGTGCTGCGAATGACCATTAAAAGTTTATCAATGCTGTAATCAGAGAAACTGGATGTTGGAAATTCAGTCGTGTTTGTAGGAAAAAAAACATTGGATTGGATATTGCAGATGCTGATTCTATTGTGATTCTATTGTGAAAGAAATTGAATGAGTGTTTTACTTTGAAGAGGTAGTGGTGGTTTCACTGTGTTTAGCCTAGCTTAACATAGAAAGAGTCAAAAAGATAACTACTGTCACCAAGTCATGCTTGCAATAATATTAGGCCACCCAAGTGATTGATTGTTTAAATGATTCTTCTTAGTGAATGCATTTAAATAAAGTAAAAACTTGACTCGTTTACACCTGAGTTGATGAAATTTGCCATTCCACTAGACATGTATTAACAATCGTGCACTCAAAGATTTGACATCTCTAACCACTGCTCCGTACAATTAAAAAGAATGCTTTTCAAAGAGTGCCTTAAACCCTTGTTCTCCCCGACCCTAGCGCACACACAGCATTGGTAGAAGACCAAGGAAATTAACTTTTCATTGGCCATCAGGCTAATTGGCTCGTTGATGTGACAGCTCGAGAAGCCAGGGTGTAAGGCTACAAGAAGACTTATTCTCTGCTCCCATTCTCTCTTTCTCTCTCACACACACACACGTTTGCACACTCACACCCACCTCATCCCTGTGACAGCTAAATTGGGATTAACGAGCTTTTAGGGAAAAGCTGCAACAGCAGCTCCTTTTCTCTTTGTTTTCCTTCCATCGAAACCCTCATGCCTGCCGCGCAGGCTGACTGTCTTGTGCTTGATCTCGCATCAAATAGAAAGATTTCCGTTTTTTAAACTTGGTGTACACCTACTTGGAATACACTGCCTACGGGCTTTTTCCCAATGACACAATGGTTACCAGAGTCCACACTGGATTTCAAATGAAATGACAAATACTTAACTGACAAATGCTGCCATGAAATATATAATATACATGTGACAATAAACTACTGCCCCGTGGTGACGAAAACAAAAAACATATATATCCACATAAATATGGGGCAGACATAAAGGAACAGAAGTTAATGGGCTCTAGCATTATTGCGACAGAATCTGACAGATGGTGTGGCTTTGAGTTGGCAAAGTGAGACTAAGTTGTACTCAGCATGATCTGGTGGTGCCAGTTTCACACCACGCCATATTTTATGGTGAACCGAAGCAGCACAGCGTGTGCAAATATTGTGGGAAACACTGGTCTTTAGTACTGTCACTCTTAATCCTCACAGTTTTATTAAGAAAGGAAACTATCAGTTTGGGTGTTAGCATACACTTATCTACTTATATACTCTATCAGGGCTGATAGTGGGAGGAGATGCAGGGCAGTTGTATCTGCAATTTCACACTCATTGACAGGATTTTTTAATTGTGCTTGCAAACAATGTCCACAGCACAGGTAGCTTACGTACCCTGCTGCTGCAGTGGACTAACCGACTCATGTCCACATGAACAGATTGGATCCTGTTTGTGCAGAATGTGTTTGCCAGTTTCATTTGGAGGGAATATTTTTTTTTCTATTGAGTTATATCTAATGTGTGATGTCCTATTCCCTTTCCGTTTGTCAGATACTGATAATCTGAGCTAGTGATAATTACCTATCAAGTGCTCATTTAGTAGCTATCTGATGATCGTTGTGGTTCAGTGATTGTGTCGTACACTGAGAATGCAGAGTCATTAATGGTTTCAGTTGCATACCTAAGCAGATGAAACACCACTAGAGATATAAATGATACAAAGGCAGCAGAAACAAACATTTGAGCTTGGATCGTTATTTGTTTCAGGTATATTTCAAATCTAAATCGTCTAAATCACCTCTTACATAACAGTCCTTGGTTGAGGAGACGTGATTTGAGGCCATCGAAAGCGGGCGGGATTACTTCCTGTTGCAACTACCACATCATCCTCCCCGTATGGACCACAAGGCTTTGAACATGCTTTGGCACTTTGGCACAGGCCACAGGCTCCTCCGTCTGTAAAAACGAGGGGAATGCATCAGTCACAATAAACATTGAGATCAAGTTCACCCCGGGGAGAACCAGAGCTCATTCAGATGCTCCTCACAATCTCCCCAGGATACATGTACCACCACCACCCTGCACCTTCTGTATGTCTGTGAGGGGCCAGCTGCCAAGAAGGACAGAGAAGCTTCGTCCACCTGGTCATGGGCCATGACCATTCTCCTGTAATGTGATGTGTGTGATCCAAAGCTTCCATATATCCCCACAACTTACGCGTCAGTACTGTGAGCACTTGCTGTTTATGACTGATTATTCAGCTGGAAATGAACCTCTTTTCAAAGAAGTCCCTTAGCAAATGATAAAATACACTCTTAAAATAGAATAACAAGAATAACCAAATAATGCACAACACGTTCTCAAACAAACAGAAAAAGTTAAACGTATGTAATGCGTAAAGAAAGATGAATAGGAGAGATTTCACACACAACTACGAAGTGCTTCCTCTCACGTGTGTTTGATCTACAAACAGATGTGTCGCAGAGATGCATATTTACTACTGAACAATAACACCGACAAAAGTCACGCTCATTTGATGCAGGAACTGTAGACAGGCAAGTGAGGTTTGAATAAACTTCCTTGCCTACCGCTTCACTCAATAAGTCCTCCAGCTGAGAGTTTTTAGCTTTGAATCTGCATGCTTACAGGACTTTTGAACGACCAACTTTAAATACAGTTAGTTAAATGATTTTGTGCCAACATAGCTTGTGTGAGCTAAAGAATAGTTTTCCCTACTTACCCAAATTCACATACATGATACGAAATGTGCACTTCCTTGTTTGGGTGTTGTGTTTACTTGAGTGGGTAGTTTAAAAGATTTGGCCTGTCGGAGCGTGTGGAGCTGGGCAGTAAAGTTAAAAGGTCCAAGCACAGAAGAGTAAATCTTTATTCATATTCTGGCAATTCAAAAATACCAATTCTATTAAGATATATTGAAGCCCTTCCACCCATTGAAAGCAACATGTTAGTGTTTCTCTCATTAAGGGTTGAACCTGCTTCTAAACATAGACCAAAGCTGCCTGGAAAAACAAAGAAGTTTACTGCTAATTACCGCTCTTACATAACATATTCATTGCTAAAAGAGGGTCTCATAATTGCAGGTTAACGTGGAGATAAGTTAAGGACATTAAGCATGGATAAAAACTGTAAATTAAAGAGAAGTGCCACTGATGGACATCAAAGACATTAAGAGGAAATATGTCTTTGGCGGAGGTGATTAATTAGTGCTAAAAGAAGGTTAAGCTTGGTTTGGATGTGCAGCATGTGTGTTTAGAACTTTCTTTCAATCATTGCCAGACAGATAAATCACAGTTTCTCCCATCTGTTGGCCAGGAAAAAAAAAGTTGAGAGAAATGGAGTGCAAATGGAAAGATGAAGAGGATATATGTAGATGAGAGGAAGAGAAGAGAAACGGTGAAAAGAGATATTGATCCTGAAAAAAAAAACTCCTATGACTAATGATACTTTTACACTGAGAAAGCCCAGAACACAACTTGTTTAAACTTTTACACATGGCACTGTTTTACTCTGAAAACAGTTTTTCAACTCATCTTGGAAAAAGGGACAAGTAAACATTCAAAAGGTCAGAATTCTTAGCTGGGAAAATAGTTTGTGAAAACAAAATTGCTTCTTTACGTTCTTCCTCCTTTCATATTCCTACTGCAGAAATAATGAGCTGGTAGCATAGTGCCCACTTGACACCTGCTGAAATGCTAAAGAAAATAAAAAGGTTTGCCAAGTTTAAGGTATTTTTAACATGTCGGTCGACAATAGCAGTCATTGGAGATAATGGATTTTATGGTCTTCTTGCTGCTGTTTAGTGCTGAAGCTGAAGCAGCTGCCACTTTGCACTTACACTAATACGTGCCTACAGTGAGCACTTAGACACGCCATCTGATCCTGTGTGGTCCACGGTTAGAAACCTAGCAATCAGTGTCACTTTGTGGCCTGTAGAGTAAGAGACCTACACACTGGACACACACGCACACGTGACCGCCACAGTCATTATGGAATAGCATCTGTTCGGAAACAAGCCACCTCCTCTCCATAACTCTCACACTGTGTGTGCCAGGAGAGTCACTTCTTGGTAAATCTGATGCTGGTAGCTCAGTGGTTAAGGCAGAGGGCTGGGATGCAGAGAGAGCAGGATTGATTCCCAGCTGCGGCACCCAGCCCAGGTGTGTCCCTGAGCAAGACACTCAGCGCTAGCTCCCCGGCCGCTGCCAGTGGCTGCTCACTGCCCCCCTTAAGGGTGGATAGGTCAAATGCAGAAAACACATTTAGTTGTAAAATGTATTCAATGACAATTAAGCATTTTCTTCTTCAGCGTTTCTTCCATAAACTGTAATCTAAACATTGGAAAAAAGGCAACTTTAAAGTAACAGAAAAGAAGACAAGAATTGAAATGATTCACTATGTAAAGGAAAAACATTTGAAGCTATTTTTTGTAATGTAGAAATGATGCCACTCTTCTATAGTGAGTGCTAGTAAAAATCAAAACTGAATTTCTTTTTCCCAAGCATAATAAACAGTTAATGTACCATAGACAGCATAGAAATAGAAACATGTGGGTGTAGCAAATCATATGTAAAGAGGCAGAACAAACTGCATCAACCCTAAATCATCGTGTGGAAGAGCTGGAAGTATTGACTTGTATTTAATATTGTTCTCCAGTGCCAAAAATGCCCACATTTTCCTTGCCACAAACCATTGACTCTAAAAATGAATTCTGTACTGATGATGACATGAGCTAGTTTTATGTGACAGAGACACAGACAAAAAGGAAGCAGTTTTATGCAACATGCAGCAGAGGTGTTTTGGGTGACCTCAACCGGATCAAAAAGCATTATGGATTTTGAGTGACATTTTACATGGCACACACAACATAGACTGGGTGCTTGCATTTGTGTTATTAGAATGTTTCTTTCAATAGTTTTCATCCAGATTACGTTGCAGCAGCATTAATACATTATTTAGGGAAACAGAAAGTTAACTTATAAATATTTTGCAATGGACATAAACACTTTCTTTTTACACAACCAGCAACCACCAGAAACGGATTAATATTACTGTGTAAGTCCAGTATTGTCTATCCATGCACCATTCATTATCTTAGAATTTCTTGAAAATTGAAAAATGAAATTTAATTTTGTTTATTGAAGCTAAAAAGTCAAGGTGACCTCATGTTTCTCACATTTTTGCGACTGTGAGATCAAAACCCCAAAGAGGAATTTCTTCAGATTTGGCAAAAGCATCCAATTTCAGTCAGGAATGAATCACGGCTCATTTTAGTGGCCAAAGGTCAAGGTCATTGTGACCCATCCCATTTTCATCAACACAATAGCTCAGACACAGCTGAAGAGAATTTCATTACATCTGAAGCAAACGTCCATCTGGCCTCATAAATGAGCTCATCAAAAGATGATGGATAGACATATCTGGGTTGTGGCACTGGCAAAACATATCAGCCTCACAAGGAAGAAGTCCAGCTGCCACGGTTCAACGTCCAGACAACTTCACCTGGATGTCTGAGAATCTTCACAGACGAGGGACAGATAGTCTCGTAAACTGCAAACATTTGAGCACTCAAATAAAATACTGTATACACGCTATAATTCATACATCTTTCTATATTTACATTTGCGTTCAGTCCTTTGGTTCATGAACAGCCATAAAAAACCAGCCTATCTTCATCCAAAGTCTGCTCACAAGACTACGATCTTAACCATATATAATGCTTATGCTGCTCTGACCTTCTTGTTCTCATATAAAATTTCTAAGATCTGCATTTTCTGTATCTATATATTTGGTGCTTATTTAGACACAAAATGACATTGTTTAGAGAATCATGCAGCAACGGTGCACGTTCACTATGTCCTTACTGTTATCATGAGAGAATTATCTGTGATTACCCATATCACTGCGAAAGTAATCCCTCTTTCTGGCAGCTTTCCGTGTCATGCTGCTGGCCATATGTCCATGCGATGACTGTGTCCTAGCCCTTCTGTCTAGGTGATAGACTCAACCCAATTAACACTAACGAGATTAAGACTAGGGGAAAACTATATGAGTGTTCATCAGCAAGCTATTTCACATTCTTGTTCGTTATGTTGTCTGAAAGTCCTCCTCTTTTGTAACTTCTTGCTCTTAAGCTTGGTTCTATTCTGTCCTTTCCCTTCTCGTCTCTTACTCTTGCCTATGCCGTCCTCTTTCAGTCACACTTGCTTGGCTCATTCCTTCTTCTCATATGTATCACTTTGCACTTTTCCTCTTGCCATATTTTTAAGCTGCCCTTATTCCTTCTGTTCCTTTTTCCATTTCTTACTCTGACGTCGCATTTTCAAGCAGCTTTACCACCATAAATATTGACCATTCAGATCACTTTCTGTCTTTTATCCACACTACTTCCTCTTTGCTTCTCTGTCGAATTCTTTTCATTTAAGTGATTCAGTCACTGCCTTCGAGTTGGTATTCACTTAATGGCTTAATGTTAAATGTCTTTGCAAAGACGTGATTATATAAATGATAAATGGTGAAAGAAACCAAATGAGGACAGAAGATAATTTCAGAGGTGTAATCAAAAGCCATAAAGAAGGACAACACACAGACAACTGACTGACACCACCTAATGTTCTGTAGCACTCTTTTGTGAGTGAATATTGTCTGCACCAGCCGCTATGGCAGAGACCTGATATGTGCAATTATAGTCAGAGAATAAATTTGAATACATTTGGCATCTATTTACCTGTATTAGTTTGTTAATTGATGGATGCCCTTTGGGTTGATTGCACTATTTAGTTTTGCATTTCATCTATTTGCTTTTCATTCTACGCTGTAGAAAGTCAAAGTTATCAACAAAGACATCATACGTATGTACCACCATCACATCGTTAAGCAAAATTTGATTATTTCTAAACCTATTAAGGGAACTGGTAAAATTAAAATTCATGTTAGTCGATATGTCATGGCAAGTGGGCATGTATGAAAGAAATACAGGAAATCAGTCAGGAGCTACATGAGTAGCTGGCCTCTAAACGTGTGCCACAAATGAACCTGTGGTGATGAAATATAAATGAACCCCGTTAGATGTGTTTGTATTTTGTTATCAATTAAATCTGGTGACTGTGAAATGTGTCTATAGTTATGCAGCCAACTAGTTATGTCATCACCTAGTAAGTGACTATTTTCACCTGGTCTCAATATTAAACCTCACTTAACAGTGCCTTTTTTAGCTGCTACCCTGTGTAGTGTTCTCATCATTCACTGAGACTAATGAGCTCTCTTTGCTGATGTAATTTACCTCATTTTGTGCCAGCTCATATGAAAAATTTAACCACTGCCATGAAAAATAGTTCTGTTTTAGCCCTTAAATATGTGCATCTTTGGCAGTCAGACTGCGAATATCATTAGAGTCTATTTAAATCTCTGCCTCAAGTTTCTCTATGACTTGTGAGATGCACGTGTCGATTACTTGGTAGCAAATTATATGAATATATTAGTACAGAAGCAAGTACTTGTGTTAATTGTCTGGGACAGGCTGTTATGTTAATAAGGACTTTAATAGAAGATGATAAATTAAATCTCAGTATTCTAAAACACACAAATAAACAAAAGGATGTCCTCGTCAGTATAAATCCATTTGCCATATTTTATGCATTATATACAATTATGTTTCTTTTCTAACTAACTATTAATATATTTATTATGATTTGCTTAGGAGTCAGACGGGGACCTACTGCATCCCAGTCTGATGCTCAACCCATTGAGCCCTCAGGCTCATATCAAGTTTGATTTACATTAATTTAACATTAAGGATTTAACATATATTGATTTTTTACTATTTAAATAAAGATATCAGGAATTGTAACAGTTCAACATGAGTCTGGGAGTTTGGAAAATGAACTTTTTTTTCTATTTTCTTGAAACATTTTATTGCACATCCATGGAGCTTCTTCCATCTGAGGATAGGAGATCTCAAAATAATTTTCCTCAGTGATTTTACTTCCATTCATCCATCCATTATCAACCGCTTATCTGAGGTCGGGTCATGGAGGCTGCTGGAGTCGATTCCAGCTGTCTACGGGCGAAAGGCGGAGTACACCCTGGACGGATTGCTAGTCCTTTGCAGGGTTTTACTTCAGTCGAAACTTTCAGATGTTGAAGAGACTAGGTTAATGAAAAACATTAACCTGATATATATGTGTGTATATGTGTGTGTGTGTGTGAAAGAGATAGAGAGTGAGAGAGAGAGACCATGGATGACCTTCAGAAATCTGACTGACTGAACCAACTGAAAAGGGCAACTTAATCAACAATTGCTCAAATTCAACTCCTAATATCAAAACAACACCAGCTGTGGTTGCAAAGGAAAATGTACTTGCGTCAAAACAGCTATAAAGGTTTCACAACAACATATCAGACAGACAATCACAGAAAATGCATAAACCCTGAACAATTAAACACTGTATCATTCAAGTCAAGCATTTAGTTCTCACCCTTGACGAGTGTTATTTTGTTATAAATTTGCAAAGCCAATGTGTACGTTATGATGATGATGATGGGACATAAGCTGGCAGGTGGCCTAAGAGCAAAAGAAGCAAATAAATATCTGCAGCCTCAAATTTAATTCCTAACTTTACTAAGTTATATCCAAGTTACGTTTACTCTTGGAAGTTAAACAAATGACTGTACTTCTTCTGTACTTGATGAAATCATAATGACCTGTGTGAAAAGGGAACAAATGAAAAGAGCCAAATCATCAGCTACAGCACAGAAGAAACTTTTGATATGCCCATCAGAGAGCTCCATTTTTAGAGAGGACACACACTTTGAGTGTGACTTTCAGTAGGATTTTAAATACAGTCCTTCAGGGTTTGATGAGATTCAGAGACAGTTATTATTATACTTCTCTTTTGAACAAATTATACATAGTACATGTCTTCCCTTAATTTCTTGGAGTGGTGTACTTCCAGGAATGGATACCTTCAGTGATCTTTGATTAACCTTGTCATGGCTGAGGAGAAGAACCAGATCTAACCTGTAGAAATAAGACAGAGGCATACATGGCTATAATCAATACAACTTTCCCTCAACCCCTTTCAGTGAAAAACAGACACTGAGGTCTTGGAGAGAGAGAAAGTTTATCTGTAAAAAAATGGGAAATTAAAAAATGAACACAAAATAATGGATGGATGGATAGTGTACAATATTCTGAAGCCCAAGCATTGTACTTTATTGTTCACAGCCATACTAAATCTATATTTAATCATGAGTCAGGTGTTGTAGTAACAGGTGGAGGCTACTCGAGATAGACTTGTTATTGTAGATAGGTGGGTTCATGTTAATCTCTGTCGGTCTCTTCAAGGATAGGTTTACAAAGTGGATCCATTTAGGATTCAGCTTCAGATTTCTTTCCTTTCAATATAAAAATTTACAGTACAATGGGGTCTGAGGAAATCTTATTGCAAATGTTATTTTCCGCCCAAAATAAACAGCAAAATAGCACTACTCCTAATCTGTATAAACACAGACTAAGCTACAGCAGAAAAAAAACAAGTGTAATCAAATTCAAGTTCAGGAAAATTGCAGAAGCAGGCGCAGACTGTCAGTGCCCTTTAACAGTGAGGGAGAGTTATGAGGGAGCACAACTTGCAGCACATGCCGTCTGTTTAAAGAATAGGAGGCTTACCAGTATTAATTATATTGGTTGAGGTCGATCCTTGGTATACAGACAGTAGAATCAAAACACTATTGTAAATGTTAATTTCAGTTGAGATGAAAATCAAACAACATTGTGTCAAATAAAGAAATGATGTCATTGATGTGGCAGTGCAGCCACCTGGTCACAATAATCACCAAACCTAATAGATTGTAAAGTTATCTTCCACTGAACTGCAACCATCTGCTGTCTAAAACACCCTAAAAAAACGACTGGAGTAATTCCTTCTTAATCATCTTACTGAAAGCAGGCCTGCAGTCTCTGTTGGCATCTTGTCAGGCTCAGTATCAGATTTGCATCATCACTTATATGACCATCAGCTGTCACGCTCACACTGTTATGAGGAACTGGGAACAGGTTACAAGGTGCATAACACTGTCAAATCATGATGAAATGTTGAAGCAGTTTCAAAATACCTGAAGACCTTTAAACATCCATAAAAGAATTGGCTTTTAGTACAGAGCTTGGTAGTAAGGTTATGTTTAGTTTTTTTTTTATGCCACTCAAACAAGTTTACTCCACAGAAAATGAATGTTAAGTAAGACAAAAATTTGAAGTAAAATTACAACTATTTTAATTGAATTTAATTTAGTTTATTTATATCGAATCTAATGTGCCTGAAGTAACATGATTGAATTACTAAATGAGACATGATGCAAAAGTGTATAGAGTGTGGAAAAAGACACAATATAATAATTGTAATACAGATAATTTCTTAAAAATTTAAAGAAAGTATATGTTTTGATGGACAACCCCTGCACGGCATGAACCAATGGCAGATAGAGACAGTGGCTGACATTGACAAATCCTACCAGTGGCTGCACTATGGCAGCACAGGAACAAGCTCTAAGTACAAGATCAATGGAGGCTGGGGTCTACCACACCAGGCAGGACCCCAGGTGCAGGCTGTACAAAGATGCCCCTGAAACAATCCAGCAGGGAGCAAGATGCAAGCAGGCAGAGCGTACATGGAACGCTATTACCAAGTAGCTGGCATAGTGTACAAGAGTATGGGCTGGAAGTCCCAAGTTCAAGAAGAGAGGAGAGACCTCCAAAAGTGGCTGAGAATGAGAAGGCTAAGATCCCGTGGGGCTTCCAGATACAGACTGACAAACTGGTAATAGCTAACCAACATACATACCGACATAGTGGTGGTGGACAAGCAGAGGAAGAATGCTGTATTGATAGATGTAGCAATCCCAAGTGATGGTTACATCAAGAAGAAGTAACAAGAGAAGCTCGAGAGATACCGAGGGCTGAGAGAAGATGTGGAAAGTAAAGGTAACAGTGGTCCCAGCGGTGATTGGAACACTCGGGGCAGTGACGCCCAAACTAGTAGAGTGGCTTCAACAGATCCTGGAGACGACATCTGAGATCTCTGTCCAGAAGAGTGCAATCCTAGGAACAGCTAAGATAATTATTATAAATATATATTTTTTTATTTAACCTCTTCAAGAGGTTAAGTAACCCAATTTATCCATGTCATTAAAAAAATTTAATATATATTTATTTTTTTTATTTTCAAGTAACCAAATATATGTGGGTCACCACATTAGTCAACACTGGGACGTCATGGTGTCGGCTGCTGTAGTGACGTGGGTTTACTAATGTTATATTCAATAACAAGTATTTTAAACTGGATTGAAGTCTGTCCTTTCCACACTCTATAATATTGTGAACATTAGTTAATAAAGTTTGAAACTGACCACAAAGGAACCACAGTGACATGACCTACAAAGGATAACATGTTGTGTCTGGTATTGCTGTTCTACCTTTAGTCTGTTAGACTAGTTTAACATGCACATTTTTGTCCACAGAGCTATTCACCATCTCCATTGTGACATACCCATGAATATTTACAGCTCGTACAGCATATTCAGCAAAAAGAGATTTTATTCAGTGGTTGGACCTGCCGGCTTTGTTACTTCGTGAAGTGTGAGTGCCCAAATAGTGAAATGCATTCTGGCTGTACCAAATGACTAAAGACACGTGGCAAGAAAGTGCCTTCTTGGCCATGTCTACTCAGAGAAGTTGAAAATCAAATGCATTTTCATTAGAAATAATTCAGGTTTTTATCTTTTAGCCACATGTTCTTCCTCATTTTAAAAACAATGGTTTAGTGTATTTACTTAAAATAGAGGAATTTGCCAGAATTACAAAATATAAAATCTCTTGGGAAGCTTTTTGTAGTGCTGAGACTTACAATCGGATGCCACCTAGCAGTACCCAGTAAAGTGACATTTGTTAAACAAAGAAAATACTTCTCTTAATTGGTAATTTGTTTCTTTCAGTTCTTATCCATTAACTGCTGGTTGCATGCAGACAATCAGAAGGATTTATGCGATGTGGGTGTGTGTGTGGCTTTCATCACCACAGCTTTAATGCGACATCCAGGGATGTAGCATGTAGGATGTAGACACCCAGATGTCTTCTGTACCAAAGGTAGACTCCTGTTGTGGTCTACATGTTTCTGTTCTTGGGTTAGATTTGGTCTGTCAGTTCTTCTTTATGAACAAGTGAAGTATAAAGCATCTTGGACCAAATCAGGATTTGGTCATAAATTCATGATAAATGCTCTATTTTTTTATTTATCAGAAACTATAGAGAATACATGTGGTCAAAGTGATAAACCCTTTCCTCTACCTCAAATAAAAGCCTTTGGGTTTATGTGAAAGAAACATATATTAGCTTTAATATATATCTTACCCCTTTTTTAAACAGGCTGTAAATGGTTTATATAAAATATTTCTCAATCTAAGCTAAGCTAGAATAAAGAAAATTTATTTTTTGAAATATATTGTTTACAGTTCTGTTTGTTTTCTCTCAGGTACTTTAGTATCCATCAATTCAAGGTGCTGGTTAGTAATACATCTGGACACTAAAATAAAATGTTTGGTACTTTCACACAGTCCTAATTAAACCTATATGCCTGTGCTACATGCTGCAAAGCTGGAGGAAGGATCTTCTAACTAATCGATAAGGTCTTCTAAGGGTGTAAAAGATTTCAGAAAAGTCCCAAAAGTGGCCCTGGATTCACACGG
This sequence comes from Microctenopoma steveboyesi, assembly GCA_032359275.1. NCBI lineage: Eukaryota > Metazoa > Chordata > Actinopteri > Anabantiformes > Anabantidae > Microctenopoma > Microctenopoma steveboyesi. Next base: position 13,054,433 of record JAUMHF010000014.1, on the reverse strand, counting down.
TTTCTGTGAAATGTGAAATCTAAAAAAAGGGTCTATACACATTTCCAAATATAGTATGAATGACGGTGGGCAAGCGGAAAGCAGGAATTGGTCTTTACTCAGAAAAACCTAAAGATGAAATTGCTGCCAGAAGGAATTCGACAAACTACTAAATAAGGTGTTAACACATATTTAAAGTTTGAGTTAAAAAAAAATTAACAAATTTGCATAAAATGTTAAAAACCATGTCTGCAAGTGCATGTGCTTGACATAAAAATTGTCAATTAATTTTGTTACTAATGTATTATACAATGCAGAAAAATGTGCAAAATGTAAACAGTATCTAAGGTAACTGGATTTTACTGCTATATCTAAATCAGCTCCCACCTACTTTGAGCTGCTTTATGGTATCTTTTTTCATTGCTTTGCTGCCATTCTGCTCATGATAATGTGGTATTTTCAAACACAAAGGCTGATATGCAGAAAAAGAGAGCCAAAACATAACCTGCCAAACCACGGGATTTATTCTGAGGCATGACATTCTGTGGGTCGCTTGCAAAACTTCTCAGGTCTCCTTGCACTTTTGATTACTTTATAGAAGGTAAACATACTTTATGTTAGGTCCTTAGTCTATCTGTCCAGAATATGTCTATTAATTTTCCTCTCTTATGTCTGTCACTGCCAGCTACTATAGCAAAACATATAAGGAATGCAGATAAACAGGTCTCCTATAGCATTCAAGATTTAACAATTCTGAAAACATTTCTAAATGCCTTCAAACTTTTAAACAGCAATGTATATCTGTGACTGTCCTGTGAAAATTTACACAGGTAATTTCATTACAAATTATGATTAGCACATACGCTTTTCTGTTTAATGACATCTAGCATCTGCATTGAATATTATATGGTAGCCAACTATGAGGAGGCACAGCAAAGCATATGATTTTTTAAAGGCAAATAGCTAATTTTTTATAACCGTAGTGCCTTAACCTAACCCAGGTGTCATTTATCCTAATCGTGATCTACTCATGTGATGTAAATCCAACGCTTGCTCAAGTGGGTCTGTTGGGTTTTCTGTATGTATTTATATAATGTGTAAGGTCTTAAACCTTACACCGTAGAGTGCCTTGAGATGACTTATTTTGTAAATTGGCGCTATATAAATACAGTTGAATTGAAATCATGTGAAATATTTCATGTGTTTTTCTTTGTTTACATGACACACATTTACAGACTAAGAGGTGCAGACATAATATATAATCTAAACATGTATAACTAAGCATGCTGTGTTTAACAGAGACATGGCTGACAGACAAAGTTTCATCCTCTTACGTTCATGTGGATGGCTTTACTCTTTTTAGACATGACCGGGTCGCACTCATGACGGGAAAGAAATCGGGAGGAGGAGTATGTCTGCATGTGAACAATATGTGGTGTCATCCCAATCATACAACAGTCAGAACAACCATCTCTTCCCCGAACATCAAACTACTAGCAGTGGGATGTCGACCATATTACCTGCCTCGGGAAGTATCTCATGTCATTGTCCTAGTTGTATACATTCCTCCATCGGCCTGTGCTAAAGAAGCTACAGAGACCATTTCCAGAGTAACGCATGAAGCCCAGCGAGGCTCCGCGGACGCGCAGATAATTATAACTGGCGATTTTAATCATTGAACGTTGTCTTCTGTCTTACCTTCTTTTAAGCAATTTGTTACATGCCCCACAAGGGAAAATAAGACAATAGACCTGTTCTATTCAAATATCAAGAACAGCTATGTATCAACTGCACTACCTCCTCTGGGGCAATCGGATCATAACTTGGTCTGTTTAACTACCACATACACTCCACTCATACAGAGTAGTCCCGCCAGAAGGAAATATGTCAAAGTCTGGACTCAGGACGCGTGTGAAAAACTGAAGGGCTGTTTTGAAAGTACTAATTGGTCTAATTTTTATAATGAAGAGAATTTAGACAGTGTAACTGATGTGGTAACAAGCTATATTAACTTCTGCGTGGATTCTGTAATCCATGTAAATCTGTAAAATGCTTTTCTAACAATAAGCCATGGGTTACTAAAGATGTGAAAAGGGCTATCAATAAGAAGAAGGCTGCGTTTGCTAGTAAAGACAAAGATAAAATTAAATCTGCACAAAAAAATCTTAAAAAAGCTATAAGACTGGGAAAGAGGGAGTATAAATCAAGAATGGAGGAGAATCTCTCAAACAACAACAACAAGAATGTTTGGAAGTATTTTAATCTCATAACTGGTGCCAACCATTCCAAGAGAGCATCTCAAGTTCAGGACTTCGCTCCTGACGAGACCAACAGGTTCTTCTGCTGAACTAACTCAACTCTCTGTATCCTTGGCCCAAAGAAACTGTGACTCCATTAGTCCTCCTATAATGGTCACATCTGAACAGGTCCGCTATCAGTTAAAACATCTTAAAGTTAATAAGACTCCGGGGCCGGACGGAGTACATCCTCGCACTTTAAAAACATGTGCAGACCAGCTGTGTGATGTCCTTCATTATATCTTCTCTCTCTCTCTTAGGGAATCACTTATACCTAAGATTTGGAAGACATCCTGTATTGTACCTGTCCCTAAAAGAAATCACAATAAAGAGCTTAATGATTTTAGACCAATTGCATTAACATCACATGTTATGAAATGCTTTGAAGGAGTGATACTGGAGCCCCTGAAGCTGCAGGTTAGCTCTTATTTAGACCCCCTGCAGTTTGCCTATAGGAGTAAAATTGGTGTGGATGATGCATTGCTGTATACACTCCGTCTACAGTCATCTAGAAAAAACAGGTAGCTCTGTTCGTATCATGTTTTTTGATTTCTCATTTGCTTTTAATACAGTCCAGCCTCATCTATTGGCATCAAAACTGATGAATTTTAATCTACATAGTTCGACAGTAGCTTGGATTTTAAACAACCTTTTAGACCACAGTATGTAAAACTTAACAACAGGAGGTCTAATATTATTTTAACCAACACAGGAGCTCCTCAGGGAACGGTCTTGTCACCATTTCTTTTTACTCTATACACAGCAGACTACAAGCTTAGTCAGGCATCATGTCATATACAGAAATTCTCAGATGACTCCGCACTGGTTGGTCCAATACAAAATAATGATGATATACTGAGATAGAAAAATTTGTTAAATGATGTGACGATAACTACCTGACACTTAATATTAACAAAACAAAAGCGCTGGTGATTGATTTTCGGAAAAAGGTGGTTAAGCCGCTTCCGGTATTCATCAAAGATCAGCAGATCAAAATAGTCTCCTCTTACAAATATTTAGGAGTCCACATAGACCAAAAATTTAAGTGGTCGGAGAATGTTCATGCTGTGGTCAAAAAGGCTCAATCCAGATTGTTTTTACTGAGGAAACTAAAGTCCTTTGACATTAGCAGGACTTTTTTAAACACCTTTTATCAGACATTTGTGGCTAGCGTTTTGGTTTATGGGATTGTATGTTGGGGCAATAGTATCACTGCTGCTGACAGGAACAGGATCAACAAATTAATTAAAAAGGCCGGTTCATTGGGTCAACACCTGATTTGTTAGAGACTGTGTTTGAGAAAAGGAGGAAAACAAAAGCTCTACTTCAGTATTAATTTATTTTGGTACAGTGTCAACCATTTAAGTTTCCCCCATGGGGGATTAACAATAAAGTTAAAGTTAAACAATTCCATAGAAACTTGTTTTGGGGATTTACTGAACTATTGGAGTCATCACAGTAACTCACTCAAAATATCCAATTAGCAACATTTTTACATAGTATTAATTAAATATTTACTGTAATGTACTTCACTGTTGTTTTCTGTAAGAAGCTTGGCTGTGTTTCCACTTAACTGGAGGCTCTTCTTTGCTTGTCTGTTCAGTAACCTCAGAGAAATCTGCTACCTCAAATGCAGAAGGCCATTGGTTACATTAGGACATTAGGAGGTTGTAGTATTTTGGTGTAGCTGAGTACAGAGTGCTAAAAAAAGAAGATGGACTAGCTGAAGACATTGCAAATTTAATTTCAGTTATTAGTTCTTATATATTTTCTGAGTCTTTCTGAGTTACCTTTCAGATGTGTTTTGAAAAGCTGGTTCATGGTTCCTTAAAAAATAAAATATGACATTTATTAGCATATCTGGAGTGTTAACCAATTCTACTGCACACACCTGAAACTGGTTGCCAGCTATGCTAATAATGTGTGGGAATAAATCATGACACTCACAGTCAAACTGTGACCTTTGCATATTTGTAATTACCATCAACAAACCTCATATTCCACACAGCTACAAGTTATTCAAATAAGGAGTCTAGTTTGGCAGTGCTCGCAGTAGTAAAGGTCTATGTTCTGACTACTTGAAATCCAGGTAGCAGCGAATCTCCTCACTAAACATTGTGGAGGTAATCTTTGAAACACAGGTTTCATCAATCTCATATTCAACATGTCCAATCATGAGGGATATTACCAGAGACCAATCGAATACTGTAGTAAGTACACAACCTGTTTTATCTCTCAGCCACAGCCACCGCAGTGCTGCGATTTGGTGTTTGTAATACCCATTGGTGGTGATCTAGTGTGCCCACCACGTTTAAGTAATTTTCAGGAAGTCTTTTCAGCTCTCTCTTTTCATATCAACGGTTAGTGCTAAAAACTCCCTAGAGTGCTGTGCAACTAAGTTTAGAATGCTTTGAGCAGTGTAGTATGAGACTGACTGACCCTTTTCTCCTATATAGTGCAGCTGTATGTACACTGGCTGCTGACACAACTGAGTGGTAGAAACACCCAGAAACAACATATACTGTACGTGCTCAACTGCAGATGTACAACCCCTACAGTAAAGAATTTTTAAAACCACTTTGGAGCTTCCATGCCAAGGTTCATTCATGCAGAAGGATAAAAAATGATTAAAACTTTCAGACATATGACTGTGTCTGAAAGCCTCTAGTGTGGAGAGTGATATTGAGGTAAAGTATTAAGTAGACATGGTTTTAGCTTCAATTCAATTCAATTCATCCTTCTTTGAATAGCGCCAAATCATAACGAAAGTCATTTCAGAGCACTTTACATAGCAAGGATTAGGGCAAAAATATAAGTGTATATGTAAACAAAATAATGCAGAGAGCCCAACAGTCCCACTTGAGCAAGCACTAATCAACAGTGGAGAGGAAAAACTCGCTTTAAGAGGAAGAAACCTCCAGCAAAACCAGGGTCAGGGTGGACGGCGATCTGCCTCGACCTGAGGGGGTTAGTGGACAGCACAAAACTCAAAAGGATGCATATAAACATATTTAAGGTAATAGCTGTATGACAATTTATGACCAACAAATACAGTTAAATGCTTCAATATAGTTATTCATGCACAAAATTAACACATGAATTCAAAATCAGCTCTTCTTCTTCTTCAGATCAAACAAAACACAATGCATTAGTACAGACATTTTGATTTACATTTCTATTCCAAAGCTTGTGCAGCTTCAGTACAATAAGAAATTAGTATGTTATATTTGCAAGGGTTATTTTTATTATTTTGTATGAATAAAAATACTTTAGTGCTTAATCTACTACTGAGTGAGAGACAAAATAATCCTCGGTAAAGCTTCTAAAAAGAGATCATTCTTGGCTCCTTTTTTTTCTATGTGCACATGCTTTACATGCAGGTTGTGTCCTTGAGGAAGAAGAACATGAGCCAGGCCACTTCTGTGATTTTGTTTGGTGTTCACAGATGTCACTGTGATGCAGTGTGATGATATATGGTAGCTATAACAAGCTTCATATCTGGCAGAGGTTTTGTGTTTTATTGTCAGGACCTGATGTTGACAATGCAAATCTGCAGGAATATTGATTTAGCTATCCTGCTGTTTGTTAGTTCATTATTTAGACAGTGACAGTGGCGAATAAGGATAATTTGGTTGTTTTTGTTAGTTCCGCATTTCTGCAATTATTCTTTGGTACCCGTCCCAAATTTGATTTGTAACGAGTTCTTTTATGTCACATATTGCGAAGCAGCGGAGGCATTCAAATTACTGCGGTGGCTCATTACAGTTGAAGAGACGCAGAGTAAAAACTGGTGACTGTCAACTGACCATCTGACGCTGCCGTGAAATCTCTGTGTGAGGTCTGGCAAGGCCTCCGCTCTAATTCCTATGTGTGTTTTTACTAGTTTGGCTTCTTTCATCTTTTTACAGATAGGCTCACTAAACCAGATCCTGTCATTTGTTCCCATGTGAACCGAGGCTCTTCCCAGCCTGTGACCACACCACACACAGACACACACGGAGGCAAAAAGGAGCTGCTTTCAGTCTGCAACCCGACCACATAGAGAGCACAAGCGACCCACACACATTTCTAAAGTGAGCGCCTTCCGTCCTGTGACCGTACAACACATCTTCATATGATCAACACACATTTTTCATAAAGATAGACATTAAAGCGTGCACAAATGCCTGGGGATTTCAAAAACACACATCCATGCAGGGGTAGATGACATTTGTAATGGCGTAGTAAGAGCCAATGTTTCATTTGAACTAGGTGGGAGATACAGTATTTATTGAGAACCCATGCAGCCGCTCTAGTTGTAGTGTTCAGCACTGAGAGTGGCATGGCATATACTTCTGCATTAAAACACATTGCCTGGACTAAGCATATTACTCATAACAACCAAACAAAAGAAAAACATTTTTGATTTGATGAAGAAAATGTAGAGAAAAATCAATAATGAAAACTCTATGTGGGAGGTTGTTCAGGAAATATGACTTACATCATTTTATTGAAGCTATTTATTGCAGTTGCTTCTTTTATGTTAATGGTGGAGGTGCATTAGCTATTTGCTTATTGCTCAGTGCTCATTTGCATTTGTATTATTTTCACTTTTCTGTTGCCGGAAGCATTTTCTGAATGGAATCGATTTTGGAAGAAGATCTTCTTTATTGTCAACTCTGGTGATTGGTGCTTGCGTTTGGAAGCATGTCATTTAAAAAAAAATATAAAAACTCATATTAATTCAAATTTACTAAAAAACAAAGAAATAAACTATGTTTATATAGACTTTATATTGATGGCATGCTGAGCTGAATATTTTTTTTTAGCACACTGGCAGTTAAAGAGTTATTTTCATTAAGTATGACAAAAAAACAGAACAAAAAAAGGTTTGTTGTTACACATGACTGATGTATTTGTTTTTTCACAAAAAAAACATTAAACATTAATAGCAAATCTTGGTGCAAATATAGTATTGAACATACTGCAGCCCAGAGGAAAAAGTGCCTCAGGGGCTTATGAGGATTACTGAAGTCTTTTCCATTTAACTGAACTAAATTACATAAAATTGGACATTATATATTTATGACTAAATCTATGCTGCCAAACCAGCTGAGAGCTGTCAAGCCTTCCCTAGCTGAAGCAGCTCCAATACAAAAATATAAACATCTGTTAGGTCATAATGTTCACCGTGTTTATGATAATACATCTTGAAGTTCCACTCTCAACATTATTTTTGTCTGAAATGTTAGGCGTCGTGGGTCATTTCAGTCATCGAGGTGGCACAATAAAAGACATGACATAAAGACAGAACACAAACCTTAGGTGAGAATGAAACACTTACACGCTTGAGAAATTGTCAGGCAAGGGGCAACTGAACTCGTTGCTTGGTTTTGAAGATGCCTCTCAGATACTGTAAATCCTGTTTCCTTTGACTATGTGCTTTAGAATATTGTGTGGTACATAGAATCCACACAGAAATGGGATCATATTCTCATCTCCTCCGCTGAATGGTATAGCAGGACAATGCAGTCTTCAAATTATTAATGTTTGCTCAGTTTTCCCAGTTCTCTTATGACATATGCTGACATTTTAAGCATAAAAACAACAACCAACTCGTCGTATGCTTTGCTAACTGCCATGTGTTACTTAACAATAATTACTTTTGTTAACAACATGTCTAACTACACACAGTTCTGTGTCCTGTTACTACATTTCTTAAAAAAAAACATAGAATCCCAAAGTATCTTTGTTATTGTTTCTATGGTACTTTTAATAAAATCCCAATGCAGTGTGTAATTGTGTCACATTATATGTGACATGCGTCTTTTTGCCCTGGTCACATCTATTGTATAGAATTTACAAGATATGTGTAAATCTGCCTCCAGTTTCTTCTTCCTCTTCTATTCTGTTGCCCTGTAAAAACCTGCTTCTTTAGAAGTCAAAGTCATAGCAAAGGTCAAAAATAGACTTTGAAGGAAGAAATAGTTCAAGGACTCGCATAACCCTGTACGATCGATGGATGTAAATTACATTCATAAGTCACTAGACAGTAAAGTAACACAGCTAATCAGACTTTTTTAATGAAAGAATATTACCAGTTTCATTTCAATTTTCAATTCATTCATTTAGTTTAATTAGTTTTATTTTGATAATATTTCCTCTGCTGCTATAACAAGCCAGAATTCTCCTTTTACAGTATTAAGCCTTAACCTATCCTTTACTAAAAGAATGTCAAAGCTGAAAACAAAATATGAATATCCGGAAAATATTACAGTCAAGATCGTTACTACTTTTAATAAATGCAACTGTATCTTTTTAAAGTGCTCTCGTGTACAAGATCTGCCATCCTCACAGCTGACCTGTTTATCCTTTCTTTGTATTGAACTCCAAAGTTGTGCTGGCAGAAATAAAAAAGGAACAAGTCTTGTACTTATTCTTTGAATGAATTTAGCATTCGTTCTGCACTGTACTGTGTTCGTATGCTGATGAAGTGATAGCATCGGCACTTCACATTCATGAATTCATGCATCAAAGTCAGACAATAGACCCACTGGTTACGAGGTTTCTGCTTTGGAGAAACACAATGCTGATTGAGAAAACTTATACTGACCGTTAGTCTTAATACTTCTGCACAGCTTTATGTAACCTTCAGCTTAACACAACCTGAACATGACATATGACTCTTAATCATTATTTAAGAGTAGCAGATGTTAGGACATGATAGAAAAATACAGTATTTTATGGGTTCTTCTGCTGATATGAGAAGGAAATCTCGTCATTTAGAGATGCTTTTAAATATGATGAAAATTAATTCCAGAATTAACTTTACTTTAAAATGTTTTGCCATTTTATTCAAGGCAATTAAATATGGGTGCCATACATGCCTCATATCAACCTACAACCTGTATCCTTAAATGAAATTGCAACCTCTGATTATACACAGAGTATAATGCACTGGGTGGATTATGTTTCAATACTAAGTGCATTTGTATTTTTTGGAAAAAGTAACATGTATTAATAGTAAGGGATTTGCAAAGATGGTTGAGCACAAAACCATCATGATGATGCGATTTACTTAAGGTTTGTGTGTAAAAAAGTGCATACAAACTTGAGAACACTCACAAAAAACAGGATGAGCTGATCTATAAAAGGTGCACACAGAGTATCTGTCAAGGTTCTCGGTCATCCAGTTCTGTGTTATCCCAAAAAGGTTTTATCCAAAGCAACTAGACTTTGGTTTGGTTTCTTGACGATGTTTCAGCCATTCCAGAGGGTTTTCTCAAGTCTGAGAAAGTCCGAGAAAGCCCTCTGGAATGGAAGGGTGCTGATTGAAGGGGGATAAACCATTGCCGTGATTAGCCATTGCAGTTGTTACACTCTTTTCTTTGACCTGTGCTGTTTGTCATACCTGTTCCCCATCCTTAAACACTTCCATATCTGTTTGAAAACGTTGGTTTGGGAAGAATCAGTGTGTGTGAAACAGCGCCCCTAGGGTCACAGAATCTGAAACGGTGTAACACTGTGATTAGCCCCTGTTGCGTTGCCCCAGCGTCAAACCTGTATTCACTCTCTGGTTTTCTTAGCTTTGCAGTGTGTGTGGAAAAACAAAACGAAATATTATACTGTCACACTCAGACCAATCGTCCATCTGTGTCAGTGACAATTAATAATCATGAATAATTTATCAGTTAGCGGCCTGGCAGCTCGATGGGTTAAGCGTCAGCGTTAATGCTATGGAAACACAAGAACTACATAACAAGGAAAGTCATAGAAATACATAGTTTGCTTAATATCAGCTGTACAGTTTAAATATGATGCAGGTGATACAGAGACAGAAATAAAACTGTCAATAAGACAAAATAACATGAGGCTGGTTAGTACAGAGATGCTCTATAGGAAACGGAACCTGAAATAACTTCTAATGTGATCTGGTGGAAGTTACAGAAAATCTAATTAAATTAACTTGCTGGAGCGGGGGGTACCATTATGGGGGTAGGGCACCCCCCCTTGTGTATAGGTTGGTGAAACACTCAATACAAGACAAGAGATGCCCATACATACATGATATGATTCCGATATCTGAATAAATCAGACTCGTTGTCAAGTTTTTTTTTTCTCCATTGAGACCTTTGTCCACTTCACATAGCCTTAGTCAAGTGATGCCTGTATCAAAACAAAACCAGATTAATATTTAGTAATAATCAGAAACACACTGTCACATAGAAGAGTTGGGCACAAAGTTGTTATAATCTAGAATCATCTTAATTTTTTGTTATGGGTAAACTACAATGACCAAATATTACATGAGGAACAACGACAAACATAAAAAAGTTTCCAATTATAAAAACCTAGGAGGCATGCAGTACAATTCATTAGTTTGGAAACAACATCCAGAATTCAGAACCAGTAGAGCAGCACCACAGATAAAAAAAAGAAACAAAAAACGCTCTTTTCTCAAATCTGAATAAATCTTATTTTTACAGATATTTTAGTTTCAACTTCTGTCTTTGTTTTTAGGCAAATTATTCACATGTGATTTCACATCGCATATCAGATAAAGAGGAAAAATCCTTGCAGTATGGCAGCAGCTACTGTCTTCCTGTTCAGTTTGCTGATTGCTCTAGCATTCTGTATTCGCTCTGTAGCCTTCTGTCACACACATCAACACACTTGGCTGTAGCACTGACATTTAACAAATGCCTATCTAGGGACTTCAACAAACACACTTCACTTTCAACACTCTTTTCAGAAGTTGGAGCTCTTTGGTTTTAGCCACCTGTGTTTTGTTTTTTTTGTCTTTCTGCAACATCAAAACAGAAGAGGAGAGTCGGCCGAGCTTCAAGCTTGTGTAGAGAAACAAGCGCAGGTAGAAGCAGCAGTGAGAGCTGCTTTCTGTGGGGACAGCAAGCTGCTGACCTTCACTGATTGTGAAGAATGGCAGTCTTTCCATCTTGTTCTCTGTCAGGCTCTTATGATTTGCTCCCCCAGTCTGTCTCTTTCACCTTTGGTTTCTCATGTCATCTTCCTGCTTCAATGCATTTTTAGTCCTACTATACTGTTACATGTGTTATTGTCCATGTTACTGTACATGTATAAAGATAAATCTCACAATGACTGTTTTTCTTGTTGGTTTGTACAGTGAATGAACGAATTTAGTGAGTAACAGTAACAAGGGGTGGGGTGGGGTTGGGGGAAGACGCTGACAGATAGAAGGAACAGAAGGAGAATCCACCTATTGATGCAAGACTGACAGAGGGAAAAGGGGATGCTTGTTAGCGAAAGCAAAAATGGAAGGAGCAGCAGCCACAGCAGTGTTTGTCTTCTCATTGTGCTGTGGCTGCTGCTCGCTGGGTCTGTGTTGTTCCCCATCCAGAAAGAAGAGCATACATAATTCACATGTATGTATTATAACGGGAGGAAAAGCTATTAGAAGTGCTTATTAGAAATGATTTTAAAGCAACAACAAAGTGATTTCTAGGCAGTGAATGTTTTAAAATCTGTATAATTTCTGGTTGTCAAATAAATGTCTGTGATACTTTAAAAACACTTTAAGTGTTGGTTGCAATGGAGAGGGGTGAGATCTCGTTTAATGGTGTTGTCATGACTTTCAAGGTAGCAGGTAGGATGCTGAATTTTGTGCAAACATCGAACAACAACTGGTGGTAGAGATTCTGTAATCCCTACTATTCACTTTTGAATATTGCTGTTCAGTATTTGCAAGTAAATTACAGTCAATTTTCTATTCAGGCACTAAGTCACATGAGGTATGTTTCTAAATATATTCACTGTGATATTTGCACAGAGCTGTCCATTCAAACAAATGGTCAAATCGTCCACCAGCCTGCAGGCAAAATGAATCGTTCATTTGCTGTAACTCCAGGTTTCACAGGTCACAGACATCTAGTCACATAGATGAAATAGGACATGATCATGTAAGACAGTTTTATAAGTCAAAATGCTTTTTTGCAATTTCTACCCATTCTTGTAATTTCATTGAAAATGTTTTTTTTAACTCTAGTGAAATCAGACATTTTTGTTTGCACAATT
>JAUMHF010000014.1:13028019-13042118 GCA_032359275.1 Microctenopoma steveboyesi | reverse complement strand
ATTCCCCCCCCCCCCCCCCCCCCCCCGTCCCCAACTGCAGATGAAAATGCATTTTCATTCATAGTGGTGCAAAACTCTTTGGAGTATTAAAGGAGAGACACAGACAATGTTTTTGACTTTTTATCCCCATCAGTACATGACCTCAAATATTTGTCACCGGTATCTTCTATCTGTACAATCTTCTGTTAGAAAATGAATAATCATTGTACAAGGCGTGCGTGTGCACAGAAGATGGCTTAAGGCAGTGACATTGAAAAACATCTCACTTATTCACCAACTTTTTGTGCCGAACAAGGACAAGCATGTTGCCGTTTAACTTTTCCAAAGCCTGCATCTTCAGCTCTTTAAGCAAAGACATTAAGGTTCTTAAAAAAAGCCCTGTTTGAAGAGAAGTAGCCAAACAACTGTTTCAATATTGAGCTAATTAAGGCTTGTTTACATCAGTGCCGCTTTTCACATGGTTTAATTTGCCCTTACATTAAAGTGAGATGTGTTGGAGGACAAAATCAAGGGTCTTTGGAACTGTGAAGGGCTCAGCTCCCTAGGAATACACCACTATTTACATGTGTGTGTGTGTGTGCGGACTAATTTGCCTCGAAGGGTCGTATGAGAGCTCTGACAGTCCATGAATCTGAAATACAGACATGTTGTCTTGCATAGCAATACACTGCGTGTGAGTGATGACATCAAATCCAATAAAAAGGAAGTTGAAGTTTTGACAACATTGACTGCAGTCTCCATAATCTCTGATTTCCTTATCCTCATCTGGAACAAAAGGTTAATTCCGCCGTGTCAGCCTTTGTGCCGGTGTCATTCCGCTGCTGTGTTTGAAAAGTGGTTATGGCAGTAGGTGTACGCATGCTGTCAGTCCTGCCTTTGCCTCTTTTATTTTAACTGTCTGTAAAGTCAAACTTCGTACAACAAAGGCTATGAAATACTCAAATCAATGCAGTCGGAGCTGGAAAACACAAACAAAAGAGTCGTTCACAGATTGTAAGGATTGAAGGCATTGTAAGCTGCGTGCATATTTAATGCTGCGTCATTTTACAGTAATCAAAGCACTCTTTTTGTTCTCCACATCTATTTTAGCAAAGCCTGGGTGTATAAGTATGTATAATGTTAAATTGATTATTGTTGTAAAAATGGAACATGTTAACAATGAAGAGCACAGAGCGAGACAGTGTGTGACCTTTCCTCTCTTTGCACTTGAACTATTGGCATCTTGGATGAGCATTGCTGATTTCTCCTGCAGCTGTATTTGAATGAACCACAAACATTACTACGAGAGTATTATAGTCTCTATTCTGAAATCACACAGAAAGGTTAATACAACAGTTGGCAAACAGGTGTTCAGGCGCTCAGGGATCACATTGGTGTGTCTATTAAAATACACAAGCAGACTCTATTTCACAATTTAATGCTCTTTGAGTTAGTGTATGCTTGTTGTGTCGCGATGCATGCTCAATAATCCAGGTAAGGAAATCCTAATTTGATTCTGTCAATGCTTTAAAAAAAAAAGGACATGCCATTAGTTTTGCAAGTATTTGGTCTCCCACATTTTATCACAAGTAGTTGCCAACGGCTCACCTGTGCTGTGAATTATTGTCTTGGGACAACTGTAGAACAGTGGGGAAACCAAACATTGCGGAAACCAAACAGCACCTACACCCTGAAATGTGGTTCAAGAGAAGCGTTAGGGAAGAGTTAGGGAAGCTCTACATGTGCAGATCAACAACTTTGTATTAATTGGTTGAGATATTTTCCCAAAGTGAGCAGACATCATCCTCTGGGACTGTCTCTAAAATTATATCTGCTAATGATTGTTTTGAATTTATGATCTTATCCTACTTTTCCAATTTCTTCGGACATCTTTCGTATATATATATATCTCCGTATAGTGTTTTCAGTAGCATTCTCTAAATGCAGGGCTGACAGTGAAAGTTTTTTATTTTATGTTTAGAAAGACGTGTGAACTGGGAGGTAAGTAGGGGTCGGGGGTGCTATGTATACACTATGTATATGTCTGGGTTCCTGTCCCCAGACATATAAACAACCTGTGTATCACCCTGATCATCATTTCTGTGAATCGGTGTCCGTGGGTATACAGATGCTACAGTCATACCAAGAAAGACCAGTAGGTGGCAAATATTGTTACAAAAACTAGGAATTGATAAGTAGCTCTTGAGATAGCTTGCATGCCGCCTCGAGACAGACAGATGTGCGAGGGGGATTTATCCTCTGCTAATTTCTTACATAAAGTGACAAGTGGGTGAGATGTGGATGTCAGATAGTAAATGACAGGTCAGGTTCGGCAATAAAGAAGAACAAGTTTTTCATAAAGGGTGGAAAATCTGTTGTAGGTTTTCCCCCAGGGAAACAAGAGGTGTGTCGCATTGCTCGGACTGCTGCTTTATGACTAGGGTCTAATTTGTGCCGTGACAGCTCTTTTTTCCCTTTAGTTCCATATAGCACAAAGTGCAGAAGCACGCTCCTGGTTGTCGGTTACACCGGAGCTGCTATGCTATTGTCATATTCTTTATCTAGAAATGCAAAAAAAAAAATTGCCTTAATCTATTGACACATCTGACAAGATTAGCAAACTGCCCTATATTAAATGATAATAGTATCAAAATAAAACAAAATAATGTATTTGGATCTTGAGGAAAATAGGAAACACAACATCAACATCATTTTACATGAGAAGAAGTTAATGGATTAGAATTCTCCTGTCATTCAACAACTAATGTAAAATGTTCCCCTATAGCACTACTTTAGGAGAGTAGGAAAGATATATCACTTAAAATAATGGGTTTGTGTAAAAACAGGTTATTACAAAAGTCTCGGGAAACGTGTCATGGATAAAGTTAACAAGATGGAGTAGTTAAATAAAAAGCTAAGTAGTCTCCTGGGCCAAAAGTAGGGCAATAAATTTGACTTCAGAGAGCAGAGGCACTTTAAAAGATGCAGTATCTTTACTACAGTCTCTCTGTTTGTTGAATTAAATTGAATTATAATTTTTTGTTATGATCAGAATAATAGTTCCTTTTAGTGAATCATACAGTGGCACATGGCAAGTTTTTTTTTACATACATCTTTCCATGTATGTAAAAATGTTTTACTTATAAAATAATCTTGTGAAACTACTTTGTTGACAAGTTGTATTTTCTGTATTAGTATAGAATAGAATAGAATAGAATAAACCTTTATTATCCCACAAAGAATACACAAAGTAGCCCTATATATAGTACATAAGAAACTAAAATGTGTATTTACATATATATATATATATATATATATTTATATAGACTTTGACTGGTAGTTGTTCCGCCTATGCTGATGGTAATTTGTTGTTTCGGATGGCAGATTCAGTAGCTGTAATGAAGTCCACAACTGGACCTTATTCAGGGGTGATGGCTTATTTCACCCAATGTCAACACTGTTTGACTATAGGTGAAAAACAGTGTCTACAGGGGCGAATTCTACAGACAGAGACATGGCTGTGCCATGGGCTCTCCATTGTTGCCAACCTGTACATGGAAGAAGTGGAGGAGAAAGCACTCAAATCCTTCGACACCAACCCACTGGTTCAGATTTGTGGATGACACCTGGGTGAAGATTAGGAGTCAGGAGGTACAGGCCTTCACAGAGCACATTACCTCCATAGACACTAACATACCGGCTGGCCTTCCTGGACTTTGCAGTGATCATTACGACAACATTACTAAACATAGAAGTATACAGAAAACCAACCTACACTGACAGGTATCTTTTATTTGACTCACATCATCCGTTGCAGCACAAACTAGGAGTAATCAGGACTCTGTACCATAGAGCAGAGAACATCCCCACCACCACCAAAACCTGTGGATATCCCAAGTGGGCCTTTAACAAGGCAGAATCTTCTTCCAGAAAAAGAACCACAGAGCAACGCATTGAACTATACATTGGGGAAACCAAACAGCACCTACAAAGGGAGGATGGCTTAACACAGAAGGAGCAACACCTCAGGGCCAGAATCAGCGGTTTACCTGATTCTGGCCCTGAGGACACTCATTTATGGACCAAAACGTATAAATACTGGAGAAGCGTTAGGGAAGAGTTAGGAAGACTCTACATGTACAGATCAACAACCCCTCATTTAACACGGGTGGGGGTCTCAGGCACAACCTATCATGCTTTTTCCCGTTTTGTTACAACGTTTTCGAAGCATTGTTTTCACAATAGAATTAACGAGCCATTCTTAAAAAATGTAAAGAGTAGAGAGTACAGATATTTCTCTAGAAATGTAGGGAGTAAAAGTAAAACTTTGTCTGAAAAATCAATACTTAAGTACAGATACCTGTAAAATCTATTAAGTGCATTAATGAAGTAAATGTACTTTGTTACTTGACACCTCTAGAGATACGTACTCAATTGCGGTGGGTGTGAATAATACTGATGAAATTGACAGTGATCAAACTAACTGAAAAAGATTAACAGCAATTAAAAACATATAGGTTAAAACGACTCATGAGTAAAATAACCATGCTAAGCTGTGTTATAGTCTGACAGCTGCTGGTAAGAATCTACTGGTGAGGTAATTCAAACGGACAACTGATGGTCCACTCCTACTCCTCCAGCTTCCCCCTCAGCACAGGGCTGGATTGTGTTGAAGGCACTGGAGAATCATAAAACATGACTCTCAAAGTGCTCCTGGTGCTCTCCACGTGAGAAGGTGCGATACAGCAGGTAGATGACAGCGTCATTAAAGCGTAGGCAAACTGCAGCAGGTCTAGATCCCTCCTGACTACTAGGCGAAGATGGCGAAGTATGGTCCTCTCTATGGTCTTCATCAGGTGTGAAGTCAAGGCAATGGGTCAGAAGTGGTTAGGCTCTTTGGGGACCAGGCAGGACGTCTTCCACAGAATAGGGTCAAAGATGTATGTGATAACCTTACAGAGTTGACCTGTACAGTCCCTCAACAGTCATGAGCTGATTCCATATGGAGCCGAGACCTTCCTGTTTTTTATCTTCATCAGATGGTCGCTAAGCTGCTTGAAGAATTTCCAGGTACAAGTGTTGGTTGTATGTGTTGAAACTACTAAAGTACTAAAGTAAATCTATGTCAGCCATCAAATTTTCCAAAAACCAAGTTTAAGCACGGGCTTTTCTGACTACTCTCTCTTTTTAAATTATCTCAGGCCTGAAGACCTCAGCAGCACAAATGGCCCCCTCCCTGCATGATAAAGTTGCATTTCTAGAGGCTGCAGCAGGCTATATTAACTGACAGGGATTTTTTCTAGTCTCTGGTCGCCATGGCTGTTTTCATTATAGTAGCATGATGATTTATTTCACGCAATGCTGCCATTCAGCACTTCTTTCTAACCTTGGCCTTTTTTGCACAAGATTTCCTCTGAGTCCCTGAATCTTTTCACAATATTATGCAGAGCAGGTGATTTTGCACTGATAAATATTCTTTTTGAACTGACTGACAATTCTCTGACATGTTTGGCACAAAGTAATGAGCCACGACTAATCCTTTGCTTAATGTTCCATTTATACCTAATCATAAAATCCTCACTTGTTATGAATGAACTGGCTAATCTAATCATCCACAATTGTGTTACTTATGTTTTAAATAATGCGTTTAGTCTTATTTTGCCTCCGTCTCAAGTTAATAAATGTGTTGCAGGTATCAAACTCTAAGTTAACTATTGTCAAATAAATAATGTTTTAGGTGAGTTTTTATCACATTATATTGTGTTTTAATGCGGCAGAGTCACCAGACAGTTGTGTTGGATGGGGCTCAACTTTTGGTATTTTGGTGAGACTAGAAAAAGCTCATTTTATTTGAAGCTTATCTCATCTTAACTTTAGCTGAGAATACTTATAGATATTCATTAACAAGGCTAATAACACTGTATTTTATGGGAGATTCTGCTGAAAGTTTGATATTAAGGAATAGATTGTTTTGTAATGCATATGTTCACTATTAAAGAATCTGCCACAAATGATGCCCTCATTATGTGATGAATAAAATATCCAAATATATTTCCTCAGAAAACATTTTTTAAAACATATTTCTCAGAATTTTTGTTTTTGTCTTTGTACAGTATATGAACAGAATTAGTTTGAGAGTGAGTTGTTTAATGAGTCATGCATTATTTATCCAGTGTATGTAATTTTTCCTAATCATTATGTAGTGATTACTGCTCTTTACCTAACATTAATACAGAGCTTTCAGTTTCAGAAGCATCACCATAACCATGTTATATTTGGCAGTAGCAGATATTGGGAGAACATGTAAAATACAAATAACGTTGCAATTATGCTCCTTTGCAGTGTTGATCATAAACATAATCAAAGTGTCATGTAGTGTTTGCTAAAAAATGCATTTAGCAAACTTCTCATTTAAATTAGCTTTGCATGAGAGACGAGGTTGTGTTTTAACTTTGTGTATTCTTTTAACTTGAGGCTTTTGTGGATCAGTGTGTAAGCGTCTTTCAAAGTTTGTTCCTGTTTCTAATGAAAACTCCAAATAATTTGAGTTTAATAAAGAAAAGAAATCACTTGCCATATTTTACTTTACACAAAGTCACAATCAAGGCACAAGAAACGCAATAAACAATCAGAGTGAAATCAAATAAGGAGAGGAGAATGGTGCTTTTCAGGAATCTGTAACAACCTATTATTTGCTATGGACACAGAAGGTCCATATAATGACCATGTTTCTACATGAAGATAAGAAATATGAGCGTGCCAGAGATCTGCAGCATGTTTTCTATATCTATTGTGCCAGGTTTGGACAGAGAATGTGAAGCAGAATGTGGAAGCATTTTGTTATTGTGTTTCATTCAACTGTCTTTTGTGAGTCTCACAATGTTAGAGGAGTGCAGTGGTACAGAAAATTCACAAACTGCCTTTTAAAGTATCCAAATAGTCAATAATTGGACAACTAGCATGGATAGGATTATTTGTACATTTAATTATGTTAATATTACTTTAATACTGTAAAATCCCCCACACATTAACATGTGTAATCCCCATCTCCAGTGTCACCGTTATAATGAACTTTCATATCTGACCTACAGCTATGGTTGGATAGGTTGGAAATGAAAACACATTATTTATCAAAAATTAATTAGATGCATAGAAACCACCACTTACTGAACATACAAACAAACTAGGTTATGTGACTCTACATATACAGGCACACACACTGACATGCCTACAAGTACATACCCATCATGGCCCCAAAAAGTCACACATGCTCATATTTCATGCCCTTTTTCGTTATTATAGCGCACATTCACGGTGGAATCGTTTCAATAAATGTTATTGAAAACCATATTTATTTCTGTTGAGAGTTGCATTCATTTCTCGCAAAGATCTTGTATCGATACAGTCTTTGTGAGTGCAAAGTCTTAACACACGCCAAAGGGATGAGATCTGGACTCTGTGATGGCAATCACAAATTAATTTTGGCGCTGTCATCTTGGAAACCTATGTTTTTCCTTAGTTTAATCCAGGTGAAGACTTTTTTTTTCACTTGTGCTGTGGAAAAACATTCTCTCGACATTTTCTCCAAGGCTGGTGACAGACTAGAAAATTATTTAGCAAGCTGAAATCAGATCTGACCATCTAGACGATTGTGGATTAAATCCTGATTGTTGGAAAATCTTATCAGGTAGTGTGAAGGATTTCCAGCCTCAATCATAACCACTCTGAATGGTAACTAATATGAGATTATACCTGATAATATCAAACATGTTTACAACTGAAATGCAGTTTGCCAGAAAAAAAGCCAAGTATATAATAACTTTAAACCGCTGCAATATGTCTTTTCTTATGTTTATACAATACCAGTCAAAAGTTTGGACACATACAAAAATGACAGATTAGGCAGATAATCTGAAATACAGTGTAGACATTGGTAATATTAAAACTCACTGAGTCTAAGTCTTAGGTAAACGTTTATTAATTAACAGTGAATGTGCTGGAGTGTGCAGTTTTTGGATGGATGAACAAGCTTTTGTACAACATTAACAACCCACTTAATGTGTGAAGTGAACAAAACATGAGGGATACATTTGTGGCAACTAACTTCCCTCAGACTGAAGAAGCTATTTGGATAAATAGGGAATTGTATCTACCTTACAAGAAAAAAGTTAGAGTCATGACTCAACTCCTTAACTGTTATACATGTATTTTAACAGCTGAGCATTTATATAAGCCTATACAAATTTACAATGACTGACATTCACATTCTTTTGAAATCATCTAGTCCCATCAGTCCAGTGCTAAAATATAAAGTGAAATACGGGGGAAAAAGAAGTTATCAAACTGTCTCTGATGAGTATTGGGAAATAAGCACTTTAATTGTTATTGATTGTTATGTACTTTTCCCATTTTAAAGACTAAGATCAATTTTAAAGACTAAGACACATTGATAGTTGTGTCTGTTGTGTGGGGAGATTCGCAAGACACAAAGGCTCAACTTCACTCATCACACCACTTAGTAGTCACTGTCATTGTAAATCTGTTTGAAGTAAAAAGCGTAATTTGCACAGTCTGCCATGGGTATGAAATAGACAACACTTGAATACTAATGGTGCTGAAGTTAGAGAGGCGAGAGCAGAGAGTAGTTACTTAGAAGTCAAAATGGTGTGTTCAGCATGGTGAAGGCAAATCAATAGCAGAGGAGAGAAAAACATCTGAAACTGATGCAGTTTTGTTTTGGTTCTTCTACCTCCTACCACTCAGAAAGTCATGCATAATGCTGCAATATGCATTCATTATGTTGAAACGAACTGCACTCCGAGACGAATAAGGTGTTCAAAGTTTCGTCTGACAAAACTACAAGAGGTGCTTTAGATACAAGGCAGACAAAGACAGAGATAAAGAGAATGAGATGCTCCTTACTAAAGATGATGCACAGAGACATCGGTGCTCTCTACCACCAATTTTTCCATTCTCTTGCACATCTTTCACTTACTCTATTTTTTATATTCACTCCTAATTTGGACTCGTTGTGTTGTCACGTTGTAGAACATTTAAAAATCCTGCGTACAATATGTGCAGCTTTTCACTTTAGCCCACAGAAAACATCAGATTTGACCTGACGAAACAAAAAATATCTTACGGTGCAAAAATATTTTTGAAAAATAAGGATAATAATGCATTTGTGTATGTATATTATAGTAGTGCAGTGAAATGTCATGGTGACAACATCTTGCCTACCATGGCGCTGTAGTAATGGTAGTTAGCAGTAACACACAGCTAATACTGTATGTAAGCAGCATACAGTCCTGTTTCTGTCAGCAAATCTCAGAAATGTCCAATATACACCAATGCACTGCACTTATTGTAGTTTTCATCGCAAAATGTAAATGTGTCACAATGCAGATGTTATTAGACAAGGGATCCGCAGTGGCTTAAAGGTGGGATGCTGACCATGAAGTTCATGTTCTCCTGGGTTTCACCTCTCTCAACCTCATGCCTGTAGCACAGCTGCTTCCAAACTTTTGAGATTTTATTAGAGATCTGTAAACCCACACACATTTGTCACATGAAAGTCAGCAGTGGAACATGACCATCTAATAACAGTTTCTATTTCCAGTTTTAGTCAAACCAATAATTGTTATAATAATAAAGAATGACTCTTTTTTCACACGCTGATGAAACAATCAGTTTGCCATCCAGGTATCAATATGTAATGGAAGTCATTAGCGTGGCATTAGGAAAATTATCTATAGGCTGTGGGAGATCAATCAGGCACAGCCTTATAAAATAATTAACAATCATCCAACATGCATTAAAAAATACCGACCACAAAACGTAAGCAGAAAAACACAGCGAAAAGCACACATCTCACAAAAGCACAGACACACTTAGAGGCACAGGAGCATCCACATCCATCCATGTCAGTGTGAAGGATAGATGGTGCGAGGAAGGTACACTCACTAAAGGGCCTAATCAGTCAGAGACAGCAACCTCCACATGCTGCAATGAATGGCATGAACGCCAGCTCACCTTCACTCATTCTCTTGGTCTTTCATGCACAAACACACTCACACTGGTCTATGTACACACAAATACTTGCTCATTCATACACATAAACGCCTTCAACACACAGAAGCCTCCCTTCTATTATAAACAATAAGTTCTTGCTGGTAACCACACACCATCACAGAGATATTACAATCAATAAAATCAGTGACAGGTGGAGGTAGATGACACGAAACAGCAATGGGAGTACGGATGGGGGAGAAACAGAGTTATGGGAAACATGATTATGCCATCCACAGTGTAGCTAAGGAAATTGGACATTGTATAGAAAAAAAAAAAAATATATATATATATATATATAAATGTGTGATACTTTCTAGAACTTGACTCGGAGACCAATACTAATAAAGGAAGAAGAAACAGCTTTATCATCATTGATTGGATTTACATGTTACATTAAAATTTGACCTCTGCATTAACCCTATTCTCCTGGGGGGAGCAGTGAGCAGCCCCTCACTGAAGCTAGTGCTGGGTGTCTTGCTCAGGAACACACCTGTTATGAGGGTTGGCCTGGAAATGGATGCTGCCATCTTTTTGCTTCCCAGCCTGACGCTCATCCCGTTGAGCTACCAGGAGACTGCAGTTAGGATCACAGATATTTGAGCCAAATGCTTACCTCTGCATGCTATCATGCTCACAGGGACTAGCGTTCACCTGTTGCCTGACAAGTGACTTGTTTCAAACTTTCAACCACCGGTTAGCTAACCACAAATAAATCCTCAAAAATAAATGTTTCTAATGATAAATAAAATATTTAATGATTCATGGACAGATTCATTTGCTTCCAATGCTGGTCTCTTGACGAACCACAAACTGTAATGTTGACCAAATGCCACTGTTGAAGACATGTAGACTCTGCTGGTCAACAAGAATACACCAAACACAGGCAGGGGACATCTGTAAGGTTGTGTTTAATTGAACTGACACACCTACTTGGTGTGAGTGGCTACTGGTGGGCCACCAAGAAGGACAGGGGGGTTACACATTGTTTTCAGTTTGTAATTCCATTATTTCCTACATGTAAAAAATTACTCCTAAAAGAACATTCAGATACAACCATGTGATTCATAAAGCCATGCTGCTAAAACATATAAATAATAGTAATGATATTATGTGTTTTGTTGTCTTCTTTCCTATTTGTCAGATTTGTCCTGCAACCACATGTGATCTTGCTCATTTTTATTTTAGTACAGTGAAATGAGAATGTTTTACAAATTTTTACTTTTTACTAATTATTTTTTTACTTACAAGGACAAAAAAAGACAAGAGCACCAGCAAACAGGAACAATGTCAGAAGGTTGTCTTAAGAGGTAGTGAACATACCTGTTGGCCCTGCCAAGAGCACCGTTTATGAGCTTGCCAAAGTCAACAAGATGCAAACCTTGGGGTACTTCATTATATGTTTTTGAATACTATGAAGTTACCAATGTTGTGCATTCCAATTTAAAGTTTGGGGGATTTATCAGATGCCCTTCCTCAGTGAACCTTACAATGAAACAGCAGCGACACCTTCTCCCCTCTTCCATCTGTGCTCTGGGGAACTTAGGTTTCTTTCAAATACTGATTACTGCAGCTTTGGATAGCTTCATAGATAAGGAAAAAAACAACTTTATCTTCATCATAGGTCAATGAGCTTCACATATTTGTATTTGCTCCTCCATAAAACTCTCCAGTTGAGAATTCCACAATGCTTATCAGGACGTGCACACAGGATAAAAAGATAGAGCTGACAGCTAATTTCTTCAAACAGCTACCTTACATTGTCCCTATAGAAGAAATGTGACGAGCAATACAATAGAATCAAAAGGAATTTCAAGCCATTTACAAGAAAGCCTGTGGCGTTTCTGCAAAGTCAGTTCATTTGAAAATGTCATTTTGAATGTTAACTTCATTGTATATCTTGTTGTACATTCAGTTCAATGCTCTCCTCCAGTTAAAACTGGAGCTAAGCTATATGCAACAGCTTAACTGAGAAATTAATAGTTTGTACTGCTTCTAAAAAAAAAACCCACCTACCAAATATAAGTAAACTTTATTGTCAGTATGTGCTATTAAAGGCACCCCTGTACCCCAGTCAGCGCACACCCGTCTCTTCTTCGACTAGGAAAGTCTCACATCCATAATAATAATAATGAATACTTTGATCCCCTTGGGGAAATTGTTGTTTGGGCAGCTGCTAGACCCGTGTCAGCGCTACAGGGTATTGGTGTCTTGTCCAAGGATACCTGGACATGTAACCTGGTGGAACTGGGAATCGAACTCGCTCACCCTTGGGTTTGAAGATGACTGCTCTACCCACTGAGCTATCATGCCACCCATCCATGAAGTTTACAGCACTAACGTCGCTAGGTCCAAGAAAGGTATATTGGATCTTATTTGTCGTAATGTAACACTGCCCTTTTGCTATGTTTTGTGCAACATTTATCGCGACAGGGCCTGTATGTCTTGCATCTTTTCTTATTTTGTCTTGCTTCATGACAGATATGCTGAATGTGGTGTTTTCTTTTACTGGTGCTTATTGCTATTATGTGACGGAGATGCAGGGGTGTCTTTTCTGACACAGCACCGGTACACGCTGAGAGACGGTCCGCTGATTTATTTAAGTTATGTGATGTTGTTGTCTGTCTGCTACAGCAGCTATATGTTGTACTATATGTACATAGTGCTATAGGCATGCTGCTTAATTTCCTCAAGTGTTACTATTGTGATAGCTGCTTTAGACATTTGCTGTTGTTGTAGGTCTAGTGCCAGACATTTTTATGATAGTTGAGTTATGTTTTGTTTTTGCTGAGTGGGTTGCAGTGTCTGTCCCACACTGAAATGCCAAACACCTGTGTGGCTGTGGTTTCCACTGTTGTGGTGCATAATAGTGTGCTTTAGAAGTGCCTGAGCTGCCTGTTTAGTGAAAATAGACTTTTGTAAATTAATGCAAGTCTTGGTATTTTGATTGTACAGTATGCTGTGTCATACTATTCTTTCTTTAGTTAGTTTTCGTTATTTGCATGTTTTTTTTGCAAAAAGTCAAATTCTTTAACCATGAATATATAGAGTCATTAATGGAAGCTATAGTCGTGAATAGAAATGGTTTTGAATAGTAGGCCACTACTCATGTGAGCAGCATTTTCATGCCTATGCCGAGGAATGTAATCCTTATTCCTAATCAGATATGATGTAAATGTAACAGAAAGTCAGCATAGTAAAGAAGGGAGCTTGAGTTTGTCAGCCTTCACAGCATATATGAGACATGACTCTACGAAAACTTGGTGAAACTTGGTAAAAAAGGTGAAACTAGCAAAATCTTGCACATAAGCATAAGGTATTGTCAGAAAAACACATAAGTTCTGTTTTAAAAATATCCAATGTTATGACAAATCTTCACACTGTGAACAACAGAGCTTCCAATTAAGTAAGTAGCAGTAGTGCTTTCTATTACGCTGACTCTGTTTACCCGTGGTTATGGTTATGTGATTTATGTATAAGTAAGATTTCTGTGAAAAGGAAAAAAGTTGCTAATGCAAATATAGTATAACATTTAGAGCTTGTTGCACGTGCAGTGCTATTGAAAAGGCCAGGCTACAGCTGGAGGATATTGTAATCTTAATTCAGACAGGTTTTACTTTTTCATCTTTTTACTGAAGTTTCATTTCTCTTTTTCGTCATGACCTTTGGCACTTTTCTGGGACAGGGAGCGTGATTAAAAGGAATGGGTGTACTCTCCTAAGGCAATGCATGTTGCCTTGAGGAACTGTTGGAATCATTACTTTACTGTACTTTGCAGATGCTTTAATCCAAAGCGACTTACAAGAAGAAGACACCAGCCATTACTATTTGGTTCCCGTAACAACTGAGATACTACAACAAAGAACCCTGATCAGGTCTTACTCGTCAAGACAAAGAACCTGCTTAGGGAATATTTTAGTGCTAGACAATGATATGAGAGTGTGTGTGTGTGTGTGTGTGGGGGGGGGGGGGGGTAGAATCACTGTACTGTACCTTTTCAACAAGTGAGTTTTATAATGTTTTTTAAAGGTGGTGATAATGTCAGCCAGTCG
>JAUMHF010000014.1:12984158-13020233 GCA_032359275.1 Microctenopoma steveboyesi | reverse complement strand
TAAGCCAATTTCAGCCAACATCATTCTGCAGTTTAGCATTCACAGTGCATTTTCTTCAGGAAATGCCTTTTCTAGTTCACTAGTAGTTTTGTCACACACCTTTGTCTTAAAGCATAACCATTCACTGCAGCTAGCTGCACAGTCCACCATGTTTCTTTACCTCTGTGAAGCTCTTCTTCATTATTCTGAATAATGGACTGTTTTTTTTCTGTTGGAGAGTTGAGTTCTATACTGGGTTTAAATGGTTTTGTTTTGTGGAAATATTTTGGACAGGGCTTTGTGGTTTCTCTGTGTATGATGCAAATGTCTGTGCATTCATTTTTGTGTTTTCTCTCTGCCAAATATTCCCCTGTAGCTCTGAGCAGTCATTCAGTCCAATACATGGCAATGTACTGTGTCAAGAAACAGACTCTCCCAGTGGCACAGTGGCACCCCACGAGGAGACATTTCTCTGACATTTACCACATTCACCTACGGACCTCTGCCATTACTTGGCTTCATCTGCTACCCTCTAGCTTATCCAGCGTTCCCTTTCTGCTCCCCTTGGTGGATCTCGGCCATCTTCTCTACTTCCCTGAAGATCTTGACTCACATGTCCCAGTTCTCTGCCAGTCATCTTGCCAGTTCCCTCATAATCATCTTTTACAATAAACCTTCAAAACATGTCGGGTTTGGTGCTTCATTTTTGGGTTCCAAACATCAACAGCAACATAAACCTTCTATGACTGAAATGTGTATGGCTCGATTATTTGGAGGTTCACTGCTTTTGTTGTTGTCATCATACTGTATTTCTGTAAAATGAGCAATGCATAATAAAATACATACAGTACACGGATGACAAAAGCACCTTAGACAGGACAAAATGGGGCAGGTATCACATTCCCGTGAGTGCGCTCTGCTTCTTTCACAGCTGGTAGATAAGTTGCCTGTTTTGTCAGCATTACTGGCAGATATTTCCATATGGTTAACAAGCATTGTGGTTCCCTCAGGTAAAATATAACCTCCTCTGTGCCTATGTATTTTTGTAAGAAGTGGCTCACCCAGCTTTACTTAGAACAGGAAAGAGAGGAAGGGAACTCCACAGGTCGGAAGGTATAGATTCCCAAGAGAACTAAAGCAGCAGAGTTAAATATGGATAAGTATTAGGTCGGCTTTAGCTAATAGCAATAGCAGTATCAATCCTTTTGAATGTGCCTGCACCACCTTCTTCTTTTCTCGCTTTAAATGATGAAGATTGCATTTTAAGATACTCTTTAAAATGACGCTGAAATGAATTTTAATCAACTTATAGTGATATATTATATTTTTCACAGCACAAGTAAGATCATTAGGATCGCCTAGGGATATCTCTCAATGACGGTTAAATAATAATCAACGTTTGTTCCATGTATGCAACTAGAATTTGAAATGTACCTGTGGGAATTAAATATAGAAATAGGGATAGATAGGACACGAGAAACAATTAAAGAGTTTGCATTGCATGTTTGAATTACCTGGTTTATTATATATTTACTTTCAGTCGTGATTGTCAGACCGGAAGAGATTATTTTAAACTCATTATTCCTCTGTATTATCCATAGTTGACTTAAAATATATCTGGAGAAATCATAACTGACCTATAATCAGCCTTAATACAAAACTCTAGAACCACATCATGTACTAGTCCATGTCTCATGTCTAATTGTTCTCAAGAAACCATAAGAAACATTTAATTGCTGTATTGACACAATTTTAGGAGTCAAAAATGGGTCGACCTGTATCTTAAACATGGCAAACCAAGATATGCCCTGAAATCCAGAAGCTGCTTGGCAGGTTGGAAAACAATTTAATCACACTAAAAAACAGAAAACAGAAAGGAATGCTTTGGAAAATGGTCCGTCGTAATCTGATGTACGGGTGAGTTGAAGTAAATGGGCTAAAGTAAGCGCAACATCAGCATGATCCCTTTGAAGTGTGGTCTTAAAGCTTACTAGGCATCTCAAGTAATGTCATGTCATGTGTGCATAAGTGAGTGCAAGTGCTGTATGTTTGTGTGTGAGAGAATGAGATTACACCTCCCTTTTGTACGTTTTTATGTCCTGGTGCTGGATGCCAGATGCCAACTCTCCACAAAGTCTCCTGCCACAGCCTGTAAGTGCGTTTATTACTTCCAGCCTTCGGACAGTTAAGAACAGGACACACTCGTACACACACACACACACACACACTACCTATGTCACTCCCTTCTCCTTTGTGCTTCCCTCTGTCTCTTTTTTACCCCTCCCTTGTGGCCTCCCACATCCTCTCTGGGTACCCAAGAAGGCTTAAGGAATTTATAAGAGTTTGTTTTATTTTGGTTCTTAATATATTTTCTGGACCGCTGCATTATTACTTTTGTGTAAAGGCGTGGGAGCCAAAGTAGAGAAACTCCCTCTCCCGCGTGCTGCAGTGGTTTCATTGCTTTTTTCTTTAATTTAACATTCAACGTGTTACTTTAGGATTCATTACTCTGAGTTTGAGGCTGGCCCTTGTAAATGTTGGCACATTCTTCCTCAGCTCTGTCACTTACCTGCTCCACTCAGTCACACATGGCACTCTACTTTAGTGATTCCAATTCTGCAACACCTTGGTGCCAATGCAACAAGTAGAAAGACATGTATACTAATTACATAATATGTTGATAGTTTTAATCATGTTATGCACCTCCTCAAAATATGCATCTGCCAATCAGGTCTATTGCAGCTATAGATGCTTGTGTTGTCTCATTCACGTTTATTATTCCAATAGAGAGTTTAAGAAATATCATAGTGGCACAGAATAAAATGAGACATCGTCATTATTAAAAACCAGTTTTAGTATGTTCACACATACAAAATATAAAGTAGTTAATAGCTGGGCTCTTTAACTTAGCACACAATCTACACTACCAAGCTAGGTGAACCAAAAAGAGACCACAGTCTCTTAGACCAACTGTCAATGGTGATGCGAGAGAGTGAAGGTAACTAGTCGGGCCCTAACTCAGATTAATTGTGTTTTTTCAGAACCCCTCTCTACATCCCAAACGCCCAAATGTCTCTCCAGAAGCCCCATGTATTTTTTGTCTCATTCCATTTTATAAGGTGGATGGTTTGCCATTGAGGAACAAGCTTGTTCATCTTTGTAGAAGTTAGTTTTCTCCACATTGAGAACTGACATGTACTGCATTGCTTCGATGTTGCACGGTAGTTACATTCTCAGCTCATTAGTGAGGGAGATGGTGAAAGGTTACACAGTGCTTTCAGGGTCAGGCGCGAGGTGGAGCTCAGCTGCCTTTGTCCTAAAAGGTAACCAATGTACAAATTGGTACTGATATAGCCTGGCCCTTTATAGTACATCACAGTCTCCAAATGTCTGCAGTAACACCAGAAAAAGTAATGGATTTGTTGCTAGTTGCTTAAAAAAAGCTAGAGGAGCCTGAAAACCTGCTAAATATAATATCAAAGTTGCTATGTCGGCAACACTGCTTCGGAAAGTAAACGTACACACTGATTTGGTTTCAGCCGTAATCAAGACAATCATGACTGGCTCAAAGTTTAGACTTTCACAACTTTTCTCTGTACTGTACCACTGCAGTGTCTTTGATTTGTTGTGCTCAGCAGGCTGTGATGCAGAAGGTTGCAGGTTCGAAACCCTGTCTGACTCCTAGTCTATCCCCTACCGGGTGTGTCCCTGAGCCAGACACCCAGCGCTAGCTCCTTGTAAGTCGCTTTGGATAAAAGCGTCTTAAACAGCAGAATACATGTTTAGTATTATCTACAGGATAAGATTAATTTTAACATTTGCACAAAACACAAATATGCACAATAATACGTTACTAATACAGCTGATCAGTTTCATTTTGATAATGTGGGATATATTATGTGAACCTCTGCTTTGCAACTCTCCTCACGGTAAAGTCTTATTTCCATTGCTTCTATGAAGTACTTTTGGCTGCTGTCCTGATGATAAACAGACCATTATCATTGAATCTGGGGAGTCTCTTTGATGTTTCTGACATCTCAGTAAGTAATGAGAAAATTTGCACCTCTGATCAAGGCATGCTGATTTCCAAACCGTCACAAGGAGGGTTATTTCATGACATTGTTCATCTGCGACCACTACCTCCCAGCTGAGTGCTAAGTGGATTGGACACTAGATACTATCATTTGCATTCAAATGGTGTATTTCACTTGCAAGAGGCCGCACCACAACAGAGCGCAACCCGTTTGGTAATTGGTTACATAATAAATAGTTGTTAAATGGATGGAAGATTAAAGACGAAGGAAGCAATGCATAATAATTCCCGTTGGTAGTTCAACAGGTAGCGCAACACTGACACTGTCAAGATTAAGGGTTCCAATCAAAGAGGCATGTGTGCTGAAAGAAACATTTAGGCACACAGGTTAGTAACTACTGTGAGATCCAGGCTGAAATGGTGCGGATATAGACCGCAAGCGCATCTGAGGAAGGGAGAGGGAGGCGGGTTTCAATATAAAACAGAGGCCAACATATATTACTGATGTATGAGTACTGAATAACATTTTTAGCCTGACACCATCACATTTACATGAATAATGAAATGCACACATTCATGCTTATAACCCTTCTGATCCTGTTTTGATGTTGAACTCATCTTGAGCTTTGTGATCCAGCCTTTTTGTTTATGTGGGCAGCAGAAGTTTAGTTTTTTTTTTGCTTGCGCTGCACGCACATTGCATCATTGATAAACAATGCAAGTTGAATGTCAATTGGCACCGCAGGCTTGCACTCGGTAGGAATAGGTGACAGTGATCAATATCAGTTGACTCTGTTAAATCCCAAGTTTGAAAAAAAGATTCAATTTAGGTTTGTTTAAAAAACTTTAATGTTTTGGATAAGCCCAGCTGTGGTGCCCTGACTTCTACAGTCTATGAATAAGGAGGTAATGGAGTAAATTGTTATTTATAGTGTGAGACCTGGGATATACCTGCACACAGGTTGCATCTCCCCAGTGATGCAGTACGACTATGGCAGTGGTCTGGAGTATAAGTTAAGACTTCATGGTCATGATTAAAAAAAAAGCAACGACGTCTTCTGGCTAAGGTTTATTCACATCTTAAGCATTTACAAGGGCAAAGAGCTGAGCTCCGTGAGATGTCTGTGAGGTGTAATGAAGGTTTATTGTACAACATGATAATTGTGAATGATTGGAGGAGGAACCAGGAAACAGAACACCAGATGTTGGCGGGAGGGAGATAGATCTTCTTCAGGCAAGTCTGGACATAGATCAGAATTATTATTGAAAACAAAATCACAGTAAGTATTTGTAGTTTAGGCTGTGCACTCACGGGAGATGGAGCTGAGCAGTTGGAAGCTGAGTAGAGGTAACTGAGGCAACCCAGCAGATTGAAAGGTGTGAAGTGAGTCACATATTGGAAGAGAGTATGCAATGTAGTACAGCCAGACCCAGGCCCAGACCCAGGCCCAGAATCCAGAAATCCACAGTCAACAACCAAATCCTAAGACAAAAAAATCAGACTACTCTATATCAGACCGATATCAACATTTAAAGGGGGGAGGACACGTGAGTGGAACTGAGCTGATTTAGCAACTCTAAAATACATAAATCTGTCTTTACATCCTCAGGTAACTTTGCTAATGTATATTAATAAGAATCATGTTAATTGATAAAGATAAATTCTCCACACGTGTCTCTATGTTAGCTATGCACTGATATATTTCAGTTTAAGGCTCAGTTCATCCAAATCAACTCTACGCAGTATTTTCTCTTACCTAGAGGTATCTAGCCATGCAGATAATTTTAGTTTTATTTGCACAGTTCAACCCAACAGCATTAAAAATACACACTTAAAATACAGCTTTCCATAGACGGTTTCTTAATATCTCACAATAATCCACAGGCAAGACTGGTTTCCCCGAAATTCCTCAAGTAGAGTCGAGTTCAGATAGTCAGGTGATAAAGCATTGTGAACGTGAAGGTGTTTTAAATGTTTATGTAAATGTTCCTTGTTTCCAGCTACAATATTGTCATTTACAATATTGTCAATCAACAGTATTAGCGGAGATTAATTTCTATGTGACTCCAAACTTTTATGTGTATTCAATGTAATCACATTGATTCTCTCTGTCGTGGCAATTTGTGTTGTCTCCACATTTCAGCCATTCCACGTTTATTTTAGAAAAGTATCTGTCAATGCACCACAATGCTGCAACAATGCATTCCCACTTTAATGCATAACATTGGGAGCTTGGAGCTCCTTGGAGGTCCTTGGAGGTCCTGGGAGCCTGCAAATGATAAACAATATTTCAGATATTGGATGTTTCTTTTCTTGTTGTGTGTCTATTATTTGCCTTTGTGTGTTTTTTACTTCCAGAAATTAACTAACTAGCCAGACTGTTGTAAATTTGATGAAATTTGGCATGAGCATAACTCTCAGGAAGGCAGGCTAGAGTTAAACTATTTACCTTTTATTTGTGGGGATAAGCAGGGAACAAGAAAAACAAGTAAGGGTTGGCAATAGGTCGTAGACTTGCAGTGTCAGCGCAGCTTGATAATTCTGTTAAGAAGCAATTAATAAAATTTATGATTTGTGGAAATCGACCCTTTTATAGACAGTTTCAGTTTTTTTTTTGATTATTCCAGTTAATGTGGGGAAAATTAATTCAGCTTTTATTAAATTGAAAATCTACACAGCTGTACATGTTAGAAGAAAAGCACAGTAATGGTGCGTTGGAAGCTAATACAAACAGTCAGTCACTGCTATTGATGCACATTTTTCCTGCCCAGATTCTGTGCAAATCACATGAACAAAATCACAATTGCAAAACATTTCTCTTCATATGTAGCACTGATAATTATAATATATAGGGTGTGTCACCTGTAACGGGTCTGTAACAGTAAACTCAATTAAATCTGTCATGACTAAAGTTGATTAAATTTGGAAGATTACTTCTACTTTCTAACGTCTGGATTTTCATTTGAAACATGAGGTATTAGAGAGAGTAAGGCCAACTCTGGTCTGCTTCAAACAAATAGGAGAATGGTAATCCGCGCTTTAAAAGCTTTACCTATTGAAATATAAGCTTCACTTTGAGTTTCATTTATTCCTACATCCGACTCCAGGGGAGTCGAAGCCTTGCCAGTCACCAACCTCCCCGCACGTCACTGAGGATGAGATGATAAAGAGAAGATCATGCCTGTCCATTAACCTCTCGTTCATAACTCGCCAAGCGCTGCTCTCCCCTGTAAAGAATCAAACGACTGTCATTTCTGACGACACACACACCGTAGCTATTCATCTCAGTTATGAATTTAACATGGTCACTTTAAACAGATTACTTGCAGATGATTCACGCATGAGTGAATATTGTGTGAGAGCGCAGAGAAGATGATTCTCTATTTTTTTTTTACTATGTAAAAGTAGCCCAGGGCTTAAAAGGTATATCTTGATGGTATCACAATTTAAAGATTCCTGAGTTCTTCTGCTGTCTTAAACTGCATGTTGCAGGCAGATGACCAGTAGGAAAAGACCTACAAAAGCACTGACAATCAACACTGACCCAGTCGAAACAGCTCAATGCCATGCAAAGTGTGTTTTGTTTCACTAAAAGAGTTACAACATATTTAGACAGTTCTGATGACTTACTTTACTATGTGAGAATCTATTTTGCGAAGAGAAACAAACTAATCAAATCTATGTTCTTCTTGTGGTCTCTGTATCTAAGAGTAGAGCGAACCGCACTGGGAAAAAAACACTTTTAGAAAAAGATCCAAGATTCATTGTTGTTGACCATTGTGTGAAAAAGAAAAAACGGGGTTCTGTTCAATATCAGCGTATGTATTCATCTGTCTCTAGTGACAGAACTATCCTTCACTAGCTCCCCCGTTTGCTGTCATTTTGTCCTCTTAAACGGTGCCATTTGAAATGGCTGGTGAACAAACACTACTGCAATATGCTACAATAAATAAATATATAACAATAAAAGCTAGACGTTCCAGTGTTGTGGAGACCAAACACGCTTGTTGTTCTAAATAATCAGAACCAGAAATCTACTTTTCTCACCCAGAGTTGCAGGAGTGCGACAGTTTTACTGCAGCTGATAGGAATTTATAGTTTTACCCAGAGACGTTTCCACAGGACAGATTCCTGCATTAAAGGAGCTTGAATCAAGGCGCTAAGAGTTTAAAATTGGAATCCCTAATCACTTTTGCTCTCCTTTCCTGGAGCTCCTTTGCCATATCTCATCTCCCATAAACTCCCCGATGCATACTAAAGCAAAACTGTCAAAATGAATTCTCCAAAACAATGCTGATTTGTAGGAAGCAAGAGAAAGTCTGCCAAACTGACAAATGCTCAGCACACAGTGACAACACGAATTATTATGGGCAGACTGTGGTGTAGATAATCTTTTACAAACCAACCACTTGAATATTCATCTCCAGCAAGTGGCACCAGCTAACCAACCTGCTGTCACTGTCAAATCCTCTTTTCACATACGCAGATTTCTTCTTATGAGGAGCATGCACGTGTTGTGATTTCTTTTGGTGGAATCAAGCACCAGTGGAGAATAAAACGAGAGACCGACTGCAGATATCCGGAGCAAGATAAACTCTTTCCTTTCTCCATATAGCTGGAAAAATTAAAGTACTTCAAGCTGTGTGCTTCTGTCATACAGTATGTTGATGTTTAGTTTTTTTCTTCTGTAGTGTAGTAAAAATAAATTGTATGTATTTTTTTATTTCCTTTTATAAAACACACTGTTATAATTCAGCAACGTCAGATATTATAGTTAAACCGTGTCTAGAGAGTCTGACTTCTCATGGGAAAAAGGGAAGAAATACGAATATAACGAATCCCTAGAGACGCTTAAAACTGAGCTGGTTACCATGATTTCCACTGACTAATATAATCCAGAGCTCCATCTCATCAGCCAAATGCTAGTTCATCTTTTGAGATTGATGACGTGCAAATGGCTGCAGAGAAAAGCAGCTATTTGCAATAACAAAGAAGAAAAGATGCCTTTTATTTAGCAAAATTTCCAACAAAATGTGTTTTTCTCTCTCTCTCATTCTCAACAGCTCATGAAATCTCGCCTTGGCGCCAGAAACACAAACAATAAGGCCATCATGCGAAAACAGAAAGCTCTTTCTTTTGGAATATTTGAAAATTGCTGCCTTTTCTTTTTCTATTCCTACTGTGAAGTTGGGACTGAAATTAACAGCAATGCTCTGCTTTTGCTTTTGCTGTGCACAGCCAGGGAAATGTGAACTTTCTCATTTAGCTGTCAATCTGCCTTTATGATTTTTGTCTCCGACAAACGCCTGTCACAACTTTGCATTCTTAAACCCCGCGGTTCATGCTCTGTCCCTTCATTCATCCCTCTTTCAGCTCATGGTGTATATTCCTTTCTCTCAAGTGTTAAATGGCATTTGATCCAATATATTCAAGTGCACACAACGTACACATCTTTATTTTATCTGCTTTGAAGGAATGATATCAAACCTTGACTTTATTACTCCTCTGTCTATTTATCCACCTTTTCCCCTCTCTGTTCGTGTCCTCCTACTCTGAGGACCCTCCAGCCCTTCAGGGTCTGTGGCCAGTCTTAAAATGCAGGGCTGATTTCTTCTTCTCTCCTGCCTCGAGAGCGACTGTGAATCGAGTGAATGCAGCACAATCATTGTGCATCGTCCAGACCACTTATGCATCTGCACTCCAAAAGCAGCGCTTTCCATCATCAGCCTGATTCATGGGCAGGAAATATCTCCTGGATGCTCACTCAATCAGTCCCATCTTCCATATTTTTATGAATGTGAGTGTTTCTGCACGTCTGCGTGCAAGAAAACGTGTAAAGGAAGGAGAAGCGAGAGAGACTCACAGCGAATCTCCTGTTAATTCCATTCACAGACTCTTGCTCTACTGCGACTGGATATCACAGGCTTCCATATGTGCGCTTGCACACACACAGACCCACACACTCATAGGCTATTACTCACAGGTGCAGAATCCCTCGGAAGGAGAAGCCGTCGTAAATCAGGCCCGATTGAGATGTAAAACCAATGTTCTCTCTGTTTTACAACCCCAAGACATTGAAATGCCACACGGCTGCATTTGTATGTTTTTCTTATAGATCCAGGAAGTAAGACAAGGCTCATGAGGTAAATTAGTGAATGGGCTTTTTTTCAGAATTTATTAAGTTCTTTGTGTTCATCTATTCGCTTAGGACATTTTTATTTCATAAGCATTATTGGTTCATCTGATGAGAAATATCTTTTATCTTGTAGATGTTGGAAGTAGTACTAAAGCAAAGTTAGTTATATTGACTGTTGCTTTATGAACTCATGCTTACCTCGGTGTAAACAAATTCATTACATTTCTGTCATTATTTAATCAATTTGCTTTTCATTAATAGTTCAAATTCTTTACTTTCTCAGTTCGTGTTTGATTGAGACATTGTCTGAAGATATTTCAATCAAAATATTTCATAGATTGTATCATGCTGGAGGGAATACAGCAGTGTGAGTGTGTTCATGTGTGTAGCGTGTATTTAAAAAGCTTTTCAGGCTGTGATTTTAAAAGTATACCCAGGTTACACGTAGTCATAGGCCCAAAGCTTGAGGTGAACATGTGAGTTTTTTCAAAACGCTTTAGCCCTTGACAGCTAGCTTTGGTGAAGTCCAAACTTACACCTAAACTTCAATGGTGTGTTTTTTTTACAACGCAGTATCCTTGGAGGTAGATGAAAACATGTTTGTGAGTTGAGTTCATGGTCTCTACATTTGACCACGTGTGTAATTGTTCAAATATCCATGTGCATGTGTACTTAGCTGCAGGTGTCTTTGTGTACACATAGATCTTTGCAGCACGGGAGATACAG
This sequence comes from Microctenopoma steveboyesi, assembly GCA_032359275.1. Classification (NCBI taxonomy): domain Eukaryota; kingdom Metazoa; phylum Chordata; class Actinopteri; order Anabantiformes; family Anabantidae; genus Microctenopoma; species Microctenopoma steveboyesi. The sequence goes on along the minus strand of JAUMHF010000014.1, from coordinate 13,009,358 downwards.
ATGGCTGCCTTCTGTCTTCCCAGTTCTGGATTCCAACCTCTGCTCACCCTACATACTTCTACTCACCCTACATACTTCTACTCTCTATGCAGTTGTCTCAGTCACACTTGTGACTGATATACGTTTCCAGGTTTTTCCCTATCTTTCTCACCTCAGCCCATTTCCTAATGTGGTCACACACATCGCTCATGGTATGGGACAGGAGTTGTTAGATAAGATTCACCTCTCAGTTCAGTAACGATAAGGCGGTAAATATGATATGATCTGTTCTCCCTCAGCATGTGTTCTTAAGTCACGCAATTTATATTTCTCTGTATCTTTAAATGAAAATCTGCACCAGTATGGACGAAGGAAGAAAAAATGCTACATATTTTTATTTGATTACAGTTCGTGGGTGACTTGCAGTCCTGAGCAGGTTTGTTTGTGAAATATTTAATGTTTAAAAAGCTCAAACCGATCGCTTTTGGTCTTGTGATGTCCATCTTCCCACACCCATCCCTCTTGCATTCTCCCACCTCACCTCCCACTCCCTGCACTCTGCTTCCATTTTCCCTCTCTTTTGTCCTCCTGTGTGATCTATTGCTCCACAGGGTGACGTTTCGGAGCAGATTGATAGTGTTCAAGCCTGACTTTGGTCGGTGCGGCCATGCTCCTTTTCTGATTTCTTCCTGTGACTCTGATTTCCTCTGTGCGCGAGCTCTTACTCCATTCCTCCTTTCTTTCCCTTATCCTCCTACTGTTCTAGAATCCATCAGTTCATCCCACCTCATTCCCTTATTAATGAAGGGACCTTCCGTCTCTTCTTCCCCTTGTTCTGCATTCTTTTTCTTATTCACTCCACCCTTCCTCTGCCAAAGATTAAGAGTTTTCCTGTCCTAGAGAAAAAAAACCTAGAAAGACCCATTCCTCCCTTGACGACTCTAAACAAAGCATCTCTCTCATTCTCTTTTTCACTTTGCTTTCCATCTCTCTTCTCTCTCACTCCCACCCAGTGGCCTGTACTGTTCCTCTGGGCACCCTCTAAGAAACCTTCTTACCGTCTGTTCTAATTTCTGTCTGTTAACTTACGTACTTCTTTTCTCTTCTTTTCTAATAGAAATACTTAGGGCCCAATGAAAACTCTGACCCAGAATAAGGTGAATCTGTTACTTATGAGAGAGTGTAAAGAACTCTGTGTAAACTCTCTATTACCTTCATATAGCAGATTTTATAGGAAACATTATGCATATAAAAGGTATTATGTTTTAAAATAATACAGACACCAGAAAGGAAAACTGCATCTGCTCACAATGTAATGTCTGCACATCTGGTATGCTGTGCAGTCTTGGAAATACAGTCAGTGGCCAAACAATCATAGGGCAGAGGAGAGATGAAAGATGCTGGCTCACCACACAGGAAGTCACTGTGGGGGTTAGTGTCTTATCCAAGAACAATGGAAACATGGGTATATAGTGTTGCCATAAAAAATGAACGTTAACACTACTTGTTTATATTCCTGACCTTGTGTCTCATTTCAAACATGTAGCTTTGAAATGTGGACACAAACTGACCACATGCACCTCACACACCTCCCACAGCGACCTGCACATGCCTTCTCCAATTAATGAATATGTAGATGAAGTTGCTAGATATCACACAAATAATTTTCAAATAACATAAAAAAATGTAATAAACAATCTATATATTATACAGACATACAGCATTCACGTGCAATTAAAAAGTTGTTCTCTTTCTAATGTGACTAAATGGTCATGTGAAGTGTTTCCTATTTCTTTGGGGCACAAAATCTTTCCCATAGACCTACGCTATAACTGGTGTAGCACTGGAACCCCTGTCTAATACAAAGTATAAGAGAAAAATGACACCCAGGGCCTGCCCACAAGATCAGCGTCTCAGCTCCAGGCCAAGAAATTCAACTGGAAAATCATCGCTGTGCAGTTTTTTTGAAAAACTCCACAGGAAAAGATGAAAGATTGTGGACCTCACCAGTCAGACATCCAAATTAAATAACTAACACAAGACAGAGAAATTACACTTTGTCTGTCAGAAACTGGTCTGACAAGAAGTCCTGTCCCAAGATCCGAGCTTTGGTTTTTTTCTTTGTCAGCTGTAGGGAGAAAAGGTCAGTAAAAGGAAATTAGAACATTTTCCAGATAAAATGAGTAAACATGAACAGACCAGCAGCTACATAAAGGATGCTAACTGCTTACTGATTCATAGTAGAATGAGATGATTTAATGAGGAGGGGGACAGAAACAGACACTTTTTCTAGAAGTTGATAGACGTGCATTAAATTCTGTGGTGCATTAAAGCTCTTGTGGAGTGGTCATGATGAAAGTTAATACTCTGACATTCATTTTCTTTTGCTGGTGGACTTTATGCAGTAGTACCTGCAGACTATTAATGTGCTTAAAGGGACAGCCGAGACAGTGCAGACTGAGTTGCTTGACTGTATGTTCTCAGTTGAAATCTACTTATAAATAGTAAATGGCTGAATATTTTCATGTTAATTTAATATTTTAAAACAATGTGATACATGATAATGGTGCTTTAGGTTGTTCCAGAGGCATGATAGCTCAGTATGTAGAGCAGTTTAAACCCAGGGGTGAGCGTGTTCAATTCCCGCCAGGTTACCTATCGTGGTGTCCTTGGACAAGACACCGATACCCTGTAGTAGCACAGACACGGGTCCAGCTGCTTTCCAAACAACAATTTCCACAAGAGATCAATAAAGTATTCATTATTGTTACTAGTTGTATCTAATCATCTGAAAACTGAAGTGCAAAAGTGTTTCCCTCTCAAAACACCACCGGTCCCTGGCTGCTACACAATTAAATTAAATTCATAATTAATAGCATGACTATAGTTTTAAAGTTTCATCTAAGCTTACTGTGTGAAAGGCTGTAGAATGGCCCCTTGCATGAATTGTGCTTTTGGACAGCCTCCATAGTACGATGGGCATTTGGATTCAGCCTCTATATTTCTGTCCCTGCTCATCTTCACTCCACCCCTTTTTGAGCACTCATCTCCTCATAAGACACATTTAAGTGACTTCCTGCCTCTGTAGAAATTTTGAGAATCTAATCAATTCTGGGCTCAAGGGTGAGTTGAGTAAATAGTCTAAGATGGATTGCAGGAACAACAACTTGCCATAAAGTCTGGATACAGAAAATGAAGAAAATTAGAAAGTTAGAGAAGCGAAACAATTTGGATGTAAATGAGAGGAACCTGGGTAGGTCAGTTAGCTTACACGCTGTAGCGTGTGTTACTGTCACCATCCTTTCTTTCACCTTCTTCTATTTTAAAAATATTTTTTAAAATAAAAAGTCTTTTAAATAGAAAGTAGAAAGTGCAAGAGGACACAGAGGTGGCCACGCGCAGGAGGCTGAGACTAATACCCCATGTCGAGAGGAGACAAAGTGATGAAGGAAAATAAGACGGGACGGATGCAGGAAGACAGAGGGGTGAGAGGAGGAAGAGAAGGGTTGTGGCTAGGGTCAACGCTGTCTCTTGTTCCCACAGGCTTATGTGACTTACCAGCAGTACAAGTTCAGCAAAGTTCAAGGTTGGTTTGATTCATATTTCTAAAGAAATCCAACTCAGTGAAAAATAGAAACAGATACTGTATGTGTGTATTTATATAATCTGACTTACACTTTCTAACAGAATGAATTATCATTGTCTTCCTTTGAAGGTTGGTTACATGAATTCTATGTAACGTACATAGAATAATGAGGCATCCCCTTTCCTAACATTCCCACTTGTTCCGATGCTCAGTGTGTAAAACAAGCTACTGTTTCAGAAATATATCTTCTCGGTTCTGTGCCAAATGATAGCTAATGTTATATAATGTTATATAAGTATTCAGTGACTGTGAATAATTGGAACAAATCTCAGTGGTGGCAGGATGAGGGTCAGGTTGCTTAAGGGGAAACTACTACACAGTTTATGCAGATTTCCTGAGAAGCATATACTGTAAATATTTGCAAGTGTGTATGTGTGTATTCACCTGTGGAAATAAATCCAGATGTTCAGTATTAATAGTTGCCGTAGGCTATTGTCGACTTTCTTCATGATTTGCTTGTGAATAGCTTTAGTATGTTTGTGTTTTTTACCCCGTGCTTGGATGTGTGCATGCGCTAACAGCTGAATAGCAAAGCAGACGACTGTGATCATGTTTAACGTGCAGTAGATGTTAAGCATGAATACATGTCAACAAATTTGTGAACGTGGCTAATAATATAATCGGAGCTGCATGGGCTTTGGAATAAATATGCAGAATTCATGCGTTATTCATGAGCCAATTTGTGTATGTGAGTGAGAAAGTGTGTGCACGTGTATGAACAGCTGGGGAATGGTCATCGTGTGGACACAGAATACCAGAATTTAAAACAAAAGAGAAAATGATGTTGGCATCATTTTGTATTCAGATTCGCATTTTATAATTAGCAGGCTGTGTGAGACAACAAAGATTAACAATAGCAGTTAATTTACTTGGCGGGAGACAGAGCCAGAGCTGCTTTGTTGCATTCAAGTGCAGAGTGTGGTCACTGTGAAGGTTGGACAACGATAAAAAACTATTTACTACATCGCACCACACTGAAGAGCACGGCGGGCGGCTCTGTGACGTACAGTTCACAGTTTGATTGAACAAAATGTTGCAAATTGCTATTTATCGCGGCTTAATATCAGGACAACAGACTCTTGTTCTAAGTAAGTGTCCTCAAGTAACATGCTGATGCATGTCATTACATAAAATACAGTATGGTCTATTTTATTTAATGCAACACATTAGAAAACATATGGACGTATTTCCATTCTCCACATCAAATGTGCCATCCAAATATTCACAGTGTTCTGTGAAGGTAGGCTAATTACATCAACAAAAGCTAATTGGAGTTATAGGCTGGCAAATCATTAATCAATTCATTTCTGAGGTGTGGATTCGCATGGCATTTTGGCTATATGCAGGAAGGATTTCCTTGTTGGAGCCACGTCTCATAATAAAAAGAATCAAGCCCACTTGATTTGCATTAAATGTGGTTACAAAGTAATTCAATTATCACTGATCACTCAAAAACAAAACTAGCTCTACATGTAGACAATGTAGTTCTGTGACACCTGTGCCTCTCTCATCAGCTTAACATGACTTTGAGGCTGATGTGCAGCTGCTCTGCTGCCTCTGGTTGTGGACACTTTGCCACCATGAATGGTAAAACAAATCTCTCTGGCTTATCTTAAAGGAGAACGGGTAGGGAACAGGGTAGTTGTCAAGCAGCTGAAGCTCAGTAGAAGCTGGATGATTCTGTTTTGCATGTTTAACCCTAACTATGCTTCTTTGAGGTTGCACGGTGCTTGCCAAATGATGTTGTTGATGTGACCAAATAATACAACACGGCACAATACAAAGAGGAAAGTGGCTGCAGTCTTTCTCGCAAGTTCCATAGAGTCACAAAACCTCCAGCAATAACTGTGTAAAGTTGCATGAGATGATCCTTTTGTCTCTGTATAACTTGAACTGAATTGAAAAGTTGACTTTAAGTAGCTTTAGAGGAAAAACCCGTAGGCTAGAAAAAGTCTGCCAAGCACTGTTGCACCACTTGCTGCTGCTCCATCAGCTTATTGCTCTAAGTGCTTAGCAGTGTATACACATATTTTACTGTGGCTCTTCCATCTGGGTTTTTGACATCTGGAGTGTTAAAAGAAGTATAAATTTAAGGGGGACAAAAGCAGGATATTGAACAGTCAAGGGGACATGTCCATCACCTCCCCTGCACACAAAGGACTACCAAATAACACACATTCCCTTTTTAAGAAGTGCTTTGCAGGTCTTAGATCAATAGACGCATAATGCAACAGCTTGCTGGAACGTCTACAGAGATCACGCCGAATCAGTGCAGAGCTGATAATAAAATGTTTAGCGCTGTAAATTAATACCAGGAAGCACATGAGGGCCTCCATGGAACAGTTTGAATTTTTACAGGTGTTCATTTTTGCATTTAGTGCAGATTTATTGTTGGGTATCCAGTCATGAAATAGCCTTGGCAGAACAGCTGCTGTACCCATCTGGTTCACTGGGCCTTGCTCACACACAAAAAAATATTCAATAAATGCAGAGGACAGGAATTCACATTATTGCTCTCAATGTCATGGACACTTTGGACGTTTATTGAGCACAAATTAGGCTTGCATCTTCCTGTGAATGAACACACATGCACACCAACAGGAAATGAAAGGATAGAGAAGCAGTGACTTTAATTTTGAACCGTTTTTTTTACAGACGTATGAGACTCGGGGTCCTTTGTGTATGTTTATGTGGGACCTATGCATGTGTGTGTACGTGTGTCAATGTTGAATTTTGTGATCAAAGTCATGTAACCAGGTACAAACTCAATGCAGCGCACACATAACATTTACTAACACATACCTACATTTGCACCTATATACTTTACTTTCCTTTACTTTGCTTGGCAGACACTTTTATCCAAAGTGACTTACAAGGAGCTAGCGCTGGGTGTCTGGCTCAGGGACACACCTGGTAGAGAATGGACTAGGAGTCAGACGGGATTTAAACCTGCGACCTCCAACATCCCAGTCTGACACTTAACCCAATAGAGCTACCAGGCCGCATATACACATACTTCCTCTAAAAATCAGCCCTAAGGCCTTACACACACACTCACACACACACACACACACATACACAGATACAAGCACACACACTATAAATACACAGGCAATCTTTAATATACAACCTCAAGCTCTACTGAGCTTTATAGACTTTGGCCGGCTCCGTAAGGATCCCTATACATCACACATTCAATTAAATCTAACCATGGCTATATATTATCATTTTTCCTCACTTTGAGTTTCCTCGCCTAGTGCATCATTGGCATGAAAACCAAATAACTTAATGAGTGGATGACCTCAGCTAGAGCAAATGCTGACAGATGATCCTTTTTTATTTCTTCTCCCTGCGCTTCTCTCTCAACACTGCTGCCTCCGTGTCTTCATCTTCACACTCACACGTTCTGCTTTCTCCTCTTCTATCTCTATCCCTCTTTACCCTCTGTTTCTTTCACCCTACATATTGATTCCTCCTCTGACCCTATCTGTTACTCTCCCTCTCTCCTGATTTAATCTCAGCACTGTCAGCATGATTATAGCTTAGTTTACGACATGATTGGAGAGTCGGGGGGACACAGTGTCTGTCTCTGTCCTTGTGTGTTAAAAAATATTTTACAGATTTCATTTAAAAAAAAGAACAATGTTTTACTTAACCATAACTATGATTGTCATACGTGTCTGGATGGACACAGTGGAAAAAAATATTTAGTTTTCCATTTCATTAGTACATCTGAACACTGCGGTATGTTATAAAATATATAATATTAGAATATACCAGTTTAATCCATAGAACTTTTTACTAAAAACAACAACAGAATTAAAAAGTGCTTTTTTAATAAGTCCTTACCTTTTTGTGCATTTGTTGGACATTTTGGGACAAAATTACCCTTTAATATTCAAAACTCAAATCAACTATTCAGACATGAACTGTATCTTTGACTCAGTGGTGTCAAAGTAAAGTAAATGTGAAACATAAATTGCCTTGTACTGCATTACATTACAATGCAAGATAACACACTATACGATGATTAAACAAGTCATACGAGATGTGATGATGTAAGTCAAATTCATTTTAAATTCATAAATCCCCCTCTTTTCTTCACGCAGCCCTCTGGCTATGTTATGAATTTAATCACCTCTCACATGACTAGTCACTCTTTTAATTTCCTAATTTAAATTTTAAATTTGAACATTTCAGCTGACTCGCACACACAAACCACACGCAGGCACAGACTCAACAAAATGTTCTCTCACTCCTTTTTCTGCTTCTCTCAGCTACACAGACAAATGGATATGAAACATGGATTTATGAACTCCATTGATGTATGTATGTGCAAAGCAGAAAATAAAACATCACACGATAGCATAACAATTTAAGTCTACTCCAAACATAAATAAAATGCGTCATGTTTCAGCATTGCCTAGCACAATAGCATCGAGGATACTTGATATTTCAGGCTAGATCTCATAGTGTTTGGCTCACAGTCTGTCGTCTTGCTACTCCAGGTCATTGTTTTTTCAAATTCGGATCCAGTGTCTTTGGCTGCTGTCATTCTCTGAGCCTTTACCAGGCAGCGCTGCCAGTGGGTGTTTGAATCAACAGTTGTGTCTTCAGATGTGATTCTGCGTGTTCTTTCTTTCAGCTGCCCTCTGAGATGTTTCCTCTGCACTGGAGCTGACCGCTGACATTATGTTAATGGCCAGATGATGTCCAGAGAGGCAATCGATCCACAGGCATGCTGATGGCAAGTCAGAGTCAGTGCAGCTGGCTGCTGGCGACTGAAGTTACTGTACTTCTACCATATCTAGATAACTTAGCGTCTGAGAGCCAACAAATAAATAAATAAGCAAAGCCAGATGACTTCAAGGACACAATTTGTGTATATCTTTTGTGTTGGTAGCTACAGGACACTCTGGCTGCAAGTAACTCTTGTCTTTGTCTTAAATGAGTTAGGTGACAGAGGAATTTCACAAAATAATAATTCCTTTTTTAGATGCATCCTCAATCTGCAACGTATGGAGTAACGATAAATGTGAATATTAATGCTGCAATGCTTAAATATTACGTTACATTTTACTACAGTACGTTATTTCTTATATACCGTCAGAAAGCCAATAAACCAAACCAATACGTATAAATGAAGGGAATTTTTATTCTCACTGTGAAGGCCAGCATGGTCAGAGCAGGTTACAGCAGACGGTAGCAAGACTGTTCTACAATACAAGGACAGATTAAGGATCCTCTGTATGATGGTCCAGTCATCTAATGCGTCCAATGACTTAATAAGAAGTTCTTCTCTCTATACTGCTGAATTGCCCTTGAGCAAGACATTCATTCCCTAAGAGGTGCAATCTCTGGTACTGCTGCAACCTTTTGTTCAGATCAAAGTCTTCTGCAACGATGCTGTAGATTTTAGAGTTGCTGGCTAAAGCACAGCACTGATCCTTAGGTGCCTGTTGTAAATCATCAAGTGGAAACCTCCACCTTTGTCTCCGCCTCTGTTTTTCTGGCCTAGAATTAGTTTCTCTGGTCTGCACACCTGTGCTTCTTCACCTACTCACCCCTGGTCACATGCACGCCTCCATGTCTGCATGTCATAACCTAATAAGTGTGGGTGAACACCTTCGTTCTCCGGCTGCCTTCATATTTTCACCCTTCATTTCTTCTGCGTGTGTTTGCATTGCTTTGTATCCAGCCATTACTAAATCAAAGCCTCTTTGCACTGCAAGTCGAAGCTCACCGAGCCTTTTCACTCTGCTGACATGTGGATTTATTTTATATTGGTCTGTGCCACTGTCCATTGTTGTGAAAAATGAGTACAACAACATCAAACAGACAATAAGAAGTGTTTGCTGGTGAAACATCCGTGTGATCCATGTGTTTAAGATACATGGGGGAATATAGGGATTATATGGACGTTAAAGGAACACTTCCATAATGAAAAATGTTATTATTGCTCTGCTTTTATCTTTAAAACAGGGATCACTCATTTGTGATTTTAATGTTACACCATATTCATCACAACAGAACCGGTTTCTCTTTTCCTTTATGGTTGGATCCATTTCCATTTCCAGCCTTAATTTGTTGCTGTTGAATCTTTCTCCTGAGCTGTGCATCCGTCTGCCTCTACTCCTCCCTTTCACTTTAGCACATACGTGTTTCATTCTCTCTGCCCTGTTGTTTTTTATCTTGTTAGTATTTTTTTTTTTTCCACTGCTTCTCTTTCCGTTGGTCTCTGCCCGACACCTCAAGGCTCCCTCTCTCTTCTATCTCCAGAGTGTTAAACAAAGTTTGATAACAAAAAGAAATCACATGCGTTCTCCTTTTTAGAAACAGGCCCAACAGATGGGTTCCAGACCGCCTTCAAAGCCGCGAAATGTTTTATTTGGGACTTAAGAGACCTAGAATATAGCACAGACTTTCTGTGCTGCATATATACATATCAATGTAAATATATCTATGTAGACAGAGTTGCACATCTCATTATGTAAAAAAGACATCTTCATTTAGCTTGCATCTTTTGATCCTCCCCTGCATGCATAAACAACACATCTGTATGATGTTCTTCCATTTAGCCTTTTATACACCTTGTTTTTCTATTGAATAATCGCTCCATCCCTCTCCTTATAACTATTTACAACTACGTTCCGAAACACTCACAAAATGTTTTTCCTTCATCAGAATCTGTGTGTTAAAACAGATTCATTTTAACAATAAAAACTCCCATCAAAATGCCACATCTGTCTTGAGTATGTTATTCAGCCTTGACTTTACAATGCTGAAATATGGGCTGAATTACCGTAAGACAACTGGCTCTCATCTGTTGATAATGTTCCCATCTTTCGGGGGGTTTCTGGATGTATGCTCGCTTCTATGTGTTTCTTTGTTTATATGCTTGTTAGTGTAGTGCGTGTCTCCGTTACTGCTGATTTAATCCGCTCTGATCTTATGTTTTATTGCAGCAGAAGGAGCGCAAATGCCCGCGTTGTTTCTGCTGCTGCCGCTGCTCCGTTCTGCCATGTCTGGGTTGCTGGGTCAGTCCAACTATGTTAAAAAGATCAAAGTTAAACAGCTCCCGAACCTCTCGCAAACCTCACATACTCACAAACTGAGGAATCCTTTGCTAAAGGAATCGTATGTCTTATCATCATACCAAACACTTTCATCTTCCCACATCGCCACACACCTCCATCTGTCTCTCACCACCCCTGTAATTTTAATCCCTCGTTCTCCTTCCTCGTTCAGTGTTTCTACTCATTCCTTTCACTCCAGTCCCTACATCTGTCTTTAATCATTCGCTACTTTTTGCCACTCTTGTCTTTTCAATCCAACACATCCCCTTGCTCTCCTAAACTTTCCTTCCTTTCCTTCCTCTTTTTCTCCGTCTTTAGCATCCTTCATAAATCCTTCAACTTCAAACCGTATCACTCCTCCTTTTGTCATCCCTCATCTCCATTCCACACTTTCTCATGCACCTTTGCTCCCTTGCCCTTCACTCCCTCTATACCCTTTTGTCTCATCTCTCATTTTTAACCCTTCCTCTCTAATTCCCCTCCGTGACCCACTTCAATTATATTTGCAGCCCCTTCTCTCCTTCCATTCAGCTGACATGATCCCTGTGTTGACGCATGTGAACTTCTGTTTCTCTAAATTCGTCTGGGACTGTCGTCGTAGAGGTTAAACAAAAAAGCCTCCTTCACAAACTACAGTACATGAACATATATAGATATCTCTTAGTGTCTTTCGGTCCTCGAGATTTGTGCATAAGGAAAAAAGATTGACAGAACTTTTTTACTTAACTGTAAGGTCCTCCTTCCAGGTCACAGTGCTCCATCCTCGCCCAGAATAGGCTGAGGTTATGTGAGTGGTTAAGTCAGATGATGAGATCTGACTGCTTTTCAAACTGATTTACAATCCCACTGCGGTTGTTTTGTTTAGTTTTTTTTTTTACTTCTACAACACACAATGTGATATCTTGAGTTCAAATCTGTCATTAAAACGTGAACATTGTCTATAATTCCACTGGCCCTCATTTCACCACATTATCAGTTTGTAGACTATAAATATGCTTAATACAAGTGGTCAATGTGTTTTTTTAATGATGTTTGTTTACTTTTAGATATCATAGATTTAACTTTTTCAACCAACTGGAACAGGACTAAACACATATATAACTCTATAAAACTAGATGCCACTAAAGCTGAACTGATGACCTCTTGTTATGAGCATATGTGAATACTAGTGGCCTTTATTATGAAACCAGTACAACCTAGTCTGGCTCTCCTGGGATAAGCAGACTTAACTTACACCTAACATTGTCAAGTCAGAGATTTCAGGTTGTTCAGGTGTAAGAGGTGGGGTTGTTCAGCAGAACCACAAGTAAAGGATTTGTTATAATATGACACTGAATGGTGATACAAGCACGGCCATTTGGTTCAACAGCAGCAGTTCATTTCTATGCATGTGCAAACTTTCTACAGGTGGTGTATAATAAATAGTCTATATGTATTAAATAACATAAAACAATACCAGGCTATGGGGCTTTTCGTGGAGCAGTAATTTAGTACAATAGTTGCAGAAAACATTTTCAAACAGAGGTCGTCTCCTGCCGATGAGTTGAAGTGGCTGAAAGGTAACGTGAGTTGCAAAATATATGATGTAGTCAAGGCAGTTCGATACACAGCTGTGTGAAAGAGTGCAACTAAGACTGTCTGACAAACTATGAGACACAAGATGAAAAATTGCGTTTTTGCACAGAAAATGAGCAAAGAGACAGAACAAGAGTGATGAAGGGAGACAATGAGAGAGAGAGATGGATGGAAAGAGGAGAAACCAATGGCGAGAAAGAGGTAAACCGAGGGAATCAAAGAGGCAGACAGACATAGATGTATGCATATAGAGCAATAGAGAGGGCATTTTTGCTCCTCATTGTATTACTCCTTGAGATCTCGACATAAATCAGAGTGGTTTATCTTGCCAACAATGCACTTACTGCACTGTTCATAAACAATGCTTTTATGGCTTCTCACCAGATTAACTTACTTAGCCGGAAAACCTGATGGAGTGAAATGCATACTTGTAAGAATGTCTAGCTGGACGAAGGAGGAGAGGAGCCATTGTACGGCAGGAAAGGAAAGCAAGAGATGGAGGGAGGGGGATGCAAGTGCTTTAGGGGAATGAAATTTATATTGTGAGTGAGAGGATAGGGGACTAGTAATAGAGTTTATATGGGAGTAAATAAGGAGCAGGAGTGGAAAGAAAGCATATGTAGAAATATATTGGAATAAATTTATTGTGCAGTTGTAATTATATGTCGCATAAAGAAATGCTGCTTCAACAAACTCACAAAAACGACATATTGGATTCTTTAGCTCATGCTCATGATCATTACTGAACCTAAACCAGTGCCAGGATTTCAGGCTGGACAAAGCTAATGATTTTCTGTTCTCAAAGCAGTAGCACCAACAGTTGAAAGGGTTACTGTGGTTCAGCTATGAGATTGAGCCGTATTCCTTCTCGCTTCTCATCCATCCTTTCGTCCATTCTAGCTTGGCAACAAAATACACAGACAGACAAAGTGTAATTCAGCGGTGAGAATGCTGCACTAGTGGCTGTAATGAACAGGTTGTTATTCTCTGTCTGGGCTCTCGGCTCGCTCTCTAACTTGTTCCCAGAATTCATGGTTCTATCCAGTACGACAAGTCACCCAAGTCACCATATATACTGTATATACATATATGTATATATATATATATATATATATATATATATATATATATATATTGGGGGGGCAGATACTTTCTCATAGCATTGTATGCTAACCACAGATCAGCATGTCATTAGTGTGTTGGGGACTGTTAATGTTTGAGTTGAAGAAACAGGCGTGCTTCCTGCATGAGTTCACAGGTTTAGGTAGCCTCATACATAACTATTTCATTACCTGTCAGAAAACAAAGAAGGGGGAAAAGAAACTGAAGAGAAAATGTCTCTTAACGAAAAACAGATTTTCCATAAAATCGAGTTTTCACCTTGGCCTGAAAGCATCAACCATACGCTCCTGCTACAGTGAAATTAGGTCGCACACACACACACACACACTCACTGTAAAACTTGAGAGGCTGCACGGTTGCAGTGAGGAGAAACTGTGGGAAACATGTGACTTTTGACCCCATGAGCAGGGTCACAGCCAGGCCAGCAAAGCCCTCAGAGGGAAGGAACATCATGAAGATGATCACATTTGACAGAGCACTTCCTCCTCAAACAGGAAGTCAGGTGAATAACAACTGCCGGCGAGTGTTAGACGGACACTATCACCTGCCTTTAAACGCACAGTAGGAGCTGGACAAGATTAGAGAGCTTCATGGGAGCTATTAAAGGTTTAGATTCCACATCAAAAGAAAAAAAAGTCTGGTTTTGCTTAGATGTTTAGTGTCCCTCAAAAAAAAGAGTTCTATTACTTTGTTCCTGCTCTTTATGTGCTTCTTTACTGCAGTTTAAGATGGGTTATCTTGATGAAGAATGGATAGGCCGAACTAAAAAAGTTAAAGCTCAATGTCTCCGTTTCTGTGTGTTTGGGTCTGTTTGCGTTCTGTTCTGTCCCTATGTAGTTTTTTTAGGTCCCTGTGTTTCAGCCTCTGTTGATCTGTCTCTTCCCTCTTGATGTTTTAGTTAGCAGTGTTCAGTTACCTGTTTTTCTTGGTAGCTTTGTTTTATGTATCTGCTTTTGTCCTCTCATTTGGAGTGATTTTCAGTTTTCTGTATTCCAGTTCAGCCCAGGTCTGTTTAGTTTACTTCCTTGTTTCCTAAACGTTGGTCGCTAATATATATCTATAGATATCTATATATCTATAGATATATATGCAAAAAAATAAACTAAACCCATATATAAGACCTCTATACACATATATATATATATATATATATGTATATATAGATCCAGAGAATACAGACGACCAGACCGAAGTATGACAGGTGTCCAGGGAAGCAGGTGCAAAACCAGAACGCAGAACAAAGCGACACAGAGCAGACAGTACGTAAGCAGGAATACACAGGGAGATGATCTGACAAAGTATTACTGAGAGAACAGGGTTAATATGGAGCGATCCAGGTGGCTTGATTAGAGAAAGCTAAAGTAGATGAAGCTGATTAAACACATGGACCAGAGTCAACAGAAGTGCTGGGAGTAGTAGTTCATAAAACCAGAAAGTTTAAAGGGGGACAAGGGGATGATGGGTAATGTAGTCCAATCTAACCAGAAAACAGAATCTTCAGGACACAGAAATACTAAAAGGAAACATGAAACTGAAGCAAATTAGGACAGAAACCAAGCAAACAGCTGTACAGAAAAGCCAAAACAAAAGAGAACCTTAAACTAAACCAGACAGACCATGACAGGATTTTTTTATTTTATTCTGTAGGCATCAATACTAACATATTTATTTCTGAAAGATATATACGCTGCCAGGTGATTTGTTCTAATAATTGGGTGATTTCAAATGAAACAGTCTTATTGTGAATGCATGGGACTAAATTTGGATGTACAGTTTTGCTTGTCTCAACAACACCGTATGCAGCATTCTAGTTTGTGTAATAGACACCAAAATCTGTTTTACTTTTTCACACTATGCACTGGGAAAGTCTGCAACCTCTGAGTCCATTAAGTAGTATCGTAGCAATGCCATTGATAATGGATGTATATCTGGCCTGTGGCTAAATCGAGTCTGCCAATGTACTGCTATCTGCTATGGCAGACTGTGTAGTAAGTCCACAGTACATATTAGTGATTTACTAAGCTATTTACAACACTCCCACAGTCTCCCATCCCTCACATTGTAACTCAAAACTACATTACAGGTTCAGCCGCCTGCTTATCTTAAGTCATAATGAAAGTTTGCGTTCCTTCTGTTTAGATGGACTATCATCATCTCTCCTGGAAAAAAAACAACTTTCGCTTGCGCTAAGGGATTTTTTTTAAATTAATGATGTTGTATATATGGAGTTAAGCTGTATGATAAATGAGACAGTTTGTTGCCCACTTGCTGAATACAAAGGAGACCCCAACATGTGCTGCCACAAATGCATAACTGTTCATGCCTAACGTTAGTCCTGATTTAAGAATTAACTGTATTAAATGTAAGAACACGGTCTTAAATGTTTGAGACAAAATCATATATTCCAAGGATCCATGTGTGTTTACATCTAATCAATGTTAGTTCCAAATGTGTGAAAATTAATGCTTCATTAGAAAATCACCCAGTTCTCATGAGCAAGATGTAAAATAATAAAATAGCTGATGATATTTCGATAATTTGAATCACAGATCATTATATGGATATAAGGATCATGTAGACATCAAATGTGTAGTGACTGCTGCTAGCTAGCTAGTACAATTATCCATTAAGCTTAGGGTTGTTGTCAGAATGCAAATCAATGTTCATGTTCTTTTTTTTTATTCTGGCCTCTCATTCAATTTTAGTTTTTAATGTAATCTGGTAAAATCCTCACTGCATCACCTACAGAGGTGAAGGAAATATTTCTGTTTCTATATTTGTGAGGATTAACATGCAGCATTCACCAAACCAAACAATATCAACCAAAAAACCTTTCTGCAACCCTTTCAGTTTGTCAATATAAAATTAACTCTAACATTAAGTCTTAATCCTTGAAACAGTCTGATTAAGAGAAAATGAAAATTGGCCAAAATGTTCTCAATCACAATTCAAAAGTTTTGATTGGTCCTCATAAAGACAGGGATACAAGAACAAACAAACACATAGAAAGCACATATATATCCAGCCAGGTTGGGAAGCTCTCATGCTATTGTGTGTTTATCTCTCCTCAGACACCAGTCACGATTTACTAGCCACAGGGGAGTTGAGTTTCGAAGTAGAACTCATTATCATGCACACAACAGCCTAAATACACAAATACATGCACATATGTGCATAAGAGTTCACACCTGTATAATACCTTTCAGATATACTAAGTAATTCACAAAAAATGAAAATATGGATAGAAACAGATATAATTCTCATAGATGAAAACACTTGCGAACATGCATGCTTGTGTGCAAACACACTGGCACACACACACACACACACACAAACACAAACTCTATCACCAACCGTCAAAACAGCCTAAAGAGAAAACAACTCATACTAGCTTCCAGGTGGATGAATATGCAGTACACTGTGCCAAATGGATTCTTTGATATGGTTTGACAGTGTGGAATAAAAAGTGACACACACTCAATTTAACTTTTCATTAAACTTGTAAAAGTTTAAAACCAAAAAAGTAACGCCAAGGTGCCTCAAATGGACATTGGCATCACTTTCAGATATTTGGAACACGTTCTTAATATAAAGTTTTTACAGGATTTACACTTGTGGACTTTACCCTTCCAGTTTTCTCTGTGTAATCTCTGTTGTCCCGGAATGATAGTTGGGATTTCAATCAAACCTTTACACATCAAAGACCCTGTCAAAGCAATGGCTTCTGTTTGTAGCCATCAGTTCCCCTCGTGGCTATAAACGGAAGGTAACCATCGCAGGTAGATTCAAAAAACTTAGCTTGCTGGCATACAATGGAATGTGTGTGTGACTCAGTGGAAAGCATTTCTGCCGGGAGGCATGCACTTCACCATGCACGTGCATGCGTTTATAGCAGCGTGCAAACCAAAGTCATGCACAACAGAGGTTAATCTACAAAAACACACACAGGTGCATGTTTATATTTATTGGTAAGATATACCAAGATGCATCAGTGGGGGCAAATGCTCAGACCTGTGCACACACACTGTATTTTCACTGCAGACACGCATGCCTTACAGACAGCTCATTCCTCTGTGCCTCTAAGAAAAGTCCAAGAGAGTAAAAGCAAGACTGAAATCTGTATCAGGGCATTTAAATAGGAAACAGGTGCAGGAATGCTGTCTGTTTGCTCTCTCTCTGAAACACATTCATGCGCACACACACACACAAATATGCATTGTCATTTTTAGTGTGACATTATCTTTGAAATCTGTTAACTGTTTTTAGGGCAAATTAGATTATCTCTGAACTCTGACCTCAATGTAGACTTTGTTTGCCAGACAGGAAATTGGTCTATAACCAATACATGGCCTTCAAATCAGACCAAGGCTAAGTGAGATACAGTGTTTCAAATTAGTCTCACTTGTCCTTTTTCTTTTTCAACCTTGTAAAAGGCTCTGCTCAAAATGCCCCATTTCTCTTCAGGAATGTAAAAGGTCTTGGAATGATTATGAATATATATAGATAATAGTTATAAAGATAATAAGCTTCATACCAAACATGTCAGTCAGCTTTACAACAGAGCAGGTGACGGGAGGCATAGAGAAGCTGAAATGTGGAAAATTAAAGAAAAAAAACAAAAAGAAGTAGGCGAGTTACTACACGTGTTATGGCACCCAGTCATGCAGTCAGGATGAGGCCTTAACTGGAAGCAGTCATGGGCAGGAGATGAGTGAATGCAACAGGCCAAGCGTCTTCCCAAAGGGGGATGCTCACATCTGAAGCAACATACCCGAGGGCCTGAGAGAGCCATGAAGCTGTCCAAAGGAAAACTACATCCTTTCCATTACTCTTCAATCGCATGTTCCTTCTCTCTTTTTTCACATTCGTCAGAGTAGGGAAACTAGTTTCTAGTTTTTATTCTTAAAACTAGCCAATTAAAGAAATGTTCATTTGGCAACATTATCACAGGTATATTTGGTAACAAGTAATTTTTTTTAATGTACAGTAAATAAAAGCTTTAGTAAGTACAACGCTGTGGAGATCTTTGCCCAGGGACGAAATCTGCATGAGAGGCTGGACACATAACTTACTGGGAGGGAGTCAAGGTCACAGATCGAGAAAGCTTGGAGATCAGATAGAAGGTCAAGAAGACAGTCCACATTAGACAACAGCAACTCACCCTCAACAGAGAGGTTATGACCAGCCTCCCATCTATGCATGGCCAAGTGAGGTCACATCACGTTAGAGATCATGTGTCTGAGCCAGTTACAATGACAGATAAACAATACGATCGAGAGCTCAGACACTAAGTTAGTCTTTAAATTGATTTTTTCAAACCATTTGTCCTTCGTCTTAATTAATTTGCTGCTCTGTGTTATTATCACCATGACAACAGCACATGATAATAGCCTATCAGGCCTACTAAGCCATATCATCTAGTCCTGACAACTGTTCATCAGTGAAGTACCCAGGATCACATCTCGATCACCCTCTCTTTAACCATCAGCTTTTTTTTACTTTCTCACCTGTCTCTCTGCCTCAATTACTATAATAATAGCAATAATAATAATAAGAATGGTATATGAGGATGACAGTGAGGAGGATCAGAAAATAATTGTCTCTCCACATTAAACTTGCTCTCATATATTAATTTCCTTTACTCATCACTATACATTGACGCTTCCTTCCTTGTCATTCGGCTGCTCTCTCTCATTTTGTATATAACTTCTTTCCTTTTTGGATTTGCTCAAACAACAACTTTTTGCCACAGCCTTATCTTCTTCCCCACTGTCTCTCTCTGTTCTCCTTTCCATTCGCCCTCCTCCTTTTCGCCACTTGAAAATCTTTCCGCCTCATACCAGTTCAAATCTAAATGCTAATGACAGCTGAAGTGCTTGACCCTTCCCTTCCATGATCTTTCTTACTACTGAATTTTGTATGATGGGAGAAAAAGGAAGTAAAGGGTGCGAACAAGGTTTATTGTGGAAGGGTTAAAGGCTAGCGGCTCTCATTATAAAGATCTGACCGAGGGAGAAATGGAGGAAGAGACAAGTGGAAAAAAGCAATCTTTGAGATTAAAAATGCATATATAGCGCTTCAAATCAGGAGCCACACAGCCATAAAGGTTTAGGTATGTCTGCTTCAATGTGTGACCTGTCCTTTGTTGGTTGACCCTTTTCATATCATATACCAAGTCCTAACCGCATGCATGATTGGATAGTAGGGTAATTGAACTTTCAGCACATTTAAGTCCGCAGATACAGTTTATTAAAGCAACATTAAAAACAGAACATAGGAACCAACATAGACAGCTAAATGACTAAGAGCAGACTTTGTGCGTATGTGTGCTGACATAGGTGTGTGTATGAGTTTGTGTGTGTGAGGTATTGATGAAGCTGAACACTCTTTATGCAGCTGACCTTCAAAAGCAGCTAAATGACAGGTGGGATCACAGCCCTTTTGGACTAATAATGAACCAGCTGACATTTGAAGATGAGATCAGACGCACCACCATCAGGGATGAAGAGTAACAGATTACTTTCACATTAACTCACATCCCACTTGTACCCACAATACAACAAGCAAGGAGACCGGAACAGGTACTACAGTTTAAAATGAGTACAGCTACAAATGATCATCACTTTGTGCGTAATGATTATTACATAGCATTGAAGACACCATGTCTATATGTAACAGAAGCCACTGGAAGTTCACTGGAAGTGTCAGTGAATTTAATCTAAGGCATTTCTGTTACCGCGTTTCCCTAAAATAAATAAAGATACCTTGTAAAATGGTGATGATCAAATTTCCTTGGCAGTGATGACTTACCCGGAAAGCATTATGCTGAGAGAGAGATACTAGGAAACCCACAAGTCATTTATTTAAGCACCTTGATGTGAAAATGAGCCTTATCTCATCAGAAGTTTAAAACAACCTCAAGTTTTGTCACCCTTGCTCATAAAAGAAACTAGTTATGAACAACTTGGCTGTCGTAGTCAATTAGCCTACCATTTACAGGCAGGAGGAAATAACAGTTAAATGTGTTTACAGTTAAAAACAATATGAGATCTGTTCTTAATTTTGCATCATATTTGAAAGCAGGAACGCTGCCACAGCTACTTTTTTGGAATACATTGTTAATTGTGCACAAGAAAAAATATTAAATGATTGATGATGATTGATCGCAGAGCTGCTTCCTGTTCCAGGAAATGTTTAGAATCATGAGTTGATCTGGCCGCAGAGGAGAGATTGCAGCCATATGTGAGAACATCTACTCCCAACTGTAAAATTCATAGTGACATTTAGTCTAATTTAAGATTTTGGTGCTAGACATATCCTGCATTTAAGCTTTTCAAATGGCACTTTGCACTTTGGAATCAAACTTGTTAGTGGGAAATAAGCTCATGAATAGGTTAAAGTTAATCTAAGACTGTGAGACCATTTGAATTGTCTCTTAAAAATCATAAATAATTTCTCACCAAATATTCTTTATACCTTGATTGTCAAGGAAGTTTTGTTTATGTATTATGTGTCAAATGTTTACACCTTTGTTTGTTTTTTCTTCGCAGTAAAGTTACTTCACACACCAATCCTCATTATTTAGGCTTTGCTTTCTTACTTCTTTTTGTTATAACACAATGAAACACAATGATACCAAAAAAAATTAGAGCTAAATCTGATTTCTTATTTTTTGCTTGGTAGAAAATTCATCATATGGATGACAAATGGACTGCAGGTATTAAGATTTGCATTTTGCCTCATTACACGTGAGTTTTCTTTAATCACATATATAACAGTTTGACATTAACATAATACCTAGTAACATAGTACAGCAAAAGCCTCCTCAATGTAATTTATCTTTCATTCCATTGTGAAGCGTATTTACACAATGTGATTCCACCCCATCAGCCAGCAATATTAATAATCAGTTTTATTAAGCAAATGTTAGAAGTTCACAATGTTTAATGAATGTCATTATTTGATACTGTAATCAAACTGAATAATTGGTTCTTGGCACTTACAGCCTCAATCTTCATGTTATCTAATCAAGGAAAAATTATGCAAATTGTTATAGTAATCAGAAAACTGGAGGGTTGACTTAGCAGTCTTGAAGATGCTAACATAATTATTTGCCTATTCTGTCAACAAAGTGGGTGCTAAAAAAAAAACAACTGGGCAAAATCACAATTTTAAATTGTAGATTAATTCCAGACACACTTATAGATATATGAATATTATTGCCATTGTTAGTGTGTGTGTGTGTGTAGAGTGGAGGGTATGTAATAGAGGATAAATAAAAAAAATAAATTAATATTAAATACTTTTCCTACTTTCAACAAGTTTTTTGTGAATGGTGCAATTTTGAATGTTAACCACCTCACAAGCACATTTTAATGTTGGACTCTCACCCACTGCCGTATCTTTTGTTCCAATGTGTGGCTGCAAGACTTCATTGATTGTGGACTATTTCCAAAAGCTGTTTGTGTGTGTGTGTGTTTTACAGTGCATAAGTATGTTTAGGTTCCCTTCTTCAGACATTCTGCTAGTGTGATTTTATTTGCCTAATACAAGTTGCACTGGTATTACATTTTAGGCACTTGTCAATGGTTTTTCAACAAGAAATGGATCCCTAAGGCTAAGCCAATCAATTTTAGGGTTATTGAATAACTATATCTGCAAAGCCCGCTTATGCCGCTGCATCTCTGTAGGCAATGTCCACAGCCTGAGCAGTGCAGCACTTCATCATGAACTGTCACAGTTGGGTAAAAGTAGTAATAAAAAACTTATCAATACCTTGCTACCTTGCTTTTATAAATGATCTAGTGTGAAGGTGCTCTATCACACTTCGTTTTTGTCTAGAATTAAATGAAAATTAGGGTAGGGTGATATTTGGCAGGCCTGTGATAGACTGGCCACCTGTCCATGGCGTACCCTGCCTCTGCAGCCCTTAATAGGGCAAGCAGTTAGGATAATGGATAGGTGGATGATACTAGGAATTTAGTGGTCATCAACTTGGACATCGACAAGAGTGTGTATGTGAAGATAACTTTACCACTGATGACTTTACACACTTCTGTGTGTAATGCACATTTACCTATGTGGCATGACTGCTCAGTGTGTAGAGCAGTTGCTTTCCAACCCAAAGGGTGAGTGGTCTCGGTGGATAGGACACCAAAATCCTATAGTAGTGCTGTCACAGGTCTAGCAGCTGTCCAAACAACAATTTCTCCAGGGTGATCCATAAAATATCAGTTTTTATTATTATCATTCTTTGGCTAGACATTCCTAAGATTCATCTTCAAACATTGCTCGAATAGAAGCGAATGTACAAAGTTACACCTTGTCTTCTTCTACTGTTATAATCAAAACCATCCCACGCTTGGCTTTGAATATTGTTTGTAATTATAAGGCCTCTCTGATGTGTTTGCCAACATGATCAAGTATTTATCTGTATCATGCTTCAGGCAGCTAACCAAAGCCCCAAAAATAGTTTGCATGGGTTTTAATTCATTCATTTACACTTGGATCTACAGTGGCTACAGATGTTTTCTTTCTCCTTTCTTTTAACCATTAGTTTGTGGATGATAAACATTTTACTAGTAAAATGCCCTTAAGATCCATACGTTTGATTCTTTCTTGAACTCACTCTCAGCATGTTTCCAGGCAGCAGTTGTAAATTACATGGATAATTATCAGCTCTCAGGAAACACCCTTGCAGAGTTAGACCATGGTGTTTGTGAGTGTATCAATCTGTGCTTTTGTGGTTACTTGACTGTGTGAGATACTCTGGAAGGGGGAACTCCCCACTTAATCCCTGTTGTCAGATTAAGATTGACTGAGGTAAACCAGAGATAGTCCAGTATCACACCATCATAATATCATTAAATGCCAAAAAATAGAAAAGGGAAAATGAGACGAGGGAAAAACAAGGCACATTTGCACCATATTGTTTGAGTTAGTTTTGTGTTTTTATATTCTGTTAATTTCTACCAGTGGAAGGTCTAGAAAGATATTGCCACTAGGGGTGTAAGAAAATATAAAAACATATTGCGACATTGTATTTTAACAATATAAGATAATTATAGGAAAAATAATTTAAAAAACCTGGTTCACTTAACCTAAAGTTTGATTTTTTGCAAAATATAATCTCGCTTGAAGGATATAAATATTATGTATGTATTGTGATGTACAATATATTCTAATTTTTGCCAATATATATTTTAACTAATTTCGACAAAATATGAGCTAACAATGTATTTATAAAAGGATGACACTTCAATTTAGACCTTGAGTTCTTCTTTTTTTAATTTTTGACTTTCTTTGGTGAGGTTTTAAGTTCTGTTTTAGAGTATGTTTTTAATTTGATAAAATAAAAAGTCTGTTGTGTTGTTTGTTTATTGGTATGTGATTCATTTATTTTACTTGAGGTTTTGTGGTACAATTTGCAATTTCATCTGATTTTCTAATTGAGGTGGAGAAAAATGTATCGCATATGGCATCTTCTGAAAGAGAACAAAAACTCAGCTGTGTGTACAACTGACAATATCCAGTAGAACCGGGGGGGGTGGCATTATAGCTCAGGTAGGTAGGTATAGTGGGTAGAGCAGTTGTCTTCAAACACCAAGGGTGAGCGAGTTCGATTCCCAGTCCCACCGGGTTACATGTCGAGGTGTCCTTGGACAGGACACAGATACCCCACAACAGACACAGGTCTAGCAGCTGTCCAAACTACAATTTCCCCAAGGGGATCAATAAAGTATTAATTATTATTATTATTTTAGAATAAAGCATCAATAAGCCACACAACATGGAGCTAATGACAATATAAACTTCTCAGTATCGCCTGGTGAGGAGTTTAAATTTACACATTTGGTAAATTAATGATAATAAAGATATGATCTAATAAGGAACTAGGATGCAGAGTAACTCGTGTCTTAATGGCATGTGCATTTATTTCCTGTTACAATTTGTGACAGTTATCTATGCCAACCCATGAAGATCTCTTCTGTCTAAAATTAACAACAAACATTAGGAAGAAAAAAAGAGGTCTATGGAGAGATGACAGTGGCAGAGGGAAAAGCATAAGAATGAGATGTACACAAAAGCTCCATGGGGACAAACCAGACACTGTTAAGTGTCCTATGTTTATTCTCATCAAAATCTAATTTGCATTTTCATTTTTCTTTTTCTCCCAATGGGAAGTGCACCGCAGAAACAGGCCAACCACATTTATGTCATCATCAAGTGGGCAAACTCACTTATGTCTGTAGTGCCCATTGTCTCTTTGACTTTCTCATTCTATTCACTTGCAAAACACATTACCAAAACACTAGGAAATATAATTTATTGTTGATAGAAAAACTCAGTAAGTGAAAATATATATATATTTATTTTGGGTTCATTTTACTTTTAAGCAATTTAGCCAGTAAACACTAAAGATAAAGTACTGGGCAATTATTTTAACTAAGGTCAAAATGTTAAATCTTTATCACATGTACCGTATTTTACCCCATATAAGACGCACTTTTTCTTCCCCAAAACTGGGGGGTAAAAGTGGGTGCGTCTTACACGGCGAATGTCCATCTGCGTATTTGCCCCGGTGCCCGGACCCCCAGATGGCCTGCAACCGTCCACTCACTGCTCTCTCCGTCCACACTGTTCTCACACGGGGTGTCTGAGAGGCGGAGCCTGCTGCTCGCTTTCTGCCTGTGTCGTGCTGCTGGTCACGAATCGAGGCTTTGTTTACGTCATACAACTCGCGTTAAACCGCAATTTTCGTTTGTGTTTCACACGGACTGGTGTAATTGACGCGCATTCAAC
>JAUMHF010000014.1:12968121-12984058 GCA_032359275.1 Microctenopoma steveboyesi | reverse complement strand
GTTAACCTTATACAGTTGATATAAAATATTTTACTACAGTATTTGGTTCAGAATCTTTTTTTACTAGATTTTCCTCCCTAAAAATTGGGTGCATCTTATATACTGGTGCGTCTTATATGGCGAAAAATACGGTATGTCCAAACACTGAGAGGTATATTTTTATATACAGAGTGGCATCAAAATTAAAGGAAATTTAAAAATTATTTACAAAACGCATAACAATTGCTTTTTCCATACAAGCAGAAGTGTCTCGTGTCCTTTTCATGTTCTCAGTAGGAAATCTATGTGCAATATATTTATAAAGCATCATTCCCAGCAATAATGTTGAGGATATACTTGACTACTGGACACTACAAGTTGATTGTTGTCAGTGCAACAATGGGACGTTCTGTGACACTTGATAATTTTGGCAACACAGCTCCTCGACTATGCCAGTGTTACCATGGAGTTCAGTGAGACAGTGTCAAAGAGAAAGTGGGACAGCTGCCTCAGTTGGTATTTGGAGAGATTCCTATGTTCAGTCAGACTCGAAAGATGCAACTGAAATGTGTTGCAAATGTGGGAGATGTGATCTCTCTGCATGGGAGCCTTTTTGACATTGCTGTCATTTCATACAGACATGGGATATGGGTGAATTCCTGGAGTAAGAAGAAGTAAAAAAACAATCAGTTGTGAGGGACAATTTAGAAACTCAGCACAAAGGCCTTTTTTGTGATCATAGTCAAAGACTGAAACAACATCAATTCAACAATGGGAGTGGAGAGACAGAGTATGCGTGAGTCACTTGACAGACACACTTCTAGTAAGCGGGTATATGCAGATTTGCATAGAGAGTAACTAAAAGACAAAAAGGAAAACAGCAAGGAGAGAATGAGACTTCACCCAACATCCTTGATCCGCAATCATATGTATATCACAGCCATCACAGCCAACATATTTCAGAATTTCTCAGTAGAAGAAAATAGGGAGAAAGACATTTATGGTTAAATAAACTGAAATAGAGACTGTGCAAACATGCCGGAAAGACAAAGCCTGGAGCAAGAGGAGGCTCTGTGCACACTGTCACCAGACTTTTACTGAGGTAAAAGTTCGACAAAAGGGAATCCAAGAATAAGATAAAATAACATTCACTTGAAAGTACACATGAGGAATGGATATACGTTCCAAAAGGGGGAACATTGATCCAAAACACAACTCAAGACTAAGCTTCCAGAGCTAAGCTAGTAGCTCTGTGAAGTTGCGCAGTGTTGCTTTGAACTGAATCCTGATGTCATGCTGACAATGATAACGCTACCATGCGTGCAATGGCTGCCATATTTACTTATCTTAATTTAGTATTGTATGGCTACAAAATTGCACTACACACAAAAAAAGGAAAAGCAAGTTAGTTTTAATCATCACTATATGCATTTATTTCATTTTGTTTCAACAGTTCATGAGATATTCTATTCTGGGTGAATGGTGTGGATGCACAAACAAAAAATCAGCTGTAGTGTAAACATGTCCATCTCCCTCTTTCATGGTTGACACATTCATCCATCCAACCAAAGCAATCTGGAAAAAGATAGGATACAGTAGCGGTGGACTGGATGAAATATGATAATGGGCTGATGCTAGACAACCAAGCAGACTATGACACATTTGCACACACACACGGAGTCACATATGAGACCAAGTGGCACAAAGTTAAAGTTAAAGACA
Organism: Microctenopoma steveboyesi; assembly: GCA_032359275.1. Taxonomy (NCBI): domain Eukaryota; kingdom Metazoa; phylum Chordata; class Actinopteri; order Anabantiformes; family Anabantidae; genus Microctenopoma; species Microctenopoma steveboyesi. Next base: position 12,982,357 of record JAUMHF010000014.1, on the reverse strand, counting down.
GAAGACAAGAGGGAAACAAAGAGAGGAGACTGGGAATAGGCTCACCCTCTAAATGTCATTTTGGCTCTGAATGGTCTGCGACATTGAACACGACTGATGTCACTCTCCAGACAGACATTTCGTGTCTAATCTGAGGCATCTACGCCGAGGACCCTGTTTGCAAAATAGACAAGTTAAAAAATGGCCCTGGGAATGAAACTAAGACAGACAGACATGGTTTTAGGTAGGCTGCAATGAAGCTGTCCATTAACGAGAGAAAATAGGTCAATAGGGACCTTTACCCAATAAAAGGCCTGTTTCTGAATAGGGTAGCTATAGGAAATAGGTGTTAAGCCATGGCACCAAGTTCTTTCTGATCTCATAGATGCTGGATTCATTAAGTGACACGTGTTTTTCTGATGAAACTGTCTACCAATATGATATTAGATGAAAGAAGTTTTGGTCTTCCAATTCACATGCTGAGAAACCAATTTAAGGAATGGGACAGAGATAAGTATTGGGGGCATTATATGAGCTCTTTTCAGTTTGGGGAAAAAGAAAATCTGAATGTGCCACTGATGAAATGTTCCAATGCGGAAAAGAGAACTTAAGAGCAGATAAAATTGAAAAGGAGCCAAAATACACAATGGGTTTTGCTTCTGGGTAAGGGAGAAACTGTTTCATTGCACAACAGAAAGCCTTGCAGTTTTAAGATTCATTTTCATTCAGAAGGAGCTCTAGTGGGTGTCTGATTAAAATGATACATGCAAGTATAGCTATAGTATTAGGATATGCACTTATTAAGTATACAAAGACAAAACAAGTATTTATAATAAGCATTTAAGAAATCCCCTCTTAGCAAAGCTGAAAAACTAACATTAAAAAGGCAAACTACGACAGAAAGATAAACAACCTGTGTTGACAAGCACTAGATGAGTTTGAAGATTATACAACGGTGTGTTGACTGACATAAATCAATTAGAAATATGTTAGATAAAATAATAAAGGTGTTGTCTCAGACAAATCATGTTTTAAACGATTGATATCATAATCTTTGCATGTTAAGCATTATATTACACACATTGAATGTAATGTGATTATTTTGTTGTGGTAACTGTGCACAGCAAATGTGTATCTTCCTTTAGCTTTATTTATGTTAGTGTTGAGGCCCGAGATAATTATTAACTAAGTCTAGGTGAAACATTCCCAGAAAAAACATCACAAAATGATTTTCTGGAAACGCTTCACTTGTATGTTTTGTCTTATAATTAGAATCATGATTGGAACCATAAGCAACCAAGTGATGAGTCAGCCTAACTGGAGAGACAAGCATTTATGCACAAAAGAAACTAATTGCACTCAGGCGGTTACCTGAACAAAATAATTCCCACAAGACACATTTTGCATAGCCCTGTGATGAATGTTAAAACAATGCAGGTATTGAGTTGCCTATATTAAGATGTAAGCTGCATCTGTTGCAATGTCAGATCCAAAATGGTTTCAGAAGCAAATTTCATATCCAGGCTGAGTCATTGACAGTGATTCTTCAAGTTTGAGAAGATTTTATAAGTAAACTGAACTGTGCCTCTATTGTTTGTTTATTCACATCACAATAAACAAACAATCGATTTTTCTCTTTATATCTCCAAAATACATGTTTGATGACACATGTACCATACATGCTGACATTCAACAGTCTGTCTAGTCTTTTTAATGAATGTGTGACATATTTTGTCTTTTAAATTGGTCATAAATGCACAGTGAAAATGCACACTGAAAGGCAGAAAGTACTGTGCCTCACTGAAAGGGGGCAGTGCCGAGCCCCATAGTCACAGTTCGTCACAGGGCTTACACAGAGGGCAAGGTAAACTAAAAGATTTTCTAAACTGGATTGTCAGTGGAATTAGGCTGTATTAGAGAGAGGACGTCCAACTCTGCTCTGCTTCAAACTAGTAGGAGTAGCGTAACCCACACTTCAAAAGTATATAAGCTTTCCGTGTCCATATATTTATACATCAGATACAAGTGGAGTCAGTGCCTCACCAGCTATGAACCTATATGGTCTAGTAGCTCATTAGACTGGGATGGATAAAAGCATCTGTAAAGTGAAGAATGTCACTGGTTCAACTTCAACCTCGTGCTGCAGCTACTCATTGTAATCTATTCAGTGTAATGGCAACATTTATTAAATTGTTATTATGTTCATTTGTCATTGTAGCACTTACTTCCATAGATGCAGTGAAAGCTGCAACAGTTATTAATGTAACTTAATACTCACAGTGATAACAACTCATCATAACTCACTGTGATAAAGTACAGTATTAGTGAATAAAGGTGCAGTCAGAATATTCTGTACAATAACATCACAGATACAAATGACAGTCTGATAGAAAATTGTCAATTTTATAGCAATGCTTTGATGCAGTCTGGCTGAGAGCGACAGAGACAGTAGACAGAGACCGACGTTTGTCAAAAAGATTTACCTGTCAGACTGTAGACACCCAAACAACCTGTGTTGTAAATGGAGTCGCCATAAAAACTTATCAAGATTATTGCAGAAGTTCTGACAGAAGGTTAAGTGAAACAGGGTGCAATAACTGTCCTAAATCAAGTCATCGTTGTTGTTGACACTTTTTCCTACACTAAATGTTGTAGATGTGATGGTGGAGACCTATTGGTCTGTTCTGCATCCTCTAAAATCTGACTGTACATGTGTGTCTGTATTATATACTGGTGTGCATGCAAAATATACGCCTGGCTCCTACAGCAATTGCAGATGTTCTTTATATATTTACAACAATAAAGTCAATGTCGTTGTTATTATATACTAGTATATTATATTATTATACAGCTATGCCTTTACTTAGCATCACTTTGTCAGAACCTGAAAGTTTAAGAATAACTTCACCACCAATTTTAAGTGGATTGATTCATATAATTTTATTCTTAATGTAATGCACTGCACAGAGTCCAGTATGACCTCAACAGGAAACACATGGTATAAATATCAACTCTCTGACAGTTTCAATTTAAAACTGAAAAATAACAACCTTCTAAAAGTAGAGTAGCTGGACTGGATTATGCAGGTGTATGTAATGAAGGGCCAGTAAGTGCAAGTATTTCAATGGTGCTGACCTCCAGATGGCATCATCTGGAGAATTTTATCTCAGACAATGTCATCTGGTTTTTATGGAGTATGGCCTCTGTAGGCTGTAGTCTTGAGAAACCTCTATGTCCAAAACCCCCGAAGATGTATTGAAAACGATGTTCAGCTAGAAGCAGAAAGGGAAGATACAGCATATCAGAATGAGTTCACCAAGTGTGCTGCACATACAAGGAATTTGCTTCTGGTCGTTCCAACTTCTCTAGGACAGTACATACAAAAAACGAATACATGAAAAACAATAAATTAAAACAGACTTTTTTTTCAAATTATAACAAGAGAGCAAGACAAGAAAGTGTGTGTGTGTGTGTATGTTTGTATCAGAGCAGTATGCTGAGATTTGTGCAGTTTGTGTCCATATAGCAGCAGCAGTCAGTTGTTCATTAGTGATATTGCCCGAGGGAAGAAACTGTTCTTATGTCTGAACAGCATCTAGCAAACGTGACTCTGTAGCATTTACCAAAGGGGAGAAACTGGAAGAGGTTGTGCCTAGCGTGTGAGGGGTCTGTGCTTATTTCCCCTGCCTGCTTTCTGACCCCTGAGGTGTACAGGTCCTAAAAAGAGTGCAAAGGTGCACTGATGATCTTCTCTGCAGTTCTTACAGTGCGCTGCAGTCTGTGTTTGTCCTGAGCAGTGGCTGCTCCAAACCAGACTGTGATGTCTGGTAGCTCAGTGGGTTAAGGCATGAGGCTGGGATGCAGAAGGTCGCAGATTTGATTCACAGCCCCGACACCCAGCCTATTACCCATACCAGGTGTGTCCTTGAGTAAGACATCCAATGTTAGCTCCCAGGGTGTGGTCTGTAGCTGCCCACTGCTCCTCCCAGGGGGATGGGTTAAATGCAGAAGGACACAAGACACAATTCACTGCGTGTTGTACACTGTACACTGTGTAACTATGTATGTGAAAAATAAAATTGGAATTTGGAATTTGAATTTCATTTAGATGGAGGAGCAGAGTATGGACTCAATGACATCACAGTAGAACTGGATCAGCAGCTCCTGAGGAAGGTGAAAGTTCTTCAGCTGCCACAGGACATACATCCTCTGCTGAGCCTTTTTGAGGAGGGAGCTCATGTTGGTTTCCCACCTTAAGTCTTGGGAGATGGTAAAACCCAACACAGCCTGGTGGGGCACCAGTGCTGATGTGATGTGTCTGGGATGTAACTGTTCCCATCTTCACCTGTTGTGACCTGTTGGTAAGGAAGTTGTAGATTCACTGGCAGTTTGAGGGGGGAACAAAGAGCTGGGAGAGTTTGGAGGAGAGTGTCTCAGGGATGATGGTGTTGAGAAGTCCACAAACAGAACTCTAGCATATGTGCCTGGGCAGTTAAGGTGTTTCAGGATGTAATGTTGCCCCATGTTTACTGCATCCTCAACGGTTTTGTTTGCCCTGTAGGCAAACTGCAGTGGGTCCAGCAGTGGGCCTGTGATTCTTTTCAGGTGGGTGAGCAGGAGTCGTTCAAATGATTAAAAATGAACTATATACATGTTCTCCATACAGTGCATCCATATGAAGCATGTTGTGTGTGAAATCTTTGAGGTAGCCCTTTAAACTATTTAAAAATGTTTTTTTGTGTGAAGAGGTTGCTCTATTATAGAGGGAATGGGTCAAATGCAGAGAAGAAATTTTGTCGTAACATGCAGAAAAGTATCAATGACAATCAAGTGAATCCTTCTTCTTCTTTTCCTTCTAAATGTAATAAGCATTTAAATAGCTATTTTAATAGGTCAGAATAAATAAATATATATGTATTTATTTCACAGTGTGCAGCAACACAGATGTGAAATAAATTGACTTTTTTTATATCTAAGAAATTATGTGTGAATTAATGACATATTTAAATAGCTATTTAAATCACTATGTAAATGCTTATTACATTTGTTCTATTGTGTCGCTCTCCATGCTCCATACTCTCTTTCCTCACTAAATTATTCCCTAACATTTTCAGTGTTTTGTTTATCAAAGTGCATTTGTCCTGTATTTTTTCTCTTTCTCTTGGAGGTAAATGTGTTTGTTTAGCTATTTCAGGTTTAGTTTGTGGTTAAGTTGAAGGAAGAGCTGGTGCTATAGGTGAAGTGGCACCTCTGAAGATAAATGATTATTTAAAGACATAATTTGATTTAGGCAGTATCAGAAATATCGAACCCAGTGTTTTGATAATAATTCATGTCACCTTCTGCATTATCTTTGCTGAGCTCACTCCATGCTTACCTGAACAGTAGGCAGGTCCTAGTTTGGTGAGGCTGTGAAGTTGAAATGCCAGTCAGTGGATAACATTGAGGTAGAGAGCAGCTTGCTGTTTTAATCTGTGTTTTCGCTTCAGTTTTTATAGTTTTCTCAGGAGATTTCTGCATTTGCTTAATAATAGCTTGAAAATAAATTCCATCATCATTCCCCCTTCTGTGGTGGGCTGGTGTGACAGTTTTAGAGAAAATAATAATTGACGCCCCAAAATAATACAAAGTAAAGTGATGAATTGATCAGAATGTGCATAAATCAGCAAAATAAAAAAGTCCCTTGTGCAACAGAAGACAAATGGCTGAAATAAAAAATGTGACCAATGTTTTTAAACAAGCCTCTGATGTCTGTTATGGCTTACTAAATACTCAAATCTCTTTTACAGCGTATAACAAATCTTAACCTCCTTGGCAGTTATATTTGAATGAATGTCATCAAATTCTGTTTCTTCCTCTATGTGTGTAACTGTGATTTGGCAGGTATGAATGAGTTGAGTGCATACCACAAAATCTTCAGGTAGTCAATTGTTAGACACAATTGGATGATTGAGGGAGGAAGAGATGTGTTGGAGAATTACACAAGAAAGGTCATAAATAGACTGCGTCTGGAAGCAGAGAGATGAAATAGGCAAAATGCTGCTGCTGCTGCCGCCCTTCGCTTATACTCCACGAGGACAAAACGACATATTTGTTGTTTTTTACACATGTGCAGATGTGAAAAAAACACAATAAATCAGATGAACATGTTAAAAGAGTATTGGTGAGAAATCAAGGTGTCTTTATAACACGCCCAGTGAAAGACAGATGGAGAGTAAACTTGCTGGGATGTACAGGGATGGTTAGTGGAAGAAGCTTGGATATTCTCAAGCAGTTTCTCAAAGTAAGTGCGTAAGTGACATAAAGTAAGGCAGCAGGAATAGGCTGAGATTGGATTGCAAGGAATGGTAGTGGTGAAGTGTTTTTGCCATGGCGTCAGACATGTCTTAAGCAGCAGAGATGGATGCCAAGAAGGACAAGGGAGATTTAAAGTGGAGCGGGTTATCTGTCAAACCATTTTTTCTCAACATTTAAGACAGTGGGAGGCAAGGTAGTGACATGGTGGAGAGCAGAGAGGAGGCCATGGAAAAGGTGAATGACACAGGAAACAGAAATGTGAAAATACAGGTGCCAGAGGAAAGAGTGATGTTTGGTGATTATTATACACCAGTCATACAGTTTGGAGCTTATTCAGATTTGTGTGGGTGAGAGTTTTGTTTGACCTGTCAGTCAAGTCATTCTGCACTGTCTCAGAGGTCCCCTTAAACACAGGTACAGACTTAGTTGCTTAAGTGTACGGTGTATAAACTAGACCATGGTAGAAGTGCGTTAAAGTGGAATGTGCACTTAAGTGCTTTGCTCATATTAAGCATGCACTTAACATGAGTGCAACATGTCAGTGCTGGATATTGACCACGGCATCTATATAATATAGTGGATAATACATACTCTCTATGTCAAAAGTCATGACAGCTAACTTATCACAGTTGAGCTGAGAGGCATTGCTAATAGAATTCAGTAGAATTGGCAGGTCTGAAATAACATTTACATAAGAACATACTGCTAAACTGACTACAGTGTAAGCTGCTCGGCCTCGGTATAGTTGCCGAATTGGGAATTAACACCGGGCTACTTACATTGTGGCATGCTGATCAGCTGTTTACATTGTTTGAATGTGTCAATCAATAAAGGTGTTTGACCAGTGGATGTAGCCTGTGCAATTAACCGGAGTGAATTAGCTGGAGAGAATAGTAAAGGAAAGTGCACGCAATTCACTTTCCTAATCAGTGTAGAGGCATATCGTTTTTTTTTTACCATTTTTCATGTAGCTGCTAGTCTATTCATGTGTTCTCACTTTATTAGAAACATTTAATAAATCCATATTACCTGTCTGAAACCAAACTCCAAAACTCAGAGGAGGCAGGTAAAACAAACCAAAGCTTTGGTCACAGAATAGACAGTTTACCAGCATTTTACTTTCATTGGCAGACGCTTTTATCCAAAGTGACTTACTATGAGCTAGTGCAGAGTGTCTTGCTCGAGGACCAACCCAAGGACACACCTGGCATGGAGGCTATGAGTCTGGGCTGGGATTTGATCCTGCCACCTTCTACATCCCAGCCTTGTACTATTTCAACTGCTGTAATATAGTTACTATGGTATATCATCAATAATGAGTTAAATGTTTTTATGTATATTTAAAAAACAGAGGAAACCACAGACTGAGGTTGTGACCAGCTCTTACCACACCACACAGCGGGCAAACTGACACAAATAAAATCTATATAAATCTATAATTTGAACCTCAACACGTCAATACTGCAATTATAGCTGCCTTTGTGAAGCTTGCAAATGTTCTTTGTATTTTGTCTGTTTCAAAGAAGTGTTTATCCCCTTCTCTGTTAAATTGTGAGCAATTCAATTTCACCTGTATAGCACTTTTCATTCTGAATGGCAATTCACAATTCTTGACATTAGCATATAAAATAATATTTCCCAATCTTGACTTAGTGGACTTTGCATCGCAACAACCTTCTTAGATTCTCAAACTGGATTTAAAAAAAAAGTCACACAGAAATCACAGAAAGAACAACAGGGGAGCAACCTGTCTTTCAGACAGTGTAGAAAATGTCTGTCTGTGTATAAAATTATATCAAAAACAGAAGAAATCACAGGAAGAGCAACAGAGGAGGAATTTGCCTTCAAAGACAGACATCCAAGTAATAAACAGAGACACACACACAGAGAGACATATGTAGACCAGTCTTACTGTTATCCTGGTGGTTTGCTGTTGTAGAAGCAACATCATGTTTAATACAAGAGAAAAACAGAATAAAATCATCCCTGAGGGACAAGTCAGCTCAGTACTGAAGGACATGTCACAAACCAAAAAAAAAATGCAAATGACAAAAAAAAGTTGACAAAAAATTGATGCAAATAGAGTGATGTGTGGCCAACACATTGTTGTTAGTTATAGTTACTGGATGTGCAGTGTACATTTGTTTAATAAGGGTGGAATCTATTCCTGAAATTGCATAGCTCTGTGAAATTCTAATTACGTGGTTGAAGAGTATATCAACTTGTAATGTAACATATAGTGAAATTTATGATTTGGAGACAACAGAAGGGAGACGTGTGTAGCCTCGACAAGGTTTCTAACATGCTACCAGAAGGTTTCTACCAAAAGGTCCTCTGCAAATTCTTACTCACACGTTTGCTGTCTTCACCTACACGTTCCTGTTTGACTAATTTTACTATAAATTAAGATTTTTTTTAATCCTGCTGATGTGTTCAAAGTAAAGAACAGAAACACCTGATTTGCTCTTTGGGCTTATTTTATTTTTATTTGTTACAACATAGCCAGGTAGGCAATACTGACCATTCCATATGTTTAATGAAGAGCTTGGTTGAAATTAGTTAAATAACAGACAAGTAAATAGTTTTTCTTTCTTGATTATTTTTAATATCAGATTTAATCAAAAAAATCTTGTCATTAACACTATTACAGTCTTTGCCACTTCAAAACATGTTGTTACATATCCAGCATTAATCTTTATAATTATAAGACTAGATCTAATAAGTGAAATACAAATTTTAAATACAAAAAAGTGTTTTGTATTTCTGTTTATTTATGTTATTGTTCTTAAAGGGCCACCGTGCCTCAGCTGGTAGGGCTGTCTTTCACAAACCCCAAGATTGGTGGTTTGTCTACGTATTTCTTGTCACATCTCTTGCTACACATTATATAAATATATACAGAAAACCCAACAGTCCCACTTGATCAAGCGCTGAGGCGACAGTGTTAGTGGCTATTAGTGCTGGGCAGTGATTAAAAAGTAATCTTGATTAATAGCATGACTTTTCTGCGATTAATTGCACTGTTGCAGGCAAAATGACAATTCAAAAGTAGCAGTTTTATGTTAAAAGTACTGCAGTATGACCAGAAGTGCAATACCACTTGGTTTGTACTTTAAAGAAACACACAGTAGCAGTTAAATATTTCTTGTATATCTGATATAACTTAAATGTCCAACCCCTCCTGTAACACATTGTTATTCTGTATGAGTGTTCAGACAAACTGAGCAATGGACTTTAATAATCATAATAATACGTGTGTTAATGTGTGATACAATAATTCTCTCTCTCTCTCTCTCTCTCTCTCTCTATATATATATATATATATACTGAAGGACTGATTTATATCTAATTACAAAAGTTATACACATTACGCAAATTTGAAACTAAAACTAAAACTAACTTTTTAAATTATATCTAAAGAAGAAATTACCCCATTACTCGATTTGTAATAAATCATCTGTCTTGCATTTAATATGAGTAGTGAAGTGTATGACTTTCTCTTGATCCCATTGATGAGTGTCACTAAGGTCTGTGGAGCAATTAAGAATAGATGGAAGAATTTAAGATGGTTTTAACCTTGCTCTTGTCTTCATGAATGATGGCCACTTCTTTGTCGATCACACACTTGTTTCACTTTCTTTTTGGTTCATGTATATTTAGGCATATACACACAAAGCACTTTAACTCATGCTCCATCATACTCAAATTTTTTCTGTCACATACAAGTTCTTCCATCACACATTTTTCACTGTCTTGTTATTCATACTTGAAATTAACTAGCATGCAAAATGCTGTGGTAAAAAGAAAGGACCTGGTTCAACTGACTATATTAAACCACAAGCTGCACTGATTAGGGCCAGATGATAGGCATGTGTCCCAAATAACTCTTAATAAAACCCATTAAATAAAATGTAAACCTAGAGTAAATCAGTTCTGTGCGACTACCATTCATCCGTCTTTATAAAGGGGGAAGTAGAGGATCACCACTGATCTTGTGTTGAACTGCAATATAATCCTCTGGACTACATCAGATTCCCAGACTAGATGGAACTGGAGTCGTTTGTGTGACTAGTGGTTTGGCACCAATAAAGCGGTGAGTTCAAATCAACCATTAATCTTTAATTTATGAGAGATGTAATCTCTGCTGAAAAATCAACTCTCTTTTATCTTGCTTAGGCACATAAAACAGTCCACTCCCATGAATGTCAGCAGGATGTTCCTGCAGTTGCTCTATAAATTCAGCGTTTGGCTTTCGGATTGAAGGATCAATTGGAAGGGGTCAATGTCTGTTTATTTTGAACTGATAGTTATTTTATTGTTCTTACACCCAAAGTGTGTTAAGATATTAATGCTACACTAGACTGATGGAACTAATATTTAACCTGTCGCGTTCCAGTTCTAGAATTTTTATTATTTATATTATGAATTAGGAATTGATGAGTTTGTTGGGTGTAATAAAACAAACAAACAAAAAAACAAGAAACCACAGTTATTTCAGACTATGGTTCACCCAGCATGTGTGGCTATGACATCAGCAGCTCTAACTACACCATGGAGAAATGACATAATGCCAAGAAATTCCTCATCAATTATTTATAAATTATACCCCAGCACAGCCCTATTGCAACTGTAACTATCCTTGTAAAGGATGTGTTCCCTGTTAAATTTTGGTCAAGTCAAGGCAGTTGTATTTGTAAAGAACTTTGCATTCAAAGCAAAATAACTTTACTTGATGTCAAAGGTGAAGGTGCCAAATATGTTAAAGAAAACCTTATTGGCTTAAAGTCTTCTTTCTTTCCTTATCTCTCCTGTTGATTTCCCCAAGGCTTATAATAACACAATATCCTGCCTTTTATTTAACAATGCTGATAATGATGTTATTAATGTAAGACCTAGTGACTGGGGACTTCAGCTACTGCCTCACCAATAATAGTTGCGGAAATGTATGTATGCAAATTATTTTAAGTGGTATGTATTACATTGTAGTAGTACTGTCTTTCTATTCACACCTGTGCAAAGAGTGCATGGTTCAGCAGGTGGAACGCTTTCAGCTGACTGAGCTTGGGAAAAACTGATCTGAGCTAACAAAAAGCTTGTTCCTTCAAGTGCCTCCCACCATTTCTGTTTGAGACTATTTGAATGAAGCCAGGAATTCCTGAGGGATTTGCCTGTCTGTGGAGGGAGGACATGAGTCTGAGATCACATAGAAATTCCTGACTTGCATAATCTGCCAAGCCTCTGTACACATGCCTTTCTTTACTGCTTCTCCTTTCATTTGCACAGGAATTCTTAGTATTTGTGGACTGCCCCATTTATTTCTGTACAGATTATGCTGCACATTTTGTACAACACAGACACAGCTGACCTTAAACACGCTGACCCTAATGTCTTAGTGTTCAATTTTCATGCAGCCATTTTACTTACACTATTCTGCGTTGTCATATGTTTCAAACCATTTTTAGAAGGTTTATGTCTTTGTAGCTGTAGTAAATTGACAATCCCTACCATGGCATTGACATTAATGCCAATAAATAAAAGTCAATTAACATCACATCCATGTACCCATGTTCTGTATTGAGTATGTGTGTCCCTGTCTGAATGCACTGCTGTTTGATATGATATAGTTTGATCTATGACCTCAGGACACACATTTTTCATCACTGAACACCACATCCATCTAACTTAGCGGGGGAAGCTCTGCCTGAATGTGTACATATACATACACATGCAAACTTGTACACATGTTCCATTAAAAAAACAGGAATCGTGTATCATTTTTTCATCTAGCTGGGAACACTAACATCTGTACTAAAGAAAATGGAACATTCATTTGATAAACAAAAAAACACACAATGAGAAGCTTCTTGTTTGAAAAAAGCTAAATTATGAATTAAAGCTTCTGTTAGATTAACCCAAAGCTGAACATCAAAGTGGCTGTATATGCAAGAGGATGATGACCCATTCTGTGTACTGAGTGGTCAGTTCATGTGAAACAGGTGTAGAACACAAAGAGGTTCAAAGAGGTGATCAGCTGGTTTTGTTTGTTGTGTTTTTAGGTAACAAAGTCATTGCTACATATGGTATTAGTTCAGTAATGGATCTTTGAGACTGACATGTGTGTCTGAGTCTTTTCACTCCTTCATATCTTACCAGTCAAGCCCAGAGCAGCTTTACAGGTGCAGCTGGGGGCTAAATAAGTTAGGCTTATTAAAAGTTCAGTTCTAAAGGTTTTGGCTACTGTTTCCAATGGTTATGATACCATTGTGCTTACCTGCTCTCTGTCAGGTGAGCAGATCAGGTGATAGCCAGGAGGGGCCAGGATTGGATATAAACAGGAAGTCCACTCACCTGCTCTCTGCTCAGACATTGTGTTTGCTCTATGTCCTGAGCTCCTGCTTCAAGCAGTCATCCCAATCTTCTCTACCTCGTCTCTTCTCCAGTCTCCGGTACTGTGAGTGCTTCCCTTTCTCTCTCCTCTTTGTTGGCCGGTTATTGTAGCACCGATTCCTGGTGGAATCCGCTGCCAGCGCTAGGGTGTTGCAGGAGTAACGTGTTGCAGGAGTAACGTGTTGCAGGAGTAACGTGTTGCAGGAGTAACGCGTGTGCTTCTGCGTTTCCTCTGCATTTGGGTCGATCCCACATGCTACAAGGGCGTTCATTAACGTACATGCCTAAAAGGTTCACAGCCAAACAGGCTTCACAGCCAAACAGGGTGTAAACAATAAGAGATGTTTTTGGGTTTCATTTTTCTGCACTCTGACTACAAGTGGCACCCTAACCCTGGAAGAATTTCAGTGATCCTGCACATCACTTAGTGTGTGCATACCCTGTCAAGACATTCAGTGTTTGCTCTCATTAATAGCACATATAATACATTTTCCTTTTTTGTTGTAGTGATGCAACACATTTTCACCACTTTGCATTTTATCTTTATATCATAAGGAACTTAGAGTTATTAAAAATGTATTATAAAAATGTATATCTTTGTGTCTATTTATATGTTTCTTTATCTCTGTTTACTTGAGTTTCATAGTTTATTTAATAAATAAACAATGTGTAAAAGATCAATGCTGAAACACACTCGCTGTAACACATTTACCCTAAGCACAATTTGTAATTTTAAATGCTGAGCTATTAAATAAATAGAAGAACCATGGAGACAGATAGCTACTACCTGACAGATCTTGTGAGGTGTTTTAGTATTACAGAGAGCAGATAAATCGAGTGACTGCATGTGGTATTCATCATTTCAGTTCTTCATCTTGTACCTTCTCATCATGAGCCAAATTAGCCTACTGCTGTGAGCTGTGAGATGAGTTTTAACAGAGCATTTCACATTAGAATGGTCATGAATTTGGATGACACAACGTTTAGAATGGTGATGAAGAAGAATAAAACGAAGAAGTTGAAGTATGAATATTGTGCTCTTTGTGTGTTATCCATGCATTATCCGCTCCTTTTATTAAGGTTTGCAGGAGTGCTGGAGCCGATCCCAGCTGTCGCTGGGTGAGAGGCAGGATACACTGTGGAAGGTAGGACTGGCGTACAGAGACAAAACCATTTCCACAAACATTCACATCTACAAACAGTAAAATCACCAGTTAACTTAACATGCGTGCGCTACGACATCACTGACACTGCGCCACCCAAGATGTGTTATATTGAAGCAAAAGCTCAGTGAAAGAAGGTAGCTTCACTCCTTAACAAAATATTAGTGAGCTGATGCAGGATCTGAAATCTCCATCCAATTTAAGTTTATTTTGGGATATGTAATACTATTATTTAATACAGAATATAGATTGTCCATCCAAATATGTCTCCTCCTCCAAATGCTTCTCAAACACATTCAATTTTATTTCTCACATACATAATTACACAGTGTACAACATGCAGTGAAGTGTGTCCTTCTGCATTTAGCCCATCCCCCTGGGGGGAGCGGGGCGCGCTGGGTGTCTTACTC
>JAUMHF010000014.1:12935023-12963409 GCA_032359275.1 Microctenopoma steveboyesi | reverse complement strand
TGTATATTCTTATAAATAATAGCCACAGACAACTGCACAAAATAGTTTTTCATTGAATTGCATTCTTTTTTGGTGTATGTACCAACCTGTGTGGTATTTGTGTCAAATCATCCATTTAGAAAGTGATGGATTACAGAGAGGAGTGAATTCAACTGTGGTCTAAGCATAAATCTAATGTGCACATATGATCATGGTTAGAAAAATAGCGCAGATCATTAGTGAAACACTTGTTTGATCACAGTTTCCAGAGTTAATGATAGGAGTGAGCATGACTCAATAATGGGTCTGTGGTATTTGTACGTGTGTGCTCTTAAACATCTGTTTTTGTGAGGACCATTTGACTTTAAACCTGGTGAGAGAAGAGATTTCTGTGAAATGACGACATTTGGGCAGATTATAGTTTATCTTTAGCACTGTTTAAATGATGTGAGAAATACATCCATGACTTTAGGGATTGCATTTGGTTTGGTTAAGGGTTAGAGGTAGGTGTTTAATCGAGAGGAGTAAAGGTTTCAAAGCTATTTCTAATTTCTTACACTTATTAAACAGTGTAGAAAATAATTTGCTACACTGTGAAATCACTAAAAAGAAGATCAACGGAGCATATGCTAAAAGACTGCAGTATAAAAAAGCACAAACAAAGCTAATGACCATCCATACTTCCCAGTGATGTGCACACACAAAAAACATATTTTCTAGTGACCTAAGGAATCACAATAGCAACAGATTTTGGTTTTAATCTGACTGGAAATCTGGTTTGCTACACCAATGTGTTCCCAAATCTCAGAATTTCTTAGTGACTCAATTGTTATAATGAACAATAGGAATAAAAAGACCTATACATATGTGCAAGTTAAAATGTGATATGAAGGGATAAGAAGTAGAGACTGACAGGAAAGTGAAAAACACTGATCACCTTGGCTGGAGACAGAAGCAGTGGTGCGAGTGCAAGTGCAGCATCATCATGTGCAAGATGTCAGAGAGCAGGAGAGAGAGTAAATTAAAACTCAGACCTTTCTTTAACTGATCTAGTTATCCAGAGAAGGTGCCAGTTATTGACTAATTCTGGGCAGTAGATGAGAGCCTCTTTACAGACCTGGCACGCATACGAAACCACAGTACTACACACACGTACGTGAAATCACTCCAACACAGTCATGCACACGCACACTCAAGAAACCACACCTGACATGTGAAAAGGCCACACACATGTTTAATGCCTTGGTCACACATGTGCTGCACACATACACACCCCTCTCACCACACACACGCACATATACCTCCCACATAATTCTGGAGCTGTTTTAGCCCTCATCTCTACAGTGGAGTAACTCTACGCACAGAGCTGTTTTATTAGCGTACTAGTATAATCACAGTTCAGTGCTTTATAGTGTGTATAAATGCAGCTGCGGCATTGTTGGGCTGGCATATTGTTAGTGCCTTGCGGACCGGCAGACAATACTGCTTATCAAATCTCTCAAGGGTATAAGATTTTAATGTCTTCTGTTGGGAAGGAGAGTAAAAATCGAGGAAGGAAGAAGCGGTACAGAGATACACAGGGGAATAACAGGATGTCAGTTAAAGAGCTGGTTAATATATTAAACAAGGTAAGGACAGGAGCGAGTGGATTTGACAGGAGAGCAGGAGTTGAACAAAGATGAGGAGAGCAGGGGAGAGGAATGTAACCTCACATAAGACCATAACATAGGGGACGAGAGGGGAGACATAGCTACAGAGGAATGGTGAGAAGGTGAGAGACAAAAGACGATAGAGGGCAAAGGTGGCAAATTCCCTCCTATTGCTTTAAAGGATGGTGGAAATAGGCATGAGAGATGGAAAGGAGTTTGGTACTTTAGAGGTACTGAAACAGTGAAAGAACTAAGATACACATTTTTATTTTTCCATAGTTTTTCTACTCCATCTCATTCTTTTACCATACGTGTAGCTTTTGTGCCATTGCATTTTGTAAATATCGTACGTAAGTCTGTAGTGGATGTCTTTGTCTGTTGTGTTAAAGAGAAAGCAATTCACTGGGGAGATAAGAAACAACAGTGGTATGGAAGAGAAGAAATAGTAAGAGGCTTAAAAAAATGAGAACGGTGACAATATGCATTGTGTACTAATGCTCTGCAAGTACATTTTGCATTAAATGCGATTCCTCTGGATTCTAATGACCCACAATGCATAAGAATGTGGAATGCATACTTAAGAATAAACTAAGATGTAACATATTTTTCCAAATAAAAGCGAATGTCTCGTTTTCATACAACCTTGGGATTATATTTCTTTTTAGTGGAAGATTTCACCATGACAGCAAATGAATTCATAACTCACTTGTAAAAATGTATGCACACATTAGCTGACACGTAATTTGAGTATCATATTTTACATCCTATTATTTCACAATTGAAAAAAAAGGAAAGTGATACACACTGAGTCACAGCTCCTGCATCAGACTACTATGCTTCTTTGTGTTGTAGTGAATGACTGTATTATACAGGCGGAAATATATTATATTAAGACATAGGTACGTGCTAAACAGCGGCAGAAACAGTGAGGCAGGCTGTGAAACCTGCAGGTATGGATGTAGGTTGACAATGTAGATGTAGAAGAAGCAGCAGCACCAGTGGCCAACGGCCTCACTCTGTCTGAAAAGATGACAATCTTGACATTTTGTGTGGGAAAAGGTTCAATCTAGTTTTCAGTCTTGACAGGTAAAGTCCTGAACATGTCTTCTAACGATTTCAACATTTTTTTCATTATTTTCTACCAGGGGCCTGAGTTTGGGTTAAACAAACTGGGATCTTCCTGATTTAGAATTCCGGTTATCTAACATTATATTGTCTTTTTGTTTGTTTCTTTATTTGTTGTTGTTTTTCTATTGTGTGTTACTTTTAACTATAGTGCCCTTTTTGTTTCCAAAACAACCCTTTTTCCTAAAAGTTATGTTTCAGCTAAACTGCAAATATAAGTATGATGGTACACAAGGAAGTAGAACAACAATCACATTTTTTTTCAAGGTGAAAGATTATGGCTCAATTTATTGTCATAATACACTCACTGGCCTCAATTTAATGCAATCCAATACAGCAGCTTTGCCATAAATTCTACTTTTACAAGGTTATGTTATTTGAGTTTTTGTTGAAACTGTCAACAGGATAGACAAGATAGATTATTAAAGATTATTGAGGTCATAATGGATGCTGGAGTCATATGGCAGCATTATATTGCGCATAAACACAACCATAACATATATTAATGATGCAGTGGTCTAATCTGTGAATGTTGGACTGCAAGAGCTGATGTTTATTTTTAATAATTATCAATGTCTGTATATTATTGTAACACTCATTTCAGACCACATTTATAACCTGTTATAGAACATTTGATGCATAATTGAACTACTGCAACATAATTTCTGTTACAAAGGTTGTTGGAGGAGAAAATTCAGATGGTATGGCAGCAGAGCAAAAATTACAAGTCAAAAACAGAAAAAAAACAGAAAAAATATAGAACAGTTGCTGAAGGTACACAATAAAAAACGATTGTCAAATCTACACTTAGAGAGTTGATTCTTAACTCTGTACAGATAACATTTGGTCCCACTCAAAATTATAGTCTATGGTCAGTGGTAACTTTTTAGTGTTATTTCTACTCATTTTAATGTCAAAATTAGCAACAAAACGTGAGCTCTGAAACCGCGCACTCCTGCAGACTGGTACTGATCAACCCTGTGTGGAGTTAAATCTGACTTTTAACTCTGCTGTTAGAGCTGGTTTACTCCTCATAGAGTTGTAAGTACTCTATCCAGGGGAAAAATGGTTAACTCTGAAATATTGACACTCTGTGTAGAAATGTCTGCTTTCACCAGCTGGCACCCACCCAATTACATGTCACTCATATTTCCTTTAGACATGATGCGCTTCCTGTACTCTCCCTGGCCCTTGATAAGCACTAATAACTTTCCCATTTTATTGAAAAGAGATCTCTCATCACCCATTATGATGGAAGGCAGAGAGATATTTTGAACTTTTCTGTTTTTCTCAATTCTTCTCTGCAGCTGTGCCCATCCACCTTTTCAACCCCTGCTAGATTTTGGGTCTCCATCCAAAAAAAGCCTTTTTTTTGCATTGCTATTAGCAATCTTTTCTGTTTTGGTTGGTTTTAATTTCACATAACATACTGGTTATAGAGTCTTTAGACACAGACATGTTAGATCATAGGTGCAGGTTGTTGTGCCATTAATAGTGCTTTGTTTGTTATATTTTTGAAATGATGAACAACTGTCAAACAGGCTGTAAAATCACAATGAGAAGAAAATGTACATTTCAATAGAAACTTATTACACTGTATTTTATTTAATGAATACTGTTTGGTTCTTTTAGATTTTTTTGCAGTGTATAGCTGCCCCTCACCCTAGAAATATCCCCATGAGTTTGGGAGAAGATAACCAGAAAAACCTAACAAAACATAGAAAACAAAAACACAAGAAAGGAAAAGAAAAAAAAACATGAGGCGAGCTATAGCTGCAAGATCTAGAACAGAAAATCAGTCTTTCAGTAATTAAAATTTATCCAGCTGCCATGTTGTCACCAACTTGTACGGATAAATATTTGGCACCTGAAGTGTAGATTCACTATTAGCCCTATTTAATTTCAGTATAAGTAACATTAAGCACTGGTGGAAACACTGGCATTATTCTTTACAGCCCTATGTGCACATGCACATATCAGCCTACTTTTGTGTGTCTGTACCACAATGTGAAAGCTCTATATGACTTTGCATGAGTGTGTCTTGGTACTGTATGTACTGTGATCCACAGTTCATGTCTCCCCAAAGTGTCGTTAAAAGGAACTACTCTGCAGAAAGTGATTCATGTTCAATTTCACACAGTCCAACCATGATCCCCTGCTCCCCTTTAATTCTCAACAGTATAAAGTAAGAAAAAAAAGATAATAGACTGCCATTTAAAGATTAGGTCTCAGCAGAAAAAAATATCAGCTGCTAAATTATGCATTTATGTGGGAGAATAGGTTCCCAAGTCAATGTAACGTTGAAGGAAAATGAGAACCTAATTTTACTGTTCAGTTAATATGTTGGAGTAGGTGTACGTATTGCGCTTTTATTGTTTTATGTCTCAATAAGGCTGTAAAAAAGAGAGCAAGAGAGTAATGATCATAGTACAGCACCCGTCCAAGTGTGCGAACCAACTTCTCAAACAATTACATTACCCAGTCAACAAAACTAAACAATTTAGTAAAAACAAGCTTGCACCAGTCACTGAGTCTAACACAGCAAAATCATCACCATTACAAAAAAAGACATTTGTTTTACTATTTGGCTACCAGCCAGCAACTTAGTCAACCAGTCAGTTATTCAGTCCATTAAGTCAGATTGGAACCGTCTAGTTAAATTGCTCTCGTCACACCTTATTTCTCCCTTCACTCGTTTTTTTTTTCTCATTTTGAGAACAGGGGGAAACGGAACAAATGGAACTAGGCCAGAAAATTGAAAAGAAGGTGGAGAAAAATTACAACTAATATGTTCATGTTTGAGAACATCTTTGTGAGTATTGTCATTCTTTTGGTATAATTACCAGAGCTAATTCTGACTCAGTCTTTGTTTCATTTCTTTCTGCCTTGTCTTTAGTTCCTGTTCTTTTGCACAGCTTTTCTTGCTGTTGTTCAGCAGTCTTTTCAAATCTAGCTTCAGTTATTCCCATCACAAAAGTATATTTGTCAATGGCAGACATGTCCTCCACCTAAGACAATAGACCTTTCAGTATGTCATAGAAAGCAACATTAACAGACAACAATTTGATCTCTGTTACTTGATGTTCTTTTCTCTAATCTCTCTGTCCCAACTGGTTGAGGCAGATGACTACCCACCCTGTGCCTGGTTCTGCTGGAGGATTCTTCCGTTAAAGGGAGTTTTTCCTCTCCACGCTCAAGTAGGATTGTTGGGTTTTTTACAAATATTTTATGGATATATATTTAATGTAAGGTCCTAAACCTTATAATCTAAAGTGCATTGATGTGACTTGTGATTTGGTGCATTGAATTGAACAGAATCTTCTAATTTTCTTTTTGATGAGATAACATGATTTATGTGGTCTTTCCCTTCAGGTCAGATTCAGAATCAGAAGATTTTATTTATCCCCTAGGGGATAAAAGAGCAGAGTGGCGTTTGAGATAGGACAGGACAAACACTGGCAATAAGAATGTGATTAAAAAAATACAGTTAATATACAGCGTCTACACAATATAGACAATTTAAGATTAAAGTGACTGAGTCGTGAATGAAATGAGTAAGATGTCGGCAGTGTAGGAAAGAATGTAGCTTATGTTTATGGTGTAGGAAACGGTCTTATAGGCTAGAGTTAGAAAGCAGAGTGGCTTTGGGTACAAAGGTGGCTCTCCTCCTCTCAGTCCTACAGGAGATACAGCGGAGGCGTTGTCTGGAGGGGATCCATTGAAATGCAGGGTGAAGAATGTGGAAGGGGTCAGTGATGACTTTGGCTGCCTGTCTAGTGGCCTGTTGATTGTAAACCTGTGCAAGAGTTCTGACAGGATGGCCGATGATTTCAGAGCACACTGATGCAGTGTGCTGCATCAATCCTGGTCTCTATCCAGCTTCAGTGTGTGTTTACAGCTTCATTCATTTCATTCATTAACTAACTTATAATCAAGTAAGAAAGCCACTAAAGTTTGCCCAGGGCTGAAAACACTATTATTGTTTGAAAAACAAAAGCTTTTCATCAACAGGGTGATGTCCCAGCTGACAGTGATTTTACCAGCACACACTATTCTGCACTGATGAATTTAGACAATGGCATTTGCTTAAAGATGGTTTTCTTTTTATCAAACTGACCTCACTGTAGTGGACCATAGTTCACAACAATATTAATATATTTAGTTTGAATGTACAAATAAACATCACCTGACATTATGAGCTCAATACTGATACTATACCAGTAGCTTGCATTACAAGACATATTATTGTGAGTGTATAAAAATGCATTACACTTGTAATCAGTTCATATACCACAACAAATGCTACAAGTGCAAAATATAAAGGGAATATAAAAAAGGCATTATTAAAAAGCTTTTAGTTTTTCAAGTATGTTGATCCTCCTCCTCTCATGTCTACATGGTTTGTTAATTTTCTGAGGACATGCCAGCACACAGTCACATCTCCTTGTCCAAACAATATGTGTTTGTGCATTTATTTGTGTGGTTTTGTGTCAGTGCGCATCCTGACAGTATAAATGGGAGAAGTTGGTGGGATAAATTGGATTGACTAGAAGGCACGATCATGATTACTGGTGGAACAGTACACACGCAAACATTTTTCCACACAAATAACATGTATACAGTATAAAGTATGCACACATGCAGTACTGGAAATGCCCTAATCTTCTTGGGGAAAGGCTGCTCCTTTAAGGGTGTGGAATTCAGTGGAGTTCAGTGTCTTGACCAGAGACACATCGGCATGTGAACAGCAACTGAGGGAAATTAGGAAGCAAACCACCAACCCTGGGCTTTGTGGACTATTATTGACTGCCCTACCAACTGCACCATGGTTGCACCTAAATTATTCACTCATGTGTTCAGCATGTATTCAAAACCATGGAGCTATTACCAATATAATTATCTCTCTGTCAATCGACTGCATGCCAAACTCTCCTGTCTTCTTTAAATTGGCTCTCTGACTTAATGATCTTTTTCTGAATACTCCCATGATGCCTCTGCCAATCTCCTTTTTTTCTTCTTTCGTTAATCTCCATTTTCTCTGCCTTGTGTCTTCATATTTCCCAGCGGTCCTCTACACAGAGGGTAGCACACACAAATGCCTTTGCTTTGTCACAACATAGTATATTCTTTTTGAGAATGTGGTGTGCGTGTGTGTGTGTGAGCATGTCGGTGTGAGTATGGTTACCAGAATCATACATGGGTATATGGTTTCTTCTTCCAGTCATTGTTCTGCTGTCTCTTGGCAAACACAGCTGCTGATGGAGGATTTATTTGTCTTTCAGGTTGTCACTCTGAAGTATAAATAGCTAATTGAATATTAATGGGGTAAAGATAATGAGTGCAGGTCTGAAGTCCACCAAGGATGAATTAGCACTGTTTGAAGCTTTTGCACGACTTTAGGTATAAGATGCTTCATTAACCATTAGCAAACTTCTTCTATCTTGTCTGTGGTGCCCTTAACACAGTAGTGCTGCAGTGTGAATTATATTAAATTCTATTCTTCTTCCAATTATCCTTCATAGTTGTAATTATTGTTTATTTAGCAACCAGGCTAGCTAACAAACGTTGAATTGTATCTGCACAGATTTGTGTGCAAATGGCAAAAGCAGCCCCCAGGAGTAGATATAGTTAGAAACAGAGAAGGCAGTTGCAAGTACAATGTATGTTTATCCTGAAACATGTATGGCAACAGAACTAAGCACATCTCCCAACCTACGGCTTCTATAGTGGTGTCTCTCAAACTCTCTCCTCTGGTCCTTTGTGCAGTGAGTCAAAATGTTTGATATGAAACAAATGTCTTTGTGAGATGTTGACATTAAAGTTACTGAGTTTCTTGCTCAGGGACACACCTGGTATGGGGGAAGGGCTGGGATTCCATCCTTCCACCTTTTGCTTCCCAGTCTTATGCTTATCTCATTGTGCTACCAGGAAAAAAAGCAGACAATTCATCACATTTTATCGGTATGCTGCAAGTCAAAGATGATTTGTTTCAGCTGGGTTAAATTTGTATGTGTTTGAAATACTTCTGAAAATAACTGGTGTGAAGAGGTTCGCTGCCGTTTACAAAAACATAAATATAATCCAATTGTGCCCTCAGATCTACACTTTTTTTAGCCTTTATCCACTTTGTTTTAGCTTTTTGGCAGAGAAATGTTCACTGATGCCCAACACAATTTATTCTGCTTTTTCTATAGTTACTCTGTAAATAAAAAATAGTAAATAATTTCTTGTATCCTTCATTTTGAGTAAGATGTTCAGCAATTACACATTTTTGTGTAATGGGATGGTTTTAGGCCATAGGTCAAAGGTTTGGCCATGTATTCTGCTGCGACTGCGAACTACAGTAGGTCACGACTACGTTATTAAGACTATGTCATATACTACGACCTACAGTGTATCATCAGTTTAATGCTTCCCAGTTGACAGTCGGTTGTCAGAGTTCTGTGACTGCTATGCCTTTAAGCAAAATAATTCATTGTTGAGTTTAAAGAAACAAGCTACTGGTTCCATATGACCTCAGATACTACTCCAAAAAAGGTTATTTGATGGACACTGGACTTATTTTAGTTCCTAGAAGATGCTTCACCCTCCATTCCAGAAATCTATAATATCTTCAAGTAACTAAAATAAGCCCACTTGCCCTGGAAAAACCTTTTTTTAGAATAACTATGACCTGGAGGACTGAAAATCTTCATAGACACTCGAAGGCTACTTTTCTGTACATATGTTTTCCATCATGTTGTTTCATTTTGTTACCTCTGTGCTTTTTCTTTCTCCACTTTTCCTCTTCCTCTGTCTCAGTCTGTTTCTTATCTTTTATCACTCCCTTTGCTTATTATATCCAGCTATAATGTTCAATAAAGCAGAAATGCAATAAAAAATAATATTAAAAAATGGCCATGGAAGAAGAGGTGGAGAGAGCCAAGGAATGAACATAAGGAGGGAGAAAGGAAGAAGTATTTTCTCTTTGTGCTTAGGGGAAAGTCAAGCACACAAACAAACACACACATACACACACACACACACACACACACACGTTCCAGAAGCACTCAAGTCATTTATGAAAACAAAAATATTTTTCAACATGGTAAATGAGATGTCTTTTTCTCTCTACTCTTATTTCTATATCTGACTACTTCCTTCTCTAACCCCCAAGAAACACAGTATAGGGCTGTAATTTATCATTAGTTTGTTTCCCTCTTCTTTCTTCATATATATATTTTCCATATTTTTATGCTTATGTCTTCCTTTCCCTTACATACTTTTATAATTTCTTACTTTGTTGATGTTAATGTATCCTTTGTAAACCTCCCTTTGAATATGTATATTATTTTTCGTCATATTCCTTTTTTCATTGGGTCACAACACACCTATGCACACACACAAACTCACACACACAGCCTCCCAGATATGCGGGGATGATCCCTAGCTCTCACTAAGAATGTCAGACCCCCCATTGAACCGTGAGACAAGGGACCCCACAGCAGCACATACGCAGCAACACACACAAAAATTAAACCTGGACCCTTTCTACAAGCACAAGTCTTAAAAGTACTTGAAGATTGTGAAACTTTCTATCAATACAGAATTGCCAGAAGTATATGCAGTATATGTGAATTGTATTAACTTTCAAGTACGTCTTAATGTGGTAACTCCACCTGCTCTTTCTCAGTTCATAAATTCTCAATTCAACCACATTCAAAGATTGTGAAAATGTTATCTGACTTGCTTTCTTACTGAAACAATGTAAATGTGAAAAGCTACTTATACTTCAGCTTCACCATCATTGTCACTGCTGTATGGGAGAGATAATATAAAGTAATGCATTGCTGTGCACACGTAAGATACACAATAGTAAAGAGAATATACTAGCAAGTAAGGTCATTTAATATTTGTATGTGCAGTGTGAACTAAGTATGGAGCACCTCTGTGTTGGAACGTCAGTTGATTATATTGCCCTGTTTGACCTGTATTAGGACTGACATACTGGATCATAAAAACTATAGCTTAAGGCTAAATGGGAATATACCATACTGTATTATATGTTACATATTTCATGAGTACACTTCTCAGCATGGCATACTGAAGCCTGGGGGCAACAGAAAAGAAACAGAAAAGGGTAAACCAATAAATAAATAAATTAAAATGTAGCACATAATGAGTATACAGAATTTTTTTAATGCTGTGTTGTCTATATCTTATCTTTAAATTGGTTTATCTGTAAATGGTAAATCTAGGCACGGAAGCAACAAGTGAAGACTTCCTAAAGAGGAAAACGGTAAATTGTCCAGTGGCGATGTAAAAACTTTCCAGTAGAAAAGAAAGGGTATGAAGCATATTTATGCCATGAATGATACTGTAAAGAAATGCAAGGACAAAATGCAGGGGCCTTGACGGTCTCATCCTTGGCTCCAGAAGCTGGCTGTAGCGATGTGGAATGTCACCTCTCTGGTGGAGAAGGAGCCTGAGCTGGTGTTTGGGATTGAAAATTTCTGGCTACAGTTGGACTCGCATCAATCCATTGCTCTCTGGCTCAGGGCGTATACATTGTGGTTTACTCCGGTGGATGAAAGGGTAGTTACATGTAACCAGGTCCCGAGGGACGTGGGGGATATTGAGTCCAAATGGGATATGTTCCATGCCCCCAGTATGGATCAGAGCTGTGGCTGTAAGTTGGTGCCTGTCATGGTGGTAATTCCCAAACTTGTTGTTGCACTCCGATGGTGAGGGATGCCATCAAGCTGAAGGAGTCTCTCAGCACCTTTTTGGCCAGTGGGGCTTCAAAGGAAGCTGAGATACTGATACAGATACTGGGAGGCCAAGTGGAATACGGTTTTGGTGGTTGCAGAGGCAAAATCTTCTGTCCAGGTCGTGGAACAGTGAACCAGCTCTACACCTTTAGCAGGGTCCTGGAGGGTAGTGATGGTGAGATGAAGACTCATGATGAGCTGAAGCTTTCCAGCCAACTGGTCGACTCATGGTTTGAAGCATTGTGATGCTTCATTTGCTCTACTGCGCCATCAAGTGGACGATTCAAGTGAAACAGGCACAATGATTGATGATGTGACGTGTAAACCTTTAAACTGAATAAATAAAATGTTTTTATGGCAATTCATTCCGAATATTGTCTTAGTATGTCCTTTTAATACTCAAACTCCCAGAATTAGAAAACTACTAGAATGGCCGTAAGTGTTCTCTCTAAGTGGTTCACTTACACAAAGTATTGTGCATCAAACTCAGATCAGAAATAACTACGTAACACGTGCATGATCCAACACATCACACAACGTGATGGCAGCTGTGTTTCGCTGCCCGTTTTTTTTAGAATCTGGCAAGCCACTTCCCGAATCAGTCACGTAGTATGGACTCCCCACGAGGCCTCGAATGTCACTGCATATGTAATCAAAGCAAGCGTCGCTACATGTTTCACTAAAACTCCCCCGAGATTACCCGACACACGCTTCGAAGCTTCGATGCAAAGGACACACCACTACTGTAGGGTGCATGTGTGGCGGCCTGGTAGCAGAGTGGTTGAGGCAGAGGGCTGGGAAGCAGGAATCCCGGGTTCGATCACCAGTCAACCAGGCCATCCCACATACCAGGTGTGTCCCTGAGTGAGACACCCAGCGCTAGCTCACTGAGCGCCACTTGTGGCTGCTCACTGCTCCCCCCTCAAGGGGGGATGGGTTAAATGCAGAAGAACACATTTCACTGCAGATTGTACACTGTATAATGATGTATGTGACCAATAAAATTTGTATTTGATGTGAGTTTCCGCAACCAGTCTACATGTGCTTTGTAGACTTGGAAAAAGACTTTGGAGAACAATATTTGCTTTGCACTGCTTCGCACTGCAGGCACTAATAAGTCGGTCATGGTGAAAAAGTCCCACCCAGGTCACGAGTTGTGGGTAATGACCAAAAGAACAGGATCGTGAACATAAGCAGCTAAAATGAGTTTCCTCCATAGAGTGTCTAGGCTCTCCCTTAGAGATAATGTGAGAAGCTCAGTCATCCAGGAAGAACTCAGGCATCTTATTACAATGCCTCCTGGACACTTTCCTGGTGAGGTGTTCTGGGCATGCCCCAGTGGAAACTGCCCCCTGGAAAGACCCAGGAAACACTGGAGGGACTATGTCTCTCAGGTTGTCTGGTAATGCCTTGGGCCCCCCTGGAGGAGCTGGAGGAAGTGGCCAGGGAGAGGGAATATTCGGGGTGTACCAGCCAAAGCTGGGATAAGCCGATGAAGATGGATGGATAGATAGTTGTGTGGCACTTACTTTCCCTACAAAGCCAGAGCCATTTTGAGCTACCAACTTGAAAAAGCAGCTCCTAACACTTAGTCACAGTTTCTCAAAAGCATTTCTTTAACGGCCTCACTTTTCACCATATTTTACAAGAACCACCTAAACATCTCACAATCTTTCTTTTTGTTTGCTTTACATTTTAAGTCTAATAGCTTCATCACCTACTGTATGCTCATTTAACATAAAAGCCTCTGCTACATAGTTCTACAAAAGTAAAAGCTATTTTATTTGGTGCAAATTGCTGCTCTGCTACAGATGATTTGTATCCACCCTCCTGGACACACACACACAGTAAACACAGTTAGCTATGTGCAAAGCTGTTGCATGTTTTTCTGGTAATATCAAAATATCTGTGCCCTGTATGGTATTTTTCACTTTTGGCATATATCCCTAATGTTAGATTTCACTTGTTATATGTGTAGGCTGCAATGTGATAAACCATTGCTGAGGTTTAAGCACACACTTCCTGTCTGTGTTCATTTAGCTTTGAAAGATGCCCACACAAATGAACATACACACCAAGCACAGCACCATCTGGGGAGTTGTTATGTAATATGCCATATATCAAAGTCCCCCTTTCAGCGACTTTAGGGATAATTGTTACAACAAAGGATCACACTGCATGAGACTCACTTGGAGTGACTACTAAATCACAGGAACCAAGTTTGCCCGTTTATTCTGAAACCTGTTTATTCAGGTTGTGTTTTTAGCAGACATAAGGCACCACTACAGCAGTGGCATACTAGGGCAATATTTAGTTTGTTATTATTAAGAAATGTCATATGGAGGAAAAGCATTGATGCATTGGTGGGAAACACTCAATACAATGTTATTATTAGTGTTGAAACCACCAGCATAATGTTGTATCTTTTCATTAACAAGGTAATATACCATTATGTGTAAACTGTCAATATCTGTTTACACCTTATGGCAGTTTGGAAGTAGAAAAAGATGGATGTAGTCAACTAACAGACCACAATCAACACTGTTTCTACAAACAGTAAATGATGGAGTGCTTGTCCACTAACTGATTTACATAATAGAAATGGTTACTCTGTGTAATCCTCAAAATTACTGGGGACGTGTTTGTAAAAATAAAAACCCTCAAAAAAAGCTCGTTAATCTGCACAATAATTACACATTCTTTAAAATGTATTTGACAGTTAAAAGTAGTTAAATATAATTTGCAGGGGGATAAAATTAAATGTCACTGCACTGGTGAATACTACAATCGAAATAATAATTACAGAAATCAATAAATGTCTTTTCTTGAAAGTCATATATCCTCAACACCCTTAGATTAGACTGTAATAATATTTAACACACACATTAATTGTGTATGGTAAATTGACACAGATGAGTTCAAATTTTATAGATATGACTGCTTTGGATACAGGGGAAATATTGATTAGGACATGACTTAAGTAAAGAACGGAGTAGAAGAGAATGACAGAATACCGTATATTAGCAAACAGAGAATAACCATTTTATGCACTTTAGTCTAAATTTACTAATTTTGCATACTTGTTTAGGATTGGCCTTTGATTGTTAATTTGTTAATGCATTTAGCTACAACATAAGAAATGGATTTTAATTCGATTCAGTTTAATTCTATTCAATTTTATTTGTAAAGCTATTGAGTTGACATTTCAGTTGCTGCTCAATGTCGTGTTGGTTTTAAAAAACATTCAAGAGGAATTGAAAGGTATTAAAACGTAATAAATTCAACCAAATTCAGAGTTTTTTTGTATATACCGTGTCATAAGTCAGTGGATTTTTCCTCAGTGCTGCAGCATAATCCAACCTATTTATACCACTTCAACACCTCTACAAGACCAGTACAACCAGTATAATACAGTTTTCTAATTGCCAAAGGTCAGTATTTACTGAAAAGTCATTTCTGATTTGGTTTTACTTATTTAAACTTTTATTTCAACATTTCTTAAACATCTAATTATATTAACCACTTTTAAAAGCCCCATAGGACCAGTACAACCAGTAAAATGCTGTTTTCCCATTGTCAAAAAGTGATTAAGTTTGGCTTTATTGTACTTGCCTGGCTTATATCTACATATTTATCATCCAGTCTCAGCCACCCACCCCCCCCCCCCCCCCTCATAGGACCAATATAACCAGTAAAATGCTGTTTTACATTGCCAAAGATTGATTAAGGCCATAATATATTTACTGATTTACATTCTTATGGTCATATTTCAACATTAATTAAATAAAATCTAATTATTTGTAACCATTATACAACAGCCATATAGGTGTAATGTATGGTGTCAGTCACTGATGCTTTGCAAATGAGGTCTATAATAATCGGTGCAACAGAAGGGGTATCATCAGGCTGTGCACCCCCACACACACACATACCTTTAGCATTTAGCATGCTAATCATCCAAAAGTACAAAACAATCCACAAACTCCGTTGCGGACCCCCACTCCTTAGCATGCTAGCAAGCTATTAGCATACTTATTAGCATGCTAAATGCTAAAAGTGCAGAACAAATTCTAAACCTGGCCAAGGACCCCCCCCTCACACACACACACACACACACAAACAGCCTTTAGCAATCAGCATGCTAATTATCTTTTAGAAATTTAATACAAAACTCCTATAGAAATTGGGCTGATTTAGGCCTGTGGAGTCTGTCTTTACGAAGGGGGGTGGTTTAGTGTATTGTATGTGTTACTCCACCACGGCCCTGCCTGTTTCCATTCAGCGTTGCATGGCACCTGTCCTCAATGTCCCACGTGACGCACCCCATTACAAGGCGAACACCATGACCCTTACACATTTGATACTGCAAGTTAACTTCATTGAACTGTATCAGCCTAAAGTGGATTATATTTGGTGAAATATATGACTTATCTCCATATGTCATAATGTTATTGTTTTGTGTTTGTTTCTTTTTCAGTTCAGTAAATTATATAATATGTATAAATGTAAGTATAAGGTAAGTTATAAATTTGGGCATGTTTTTAATACATTTGAAATGTTATTTTTTAGGCAGCTTAACTGAATTGACAACATAATTTCTTTTAAATACAGTGCTATAAAATCATCTATAGTTTAAGGGTAGATACTTTATTTAAATTATTTAATTATTAATGGGTAAAATGTAATGTACAAAATGCAGATAATGGTGATAAACTAAAATAGTTAAAAGTCCATCTGAGGAAACTGTGATTTATACTGATCATGAGTTGGTTGCTTTTCATTTTTCTCATTATTAAATAACATGTTGTCAGATCAGATTAGATTAAATCACTGTTATTTGCTTTACTTCTAAGAGCACTATAGCTTCTAACACTTAAAGGCATGTCACATCATGCCATGTCATCCTCTCTTAACACCGCAGTGCTAAAATTTCCTCAAGCAAGTCTGCAGGATTCTGAAGTTCTGGAAAGAGTCCATGAAGGATCCCTCAAGCACTTAACCAATTTTACCAAGTACATCCTTGGGCTTGTATCAAAGTCTGTGAATCCATGAGGATAGGCATTTGAGCTGAACGTGTTATGAGGAACTAACTGTTTTGCTGTGACCTGAGTTTTTTGGAACTTGCTTACAGATATTTTTATTATGTGTCCAATACCTTTCAATCATTAGCTGAGCAATATCCAGTGTCACAACCATAATGACTTTGAAACTGTAACTTGACGTAATTTAAAAAAAATTAGATAAAAGAACTCCTCTCTGAATTACTTTATTTTGGAATGTGATGCTGTAGTTGCCTAAATTCTGTAGGCCATGAGATAATGAATATCAGGTACAAAATGAACAGTATGTTTTCAAATGGGAAACTGCTAAATGTGTGTCTAAATCATAGGCCTAACAACCCTATATCTTAGAATGACTTAACAATCACAATAGCCAATGATAAATAATACTTATAATGCTAAACATCACACATTTACGTATTTAGTAAATGTGTGAGTAAGTATGTGTGAGTAAGTATAAGTATGAGTTACACTCCTTAAACAACCAAGAGATGCTAGCATAAACATAACAAGCACATGTCAATCTGACTAGCACACCATAATAACAGACACTTACTTGTTTGGATTAACACACACATAGTAGATGTACCAGTCAATTATGCAAATGAGCACTCTGCGATCTGCACACCTTCCCTCAGAATTGAAGATCTCCGTCTACTGTTTTGACTCTTTAATACAATTAGCATGTGACCATACTACCTCCCCAGGGAATTCTCTCATGTTATCGCAACAACAGCGTATGTCCGCACCTTGGCCAATGCGGATGCAGCCTGTCTTTCCATTCACACTACAGTCACAACATTCCCATGCAGGTGCCCATTTTCACCAAGTATGTGCCATGCCACAAAAGAAACAATAAAATTCGGGACTCAGTGTGTGCCAACACCAACAGGCATACTGTTTATTACCTCTCTTTCCCTTGAGAAGATCAGATAACAACATGGTAAACCTGGTCCTTAGTGTGCAGGGAGTCAGCAATTACCTGCACAGTGCAGAGATTGTCAGATGATAGCGAGGAGGCTCTAAAGTTGTTTTGAGGCTACTGAAGTAGAGGAAGTACTTTGTGACGACCATGGGGAGGACATTGACAGCCTTGTAACCTATGTTACAGTCTACATTAATTTCTGAGTTGATAGCACTGTACCCCTCAAGACGTGCTTCCCGAAGAACAAACCCTGGATAACCCCAGAATTGAAGGCCATTCTCAAACAGCAGAGGAGGGTCTTCAAATCAGGAGACACGGACTGATCAGGGTGGGGAAAGAGAACTACGGGCAGAGGATGCAATCCCCGCTTTAGCAGAAGAATATCAGCAGAGTCTGGAGGTCAAAAGAGAACTGAAGAGAATCAAAGTTATAAAGGCAGCCGGTCCAGATTGCATCGATTCCAGGGTGGTCATGTGCTGCACAGATCAACAGTGTGTGATAATTGAGTACATGTTCAACCTGAGCCTGATGTTTGAGAGAGCACCACAGCTCTCTGAGAATCATGTTCTTTGATTTCTCTAGTGCTTTTAACTCCAGTCTACCCACAATCCTGACGCACAAGCTAGATCAACAGGAGTGAATCATCATCTTACACAGTGGATCACCAACTACCTCACTAACCATACACAGTACATGAGAACCCAGGGCTGTGTGTCTGACAAGGTTGTCTGCAGTCCTAGGCCCCCCACAAGGAATGGTTTTGGCATCGTTTCTCTTTACCATCTACACTGTTCTGACAACTCTACAACAGTTTGGCTATATCACTGATGGGGTTGATGGGGGATACAGAGAACTGACCAGGGACTGTGTGGACTGGTGCCATAAAAACTACCTCCAGATTAACACTTGCAAAGCCAAGAAGCTGGTAGTATACTTCCACAGGCACAAATGCAGCCAGTGAACATCCAGGGTATGGACATTGAGGCTGTAGAGAGTTACGCGTACCTTAGTGCTTATCTGAACAACAAACTGGCCTGGACTCGTAACCTAGATGCTCTGTGTAAGAAGGGGAAGACCAGGCTGTACCTGCTGCAGAACCTCTGGTCTTTTGAAGTGAACCTTTTATGACTCTGTTGTGGCATCAGCAATATTTCACGGTGTGGTCTGCTTGGGCAGCAGCATCACAGCTGGGGACAGGGGGAGACTGAACAGCTTGTAGGCACAGCTCTGTTACAGGATGCCCTCTTGACCCAGTGGAGGCTGTGATTGACAGGAGAACGGTGGCTAAGCTGTATCAGCCTAAAGTGGATTATATTCAGTGAAATATATGACTTATCTCCATATGTCATAATGCTATTATGTTGGACAACATTTCCCACCCCATGCAAGAGACTCTGACAGCACTTAGCAGCTCCTTCCCTGACTGGTTGCTGCAGCCACGTTGTGGGAAGGAGATTCAGGAGGTCTTTCCTTCCAGCTGCTGTCAGACTGTACAACCAACATCTTGCAGCTGATCACACACACACTCAGCAACATCCACTCGCACCCATTCAAACACCATGGACTGACAAGTGAAATCCTCTATGTGCAATATTTAGTGTGTCTCTGTGCAATATGCTTCTCTGCAATATTTTTTTCCTTTTTGTCTGTGTCCTACTAGTTGCATGTGCAAGGAACTACATCCAGATTTTTAAATTGTGTGCTATATTTCTCTGTGGAAACTCTGACGTATACATTGGACAGCAACTGAAAGCGGGCAGTCCACCATTTACCAGAAGAGAAAAAATGTCTTCGTACTTGGCTGACTCTCACTTGGCCATTTCACACCTGCGGCAAACTGCCCAAGTGCCTAGTAAAGGTCACGTACTGAAGAAGCCAAGGACCAAAAAAAGCAGAGATTTTATTCTTAGGTAAATACCCTGTATTACAAAAACATTACATGCCTAAAAGGCCATAGAATGGAGCAACCTTGCTCCAATTCCACTGCCATAGATAAATATATTGCCTTACTAATTTAAAGAAAAAATACTTGTGAACATTATTTAGCATTTAACATGTATTATTATGAGTATGCTTAATATTAAAAAATATATATACATATAAGATCAATTACAAAAACCTTGTTAGAACAATGTATTAATTAATCCTAAACATGCTCATAACAGTAACTTTCAGAAAAGCAAACACTGACAATATAGTCATAAATACTTCACAATAAACAGCAGTCAATGTGGAAAGGCATTGATGCAAAATATAAAATATAGGCAGGCTAGGATGCCATAACTCCCAAGTCCAGTTGCTTAGGGTTTTAAAGGAAGTATCAGATTTTCACAGCCAATGATATTCTCCTGAAATTTAGCCAGTGAATTAAGTGAGCTACCACATTTCTCAGAATTTAGCAGATGGCAACGTTACTTTCCTTTTGGGTTGTATTTCTCATTCTGTTTTAAGCACCAGTGTTTTGTGTTATTATTTCATAGTAAAGCTGCACATTGTGTAGATCTGCACTGTCACACTCTTCGCTCCAAACTGTCAGCAAATTTCACTTCAATACATCTGTGAAGATTCTCAATCATCCAGGTCATGGGTATAATTCTTGATGTTATTCTATCCTGCCCCACACAAACAAAGCAAAACAGAACAACACTTGATAACAAATGTAGATGCAAAGCTAGACACAGTTTTTTCCTTTTGTGGGAATGGTTACTGTAATAATGAAAATGAAAGGGTTACGTCTATGGGGAGAAAAATAGAGATGTAGCCGAAAGAACAGGGACATAAAATAATTGCAAAATTATTCAGTTTTGTTTGAGAATAGGGGACTGGGGAAATGGGACTGGGAGGAGGAGGAGAGGAGGGAGGCTTGGAAAACTGAAGGGCATAAAGGCAAAAAAGTACATAGACTTAAAAAAGGTGGAGACCGAAGGACATAGATGAGTGGCAGAACTTATGAGATAGATAGGTGAAAAAATGGAGGGCATAAGAACATTTAAAGTGGAGAAATTGAGAATTAAGGCAAAGGACAGAGGGAATTGAAAAGTGCAGAAGAAAGAGAAAGTAATGTGAGGTGGTAGTCCAACGATTCTTTCAGCTCCTATACGAGAAGGCAGTGTGCTGGTCGTGTGTGTGTTACTCACTTCAAAGCAACTAAGCTTGTAATAGCAGGTATTCTTCCATTCCATTCTCTTTCTCTCATCCCTCTGCCTAACCAATGAGTGTCCCTCCTTTCCTCTTTTTCCTCCACTGCTGCTGCAGTGACCAGTGAACAACCTCGCTGAGAAGCGTTTCAGCATCAATAATAATGAGGGAGGGAAAGGGAGTAAGAGTGAAAAAGAACCCTCCCTGTGGTCTATAAGGGAGTGCAGTGTACCCCCCATCACCACACACATACACACACACACACACACACACAGACATCTTAAAAAAAGCTTAATGTAGACCTACTACTTAGTGTGTGTCTGTTGTACTTCATCAATACAAATATCTTTTGGGAAAAAATTGTGAATTGCTTCAGAATGAAGAAGATTAATTGTAGAAAATAACAGTGGGAGGTATTGTAACCGAGGCATCACCAAGTGGTCAGCCAGTGACAATAAATCATAATCATAATTCTGAAAACTATTCTGTTTCGGCATGTCCTACAACCAAGAATAAATGAAATGAAAAAATATGCTGTGGGGTTTTTTGGCCAGTCACCCAAACTAGATCCTATCTCATAAAAAGACTCTTTGGGGGGCACAGCTTCTGTTCATTTAGAAAGGAAGCTCATAACTGATCTATGAGAAAGACTCACAGACACATGTATTAGTTCACTGTCTCCTAGTAAGCCTTCTGTACTGAGCTTTCAGGAGTCCTGGAAATTCCTGATGTATTTCCTGGGACAAATCAACCGTGTTTACTGCCTGATACATTTTGATAAGTTACTCAGTTGACATAGAAGCGTAAAAAAAGTAACCTATAGAACAGGTACACTATATGATCACTGTACAACTTGCTGTTAGAGCCCAGTTCAGAACGATGATTTATCCAGATTTTTGTGGATGCCAAGTTCTCCATGTAAAGTAATGCCCTGAATTATTAAAGAATAGGTTGGTAATATTTAATTACATATTATTTCTTATTGTCAGCAAATCCCACTGAAAGACAGTTTGTTGAAAATCAACGCAATGCTGCTACTAACATGCTGTGAGGGACCGAGCGCAAGGTAGAAAGTAGTGATGGAACTTCTCGTGCCAATGCTTCGATTACGTTTCACTTACTTACTTTCTTACGTTTAAGAAAGTAAGTAAGTGAGAAAGCATGTATCGAGGCTTGCTTTGATGAAGTATGTGATGACGTATGAATCCTCGCTTGTGCGGCGTACCATGTGAGTGGTTCGGGAAGTGGTTTACAGTTTTGCGCACCATGCAGAGTATATAGGCGAGAAGTTGTTGTTTTTGAACAATAAGTGAATGAACATGCTCCCTTTTACGTCCCCAGGCCTTATTGTGATTTTAGAGTGTTTGAGTGTTTTCCAGACAGCCGGCCGCACATTAATCCAGCTGTGCCAGTGCCTGCTTCTGGTTGGTGGATCGTGTCAGCCTCTGGCTTGGGTCCACGCCCTGGCTGGCTCCACCCCCTTTATCTCCTGCCCTGCAGGAAGACAGTCACTGACCAGGAAGAGCTTGTTGGCTCCGTATTAAACACACAGGGCGGCTGTTCCCTCTCATGACCTGCCTGCCTCTGCACCAGCTTCTTTATTGAAACTGTTAGCTTGGTTCCATGTGTCTTTTGACTTGGTTTAGTGTCCTGTGGATCTGTGCCACTATTTTTGTTTGCTCCTTTGATTACATATATCTGTGCTCTGAACCTTTGTTGCCTTGTGTCTTAAGATTTGTTTTAGTGATGCTTTTGGTTTGTTCTTTATGTTATATTGGTATATTGTAAGAGTGTTGCATCCCCTCCCTTTGTTCTTTTTACCTGTGAGCTAAATGCTGTAATAATTCTGTTATCACTATATTTTTCCCTGACGATTTATTAAACCCAGCTTACTGCTGTATTACAACCTCCCATCTCGGTTGTATTTTATGTTACGTCGTAACACTCTCCTATGTTACAAAATTACATTTACTCCCTAATAACCACACAAGCACTTTCACTGTCCTTGCACTTTTTTTTCATTTTCACCGGTAACGATTGTAATGTCCAAGTTGTATGGTGTCGGTCTCAAAGACACACATAAATATTAAGAGGATTTATTCAGTTCGATTTAGAAACTACACACATAAAACTAATCTCACGATAGCTTGACACAGAAAGACAATACCTTTTATTCCCATGCCAAACTGTGGCAAAACAATTTCAAAAACAGGAACACATCTGCCTGTCTTACTGCATTTGACCAGCAGGTGGTTTGTTAGCACATGAAACCGGAAATGAGGCCTCGAGAAATGAACCATTTCGCGAACCAATTGGCTGCGAGGCTTCAAAGCTTCACAAGGCTTCAGCTGTGAAGTTGTCCTCAGGCAGTTTTTTAAAAAGAAGGGTTTTTCTTTACCACAAAAATATGGGCCCTTAAAAGAGGTCAAAAGAATAGAACTAGACTTAAGTTATAAGTAACCTAACCATACCACAAACTAACTCCATAAACTGACCTAACAAACTTCTTCTTCTTCTGGTAATGACATACCAATTGACTTTAAATACCTTAACAGTTCCTTATAATTAGATTGCTCAGGACGTTGTAACTGCCTCCGTTTACTTTCCACACTCCATAAGCACATGCTCTATCATTTCTTTGGCAGAGAACCAGTTACGTCGACCAGGATCTGATCAGATCATGCCGAGCCCATCTTTACGTCTATATTATGATATCGTGTTTCCTCCTTTTTTCTTCTCTTTCATTGCCCAGAATTCCTATAAGCGCTGGAAACCAGGCAATGCCCACCGTCTTCCTCTGCTGGCATAATCTGGAATGGATTAGAAATAGTTCGTACAACAGTTTTTGATGAGTTTTACGAGTAAGCAGCAGTTTCATGCTCTTGTTCAATTATGTTTAAGCTTAAAATATCTATTTGTGATCGTATCTTACCAGGAACCAAAAAGGCACAGCAGAGAAACAGCTTCTGTCTTTCATCCAGCTTGAGGTACAGTAATGAATGTGCCACTTGGGTTGAGTGATACACACGTGCTGCAGAAGCTGAACAGTAGGAGGAGGAGGATAATACCAGATTGTGTTTAAAATGTCAATATAGCTCACTTATAACTGAAGCAAAAAACTAAAGACTAAAAATACTGCAGGCATTATTGAGTGTCAGGTTGTAGAGGTGAACATTTTGCATGATATAAATAAAAACACTTGTTACTGTGCACCCTATGGAATTAACATTATGCATCTTTGAGTCATCTTATTATATTTTAATCACTCAAAACTAAAGGCGAGTCACAACATTAGGTTGTTTAACAGAACAATAATATAAAACATTTCCAGGGTTTCTCAATGTGGAGAAGGTCTGTTTCAGTCCATCCATGTATATTGCCTCATGATACATTTTGACATACATTAGCATCACAGTGATGTATCCAGTGAATGGGTCTATTAGGTTTGCTCCATCTTGTTTTTTTTATTTCCATGTATATTTTCATAAGTGCAAATTAATTTTGTGGCCAGATGGAGGAACATGGAGTCTGTGATGAGATTGAGACTAAATGTTTAATGTTCTGTGTGTGTGTGCATGTGTTGGGAATGGTGTTGTGTCTATGTAGCCCTTGTGTCTAATAGGCAGCCACTGCTCTTCGTTTTCTGCATTATTAATCAGTCAGTAAGATGGCTTTCTCTAATACTTACAGAGAATTATTACGCTTTGCTCATTACACCATAACATATATGCAAAATTGTGCTTAGTTATATACTTGGGAGTGCATGACAAATGACATTGCACATGATTACATAAAGTACAGTATGTGGGAATATAAAATGCATTTACTGAAAAATAGATTGCAGTATGTCAAACCCCAGCAGGCATCCTTATTTAATTTGAAACAATTTGCAAATGATACAGTTGAACTATTAATGTTAAATGAGAATCATGTTGGCTGTTTAATATGTACTACATGTTTAGTAGATATACACGTCTTAGCCTAAATCAAAAATTGTGTCTGCAATCTAGAGCAAGCACGCATTTATTGCACATATCTGATTTCACAATGGAATTTTTCCACTCATCCTAAGTTGAGTAGTAGTTGAGAAGTCTCGTTTCCTTCTACATCATCTGATATAGAGAGACGTGCATAACAAATGGTTGTTTGTATGTCTCTGTGTTGGCCCTGCGATAGACTGGCGATCTGTCCTAAATTAGGGGTGTTACAACCACAATGTATGCATCTATTGTATTGCTCCATACTAGGAGGAACCGTCAGTGGCAAAATACTAAGAGATCAAAAATTCAGTGCAGCAAAATCTAACTTATACTTTACAAGACCTTAGCTTTTTATGATTGCATTGAGCAAGATAAATTCTCTGAATCCCGCCATCCACTGCCCACACAGATCACCTCAGACTCAACAAATACACTTCTTTTCTGAAGGTCTTGTAAATTATATTCTTCTCTAGAATTGTTGGGGTATCAGCTTTCTTACTTTTGCGAAAGCGACGCCTATGTGACTTATTTTTTATTGACAAAGAAAACATAGTGCTGTTTGGGAAACGAAAAAAAAAATGCCCTTGAGGTATCAGATGTCACTAGTCTTTATACCTAGAGATGAAACTCCACAGCTATCTAACCACTTAACAGTTGAGTTCATGTTGCATCCATCGAAGATTTTTTTTTCTCAAGGAAACAACACAGTCCCAATGTACATCTGGAGTTCTCTCTCCTTTAAGCACGGATCATTTTCATGACAGTTTTAACATCAGCTCTACTTAGTATGATGCTGTCTAATTACCTTTCCTCCAAAGGACAGAAAAAGACAGATGGTGGAAGTGGTGGAAATACAGTATCATCATTTTCTTTAACATGCAATGTTGATGTTTTTAACTTTTCTAGTTTCTAGTGGCTAGTGTTAAGTGCCCATTTTGCTTTATTTCCTCTTGCGTTATCATAATAGCTATAGCCTTTTAATATTGCAATTATTTAAATGCTGATAAAGCTACAAATAAATATATATACATACATGAGTACTATGATAATTTAGTAGTACTAAAAGAAACATTGTGATATGGAAAAATATTATAAATAACTTATTAAACTGAAGGGCAAGCCTGAACCAGCCACAAACACTTGTTGTTTCCATGCATACTGAGATTCTTTGTTATTCATTCAGCAACTTAGATCACTCACAGTAAGCACTTCAGTTTAATGGAGTGCTTGGCAAAATATCAGTCATTATTTTTTTCCATGCAAACCATGGCACTTGTCTCCTAGCTTTTTATAATAAATGATATTTCTCTGTATTTCAGCAATTTTTCTATTCAAATTAAATGAAAATTCTCTCTTCCGTTGAGTCAAGCCTCAACATAGCATTTGCTCTGTTTAGTGTACAATGAAGTCATACAAGCTCATTATGACACCAATTACTGACTGGAAGCTTCGTTTATGTGTGACCAGATTATCATAACTTTTACATTTGATTACATTTGATTTAGTTATAGTAGTTAGTGATACAAACATGTATAAAACAGTTATACTGTCATATACAGACATTAAGCACTGTGATTCAATGTAAAAAAATAAATGTGGAACTCCTGGCTTTTAAGGCTTAAATAAAATCCTTCCCAAACGTCTGGCAAAAGGTTGGGGTTGTTTTCAAATTTGGGCATTGCTGTAACAGCTGTTCATCCAGGGGTGAAGTGGGAAATTGTTCAAAGATGCTCCGAGGTTTTTGTCACTGGCTGTGTGGTCTTGACCACAGGCT
The DNA here is from genome assembly GCA_032359275.1 of Microctenopoma steveboyesi. NCBI lineage: Eukaryota > Metazoa > Chordata > Actinopteri > Anabantiformes > Anabantidae > Microctenopoma > Microctenopoma steveboyesi. The sequence continues at coordinate 12,937,029 of JAUMHF010000014.1, read as the reverse complement.
GGCATTATCACCCCCTCCAACATTGATTATGTAGAAAAGTCCCTTTGTTGTCTTCCTTTTTACCTGAATCATAGGGAACAAAAATCTACCCTGTAACACTAGACAGCCACAGTTTACACAATTTTGAGACACATTACATTATTTTGTGTAAGGAGGGGAGGGAGGGAGGGAGAGGGGTTTATATCTACCTATGAATGAAAAGAGTTGCATGACATTATTGATGCCTAAACACTACTGTGCATATAATATAAGCAATGTTAAATTATTGCTGAGTGAAAAACATATTTAAATTTGATCAGAAACTGCCCATTAGATAAATAAAGGCAAACCGAATGTGTCAGAAAAAGATACTGATAAATAAGGGTTTGATCTTGGTTCCTTTCAGGCAGACACCCTCGCTACCTCTTATATAAAAACTTTCCTTTTTGATAAAGCTTATAGTTATAGATGGATCAGGTGACTCTGAACATCTCTTAGTTATGCTGCTATAGGTTTCGTCTGCTGTGGGACTCTAGATCTCACTGAGCTCCTCTCCTCCTTTCTCCTTTTCCTTCTCTGTCCACTTTATGATAACATTGAGTGTTATTGTTTATTTTCTCTCACCTAGTTGTGCTCTCGCTCTCTCAGTTTCTCTCTCTCTCTCTCCTCAGGTATCCACAACCTAGGAGCTGTAGTTGCTGGTCCACCCAACCTGCTAAGTGCTTCGTCTGCTGCTCCTTGCTGTTGTTATGATCTATGTTACCTGCTGTTCTTTTCTCTCTCCTCTGTCCACTAACCCTAACCGGTCGAGGCAGATGGCCGCCCACCCTGAGCCTGGTTCTGCTGGAGGTTTCTGCCCTTAGAGGAAGTTTTATCTCTCCACTGTCGCCTCAGTGCTTGCTCAAGTGGGACTGTTGGGTTTTCTACATTTTTCTGTATATATTTATGTTACCGTTTCTAGATGAGGGCGTACCCACAACAGTAGTGTCAGCCTGGAAAACACAGGTAAAGTGCAGCAGCAATGAAGACATAAGCACTCAGTTCACTTTCCAGATTTACTTTTTTTATACACGTCTTCATTTTCTTAAACAAATTTAATACTGCATCCGTTCTCATAAAAGGCATAGAAGCCTAAATATTACTGTGCATAGGAAATGAAACTAGCGACATGCCTGCGAGACGACATTCAACTGAAAGAAACCCACAATAGCGCAAAATGGTGCCTGCTCGTCTTGCTGCCTTGAGCTACAGCGGACCGTACAAAGTTCTTTGGGTCGACATAAAAATTTCAGATTCAGAATTACTTAACAACAAGCTCTAAATAGTTAGAATTTAGTAGATTTTAGAAGGCTAATTTACGTACTAACCTGGAAAACACAGGTAAAATCAGTCTGTGAGGGTACAGATTATGCCTAGTATTATGGTGCAAAGCTTTAACACAACTAAATGTATGGCTTAGTCTCCCTTTGTGAATTATAAATCTCGCTCAATAGATATTATAATGTATAATGTTGATTCTCCAGACTGTTGTCATTGGAACAAGAGGTATAGTAGGTGTAAAGGTAAATAAGTGCAGTAATCAATAGCATAGATCCACTACATGAATATAAATAAGTAAAAGCTATAACTGCAGCTTTGTTGTTATGTATGTGTACTGTTGGTGCAGCAGCAAACTGTAATTAGACTGACATTTTCATCTGTTCACAGGTTATAGTGTGGGAGGGCTTGTATCGGAGGCCTAAACTATTTGCTCGGTTTCTGATCTAAAGACCATAACCTTGCACTTTTTTATTCTCATAGTTTACCAACTGATGTGTAAATGATCTATCGTCTATATTAAGTACATTTTAAACTAGACTTAGCAATTTCAGAAGAAATCGCATGGGGGAGCATGACTGTCGCCGAAAGACGAGACCAGTTTAGAGGTGGAGAACAATTGGTGTTCTTTGCATTGCATGCTCCCCCACTAATAAAGAAAAAAGAGAATATCAATAGTGTGGGAGCATTGCATGCTCCCCCACTAATAA
>JAUMHF010000014.1:12894665-12934923 GCA_032359275.1 Microctenopoma steveboyesi | reverse complement strand
ATTGCATGCTCCCCCACTAATAAAGAAAAAAGAGAATATCAATAGTGTGGGAGCATTGCATGCTCCCCCACTAATAATAAAGAAAAAAGAGGAAATCAATAGTGTGGGAGCATTCCATGCTCCCCTTCCATGTTCCCCCAGTAATTAAATTGGTTGTTTGTTATTCTCTCAATTCATTTCTCAATTCTCCAAGTTTGCTCAGGTTAAAATCTGTCTTTCAGACCATCTTTCGTTGCCTTTGTCTTTGCCTCCCAGAGATCCATAAAAATGGCATAACCTTAAACTAGAGATCCATTAGACTTTATTACTCTATTATGAGCTCTAATCCCTCTGGTCTCATCATTGAGAAAAAGTCAAACACATTCGCACCTGGACAGAAAAATCAGGCTAGAGCAACAGTGCAAAAGAACAGCTCCCAGAACAGTCATTTATATAAAACACAGAGACAAATGCACGGACACTTGATAGAAAAGCTCGAGGACTAGACAACGATTCTAACACTGATGAAAACGAGCACGTGCAAACACACAATTGATTGTACATAACAATATGCAGACACCTTTCCGTAAGGAAAGAAGTCAACCTGTTTCAAGGAGAGAAAACATTCACATGGCATATAAATAGATAAGTAGAGCTGTGTATTCAAGTGTCAATAAATACTAAATTACTTCCATATTAATATTGTTAATTGTTTATTTATGTACAGTGGGGTGCTTAGGCTTTGGGCAACCTTGTCAATGATTTTTCTTTTTAAGTCTTTGGTTTCAATTAAATATATCAGAAAGGAGACACACAGTGATATTTGACAAGTGAAACAAAGTTTATAGGATTTACAGAAACTGTGTAATCATTGTTTAAACAAATTTAGACACGTGCATACATTTGGGCTCTCTATTTAGTAGATAGGGTTAGGGTTTCTTTTGCAGAAATGACAGCCTCTTCAAGAAGTATTTATTGTCATCATGCGTTACACGAAATTTAGCTGTGTGACTCTCAGCTTTGGGAAGGCAAATTTAAAAAACCTTTATTGCACACTTTCTGTAAATCCTATAAACCTTGTTTATCTTGTCAAATATCACTGTGTGTGTCTCCTGTCAACAAAACTTACACACCCCACTGTATCTTTAGGTTTAAGCTTGTTTCCCTTATACTCTATAACAATTGTGCTTCAATTTACATACACACTGTGCAGTTAGATGTAATAAAAGTTATCTCTAATGTAAATTACTAATCCAAGAGTCTATGGAGGAGATAGTGTTCAGAGAAGGTTATGGCCTACAGCAGGGAATGTTATGCTGTAGGGTAGCAACAAGGATATTCACAGTAGCCTGCATAAAGACTCAAAAAACTGAAAATAAACTCACTCCAATAGACGTTGTTGTGCTGCATAAACCCCCCCCCCATAAAAAAATTGTAATTTAATCGTTACATTGTGATGGAAATATTATTATTATTATCATATACATGATATATAACACAATAATAATTTGAAACAGAAAAATACTATTTATCATCAAAAATTTCTAGAACAAGCACATATAGAGAGAGTTTGTGTGTCTGAAGCTATTACTTAAATACTCCACTAAGTCAACTGTCTCAGCTAGTCCAGCATTAAGCCGCTGTGTGTTTAAATTTCACTCAATTTGCACCGTTAGTATTAGCAAATATGCCACTAAGCTAAAAACATTTGGCTAAGTAAACAAGCCCCAGAGTCACATTTACCAAAACACACTTAACCTCTGTGATTCATCATTATGAGCAGAGAGCTGGCATGTTCAGAGAGTCAGTCCTCTCCCCGCTTTTATGGCCATTAAAATACTATAATGTGTAAATGCAATAGTTTCAATATTCCATTATGCTCTGTGTTTTCCATAAAGGATTTCTGATATGCAGCATACATCAGTTTAAAATGTTCCATCCAAAGCATGACTGAAAATGGCAAAGTGCTGTTTGTGAAGATGATTAATTCATATGGAAACCCCCAAATTAGTTTGATGTGGAGCATCAAAGTCTCTGAGGAGAGGTTTATTGCTTTTAATTACACTGTAAAACCAACTTCTCATGTAGAGTGAATTTGATTGATGGAGAGTTAACACCACTCAGCTGAAAAAAGACTTTTCAGTCAGATATCCAGGAAGGTCACTTTGTAGATGGATGTTGTTACTCAGCATTTTGTAGTCTGTATACCACGGTTTTTTAGATGACAAAAGTTGAGTTACTTATATAGAAGTTATACAAGGTTTGACAACTTTCATTAATTTTTATGGGAATCAGAAGCTATATTAGGTGTTTCTTTAAGCGCATCTGCCATTAAGTTGTGGTTTAAAGGGCTAGAAAAGAGCCTAGATTACTGTTATTATTTTTAAATCACCAGTTCTCTCAAACTGTACTATTATATTCAGCCTAACATATACAAACACAAATAAGACTTGTCTGACATGTATTGGAATGTTCTGGCTGTTTCCAAGAACAAATTAACTTTCATCTCACACAAACTAATCTATAACCAAGGACATGCACACATCAAAACGTTTGACTCTCCTCCAGATGTGCAGATGTATTGCTGCAAAGAAACATATTGGCTCCCTCCAGCTTGGTGTTCCAGGCTTTTGCTTCTGCCAAATGTTGTTTTATTTGTGATGAGGGCTCCATCAGAGCGTAGGCTAGTTGAATAGAACTGAAGGCAGTTAACGAATATAAATGACTAAACCATAATTCTTAATTTTTCATGCTCTTTAATGTTTATAGCTATTTTATCTTTCTATGTGAAAAATATGTAAAACATCCCTTAAGTTGGGCGCATGGCTTTCGGTCATCACAGTATTAAAGGTCAAACTGAAATATTGCAGGAACGTGGGATGGGAAAATTCAGCTTCAATCACTGTTTTTATTTGTCTTTGTGTGGGTGGGTATGTGGGTTTGTGGACAAATCCAGTATGTTCGTTATGTGATGAATGGTCATTGGGTCCAACCAAACCAACTATGTAAGCTGTTTGTCCCTACTGTTGTATGACCCACGGGAGCAGCATACCAGACCTTCTTTGTCATGGAAACAATTATAACCACATGTATACAATTAGAAAACTATTATAGTTTGGTTATATTGAGGCAAGAAATCAATTTAGGTACAGCAACTACTTCCATAAAAACATCGGATTTCTGTTGACATGGTTACAACAATAAACATGACGAATGAGGGTGTGACAGTTCTGTCACAGTTCTCAAGCATACGTGATTCCACTATCAGAAACAGTATTAATGTCTGTTTTGTGTGTCTGCATCAGTGTAGGCCAGATGCTAAATAATAGAGACTATTTAGCTTTTGTGTTATAGTGTTTTAAAAACACTTCATTTTTGGATTTGCTTTTTTCAATAAGCGTTATTTATTTTTGACAATCAACTAAAAAGAGATCTATATTGTGCATCACACTTATTGTACCTGTGAAGACAGTGATGACATCACTCTGAAAGCCAAAAAATGTGAGTCACTCACTGTATATCTCGCTTACACTGGCACACACTGTGTATCTGTCAGCAGCACAACAGGACAGACACTTGCAGCACTGGGATTTGATTTGATTTGAGAGATCAACCTGAAGGATAGTCTTTCTAACCACAACTGAAGGTCACCCAAATGTTCCTGCAGCATTTTTCCAAAGTCTGAAGACTTTGCTGTCAAAGAACACTTCATAAAGGTTTGTTAAACCAGTAGTTATTCTTTCATAACAATTTCATCTTAGTAATTGTGAAACTGTGACAGATGTAATTTTGTTACCGATTCAGCTCCAGTAAAGTGAAAGTACCTCAGCATTGTAATTAAGTACAGTATTTGAGTAGTTATAGCCCCACTACATTAACAACATTCACAACTCCTTTTAAAGTAAAATTTAGCATGATTTGCTCAGCTTTCATCATACAAAGCCTATTTTCCTAATCGCTAGCCACAGCATCTGAGCAAAACAATTCACCTCAAGCTCCATCTGCATGACTGAGGCTCAAGCAGATCCTGGCAAAGCAACCTGGACTCAGGTGTCTGAGCCTGCCACTGCAAGCAGTCCTAAGCCCTGTTAGTAGCTGGCTTGCTAGGTGTAGTTGTCAGTGGGTGCCTCCAAGAAGAACGAGAATAAAACTGTATTAAAATGAAATAACACTAAAATATGTCATGTATGTGTAAAATATATTTGTCTCTCTGCTTTTCCAAGTTTTCCATCCTTCCTCATCTTGATCATACTTTCTGTAAAGAAGTGAAAACTGTAAAGTGACTCTGAGTTCATGCACAACACACAGTTTAACTCTATTTCTGTTTTGAATAAGTTTATATTTATTGCTACATTTTTGTGTTTAAGTGTTTGTAATGTGGCAAGTTCTGAATACTTGCTTTGCACTGAGTACTCTATGTCGTGGCATGCTGTTAATATTTTCACATTTAAATTAATTAGACAGATGACTGGTGGATTGGCTCTGACCAAATGGCAGATTTTCTTTTCCTGTGTTCCTGCCAGGCTGATCGTCAGGCTGTCACATTTTTAACCCTTTATCTGATGGAAAAGAAACAAACGGATCAAACTGCTGGGTTCATGCTTTGCTACAAAGCCCTATTTGCTGAGAAACATCTGTAAAACATCTCACACAGTAAAACATATATTTTCATTTGAATGAAAATTGCATCTTTAATGACAGAATTAAATCTCTAATCTACAATTTTGACTTGATGATTAGTCTTTTTTAATCTGGATTGGATATTTAGACCAGGGCATACACAAACAACAATATATTTACCCATCTATCCATCTCTTACACAGTATTAAAGATTTGACTCTTGTACAAAAGACGTGGAAGGATGACCCCCACTTTGTTGTTTGTGTTTCACAAGGGTCTGACCTCCCTTCTCTTTTTTCTCATCAAGGTGATTTACGCTACTGCATCTGCCACAGTCTGCTTGATCTCAGCGTGAGCTCAGTGAGACCTCTGAATGATGTGCCTGGTGCAGGGACATATCAGCAGCTAATTTGTCATATGTGCTGTCTGACGAAGATTTACAACTCTTGGCAATTTACCTGATTCCAATCTTTGCTCTCTCTCCTTACTCGCTCTTCTCTGACTTTCTTTCCTTCTTCAGCAGAAAGGTAAATTATTGCACAGAAAACTTGTCCTATGTTATTTATACCAAAGGCATCCTTTTATGTAGCTGATAAGTCACGCTGTCTCCAGAAAAGTGAAAATGACTTGTTAACACGCAGCTTGCAGGGGAAAAACTGACACATTTAATGACTTACTGAGAATTCTTTAAAGAGAAATTTTACAAGGTATTCCTCTGCTGCACATTGCAAACATAAAACTGTTTCCATGTGTATCCTCATATTTCTGCTCCCTTCATGTGTCTACTTCCACACCCTTTCCCTCCGGTTGCAGTCTCTGTCTACTGCTGTCTGTTCCTCTGCCCTTTCAGTCAGTGAAGCGTGTGATTGGACAGCAGCGATGCTTATTAGCATAATGCTGCAGCATCCATCTTCAACCTGCGTGTAGTTAAAGAAAACCTACTGTGTCCTGTGTGTGTGTGTATGCAGAATATCAGCAGCTGTAGCCACTGAAGAGAGGGTCAAACACAGCACTAAGCAGATTAGGCATGTTGGCAAATGTCTCATTAGCAAGTATACACCTGGTAGAGAGTCCCTCAAGGTCTTCCCGACTAGTCACTTTCTTTACTGTCGTATTTGTGAACTGTAAGTAAGATGCACATATGGACTGAGAGAATTTAAGTGAAACATGAAGTGCTTTCTTTTTACTTTGCGGTTTTGTATTACATGCATGTGCAGATTTAGCCATTTTAAAATAATCTAGGCATGTCCAATTAGCGGCTGTATTGTGAGGTTTTTTTGTTTATTTAATACACAAATAATTAATCTAGTACTGGGATTGCATATGCTGGCTCACACTGTCATAACTTACTGACACTGAATAGATGACATAGGTACTGATGACATTAAGAATGGAGCCATTCTCCAAGTAAAAAGGCCTCTACCAGAACTCCAACATCAAAACAAAAAATAGCTGTAAATAATCCTATACGAATTAAAGGAATTTAACTTTTACCTTCTGCAGCATGTTAATGTATCACAGGCTACATATTATATGCAGACACGAATGCTCACTAAGGCTCAAAGCTTATATTTCAAACATTGTCCTGTTTCACCTGAAAAACAGGAAGGCAAATGAGCTCTGGTTTATCTGTGTATCCAGATCAAGGTCAGGCTAAATGGGCACAAATGTTAAATAATCAAGACATAATCTGAATTTTAAATTCAAAAGAAAATGTTTTTTTTATTGTTGGTTGCCACTGTGTGCCCTGTTCCTTCACAAAGAACACATGTATGTTCTGCAGTGTAATATTTTCATATGTGTTGGCATTTTAAAAATGTACATCTTTTACTGAGGCTGTACACTAACTCCTCATACTTTACAAGCTGCTCCTCCAGATACTAATCATCATGCAGCAGTCATTTTGTCCTTTGTCTGTCAACTTAATACCCATGGCACTCACGATAACATTTCAGTTTCCATTAAAGAATAAAAAGGTAAAGACTTGTGAAATGATCGTTTGAGGAAAAATACTATTTCAAATTGATTTGAGATTTTCAGAGTTCTCAAGGGTACTAAAAAACCTTAAAGCTTAAACAGCCCGAGAAGGTTTTGAGTATGACTTTAGAAACTTAAATAAAATAGACAAGTGAGATGGCAGTTGCTGTAAAAAGGTGTGTGTCCACAAGACTAAGAGACAGACACGTAAAAACAGACTGTGCAAAGGGACATTTTTATCCATTAACCAGCCTGCCTGCTAACCTGTGAACATTTCATTAATACGTCCAGTAGCAACGTATTTGTCATTCTCTGGACGGAAAACAGAATTGGGTTGCCAATATGTCCTGTATCCAAACATAATCAGGAATGCAGTTTCGGCCTACACGGATTTAATTTTTAGGAGACAGGGCTGGATAAAGATTAATATCGTCTATTGTCATTCATTGTAAAAAAATAGCAGATACTGGATCCATGTAAGATTTTGCTCCTCAGGTATTACAAAAGCAAATATCTCAGAATAACGGTTTTACTAGGAATTTATAAGGTGGCCATTAAATGGAAATAATTACCGAACATTTCATCACAATAAACACAAATCAATCGATAGAATAAGACAACCTCCATTAATAATTGAATAGAGCCAATACTACACTCAGTGAGTGGTTGGGGCAAATCACACTGTATCTACATTAAATGGGTTCAATTATACACACATTAAGGGAAGGTTGTTCTCCCACTGGGCATGTGCAGAAGACAAACAAGACAGATGCAGCACACAAGCTAGGAAGAAGCAGCATACTGTTTATTTTCTGCTCAGCGAATTACAAGCAGCCCACAAGAATTTCATTCATGAATCAGAACAAAAATAGGAAAGTATCAAGGAAAAGCAAATCAGACTCACAGTTGCTGGTCGAAGATTCTGAGCTAAGCAAAGCGTATATTAGACAGTTCATGGAAAAGTTATAGTCTAAAATATAATTGGTACATAATTTGCTCAAAATTCTCCATACTCCTTGGATTGGGTCAATGTTGTATGTTTTACTACTAAATCATTTGTAATATGTTACAGTTCCACTCCTAATTATTCAATCCCAACTACAAATTAGTTAGCATCCAGTTAGCTACTTCATGTGTTCTATACAAAACCAGAAAACGAGTGCTGTTATGAGGGTTTCTGTTCAGGAGGTTGAATTCTTTTGAGACTGCAGTAGTCATTAAAAGTTGCACGTTATGTCGAGTTTGTAGCACTTGAACCAGCCGAAATATTGCCAACAACTAATTTGCTTTTGGGATTGAATCATTTTGCTTGCAACTGTTTTCAAGCTACAACACTCATTCCATATGAAGAAGTACCAACCAACCTTACCTCCTACATGTGAATGTGTGAATTTTCTATGTCAGCGCTCACTTTAGACTAACACTTAACACGTCATTCAAACAGCGCTGCAATGAAACATTTTTATTTACCACACGATGAATCTACTGTTGGCTACAACCACAAAGAGCAACATATTTCATTTCTTTTTCTGTTAAACTCATCCAAATCCATTCACATAGTTGCTGGGGGATGTTTATTGATATTGCCTAGTTGAATGCCTACCTATGATTAATAGACTGGACTTGAACTGCTTCTATTTACATTTACATTATTTATGAGGCAGTTAGTTGTGACGCTCAGGGCAAATATGATTGAATTAAGTGATTGATAGCATTTTATCACAGAGAGACCTAGCGGTGAGGCAGGTCTCACTGGCTACTTAATCACTGCTGTTTTAAGAAAATGTTTTTTTTTAGACTTAGAGATTATTATAATTCAATATTTCCATTACAAGAAACCCATTATGACAAAACCCAATGTTTGACGAGTTTAACCAGAAACGCAGTAAAAAGTAAAAGAAAGGAAATATCACGACAAACTTTTCTAAGTAAGGTTTGCCCTTGTTTGAATTGAGTGCTGTGCTGTTTAAAGTTGGAGGCTTATATCATTTGCTGACTTCAACTTGCTGTGTCGAATGATGGTGGAGGAAAGAAAGCAGATAGAGGATGATGCGAATTCTGATGCTGAATAGATAAATTAAAGGAAACATATAAACTGTGATTCAACATAAGGGAGAAAGATGACTGATAAAGACATTGCTTTTGTTTCATATACCTTGAATACAGCACATTCCCTTTGCAATTGCTGAAAGTCTACACATCTGCTTAAAATGTTTAATACTAATCTGAGGTGATGAAAACACCCACACACGGCCTGAATCAGTAGATTGTAACAAGGCTGGATATGTCTGCTTTCAGTAATGGTCTAAAGCACAACAGGTGTATTTTGAATCTGAGTCAGAGTTAGAGCAGCGAGAGGCGGCTTATTAACACACTCCCTTGTCAGTGAAATGTTCTTCTGCTCAGCAGGGAAAGGTAGTTGAAGTGCAGTTAAAATCTTTTATTTCCTTCTTTCACGAACTTAGAATCACAGAAGGCTAAACAGGAGATGTCTGAGATGACATTTTACCAGGGAGGCCCCTTTCAGATGTTTCAATTTTATTACCCATTGTTCACACAAGACTAAATAGGTCAGCTGATATGACAGACTGTATGCACGTATATGCTATTATCAATATATAATACCTGCAATAGAAAAAAGGAAGTTGAAAGAATATTGAAAAAATATAATACAATTGGTATATTCTTGTTTTTGGGGCTGCAAAATTAATGGAGTCCTTATTTCTTAAGTCAAGTTTTATTTAATGACATTACATATACCATATGTGTGCAAAGTGCACATTTTTACTGAATGTATTTCTTCACCAAACAAGGTGCAGAATATTTGAATACAAATGTAAATTTAGTGTGAAATCCTCACAACTCATATTCATGTACACAAGGTCATGAGATTGTATTCACATTGAATTTTTGTATTTTTACAATATGCAGCTTGTCCTTCTCATACACAGACCTCCTGTATTCTGTTCCTCAAAATATCTGCACTGTCCACAATATGTTGTACTGCACTGTGATAATGAAGACCTTGGCGAAATTGTCTGATTTACATTTGTAATTCTGATATTTGTAAGGCACTTGAAGATTCCTGATGTGAAATAATTACATATGATTTAATAAGTCTTTTGGTTACATTTAGTTTTACTAAATATTATACAGACATGTTAAATTATTTAGTATAAATAACAGGGACCAACACATGCTTCAGTGATTAAAAACTCTACATCTAATTTAAAAACGGTTGCTTTTATTGATATATTTTTACATTAAAGTCAAGTTTGCTTCACAAAATTTTGCGTCAGTATATTTTATTGTATTTTAGCTCCTTGTAGGCAGAGATACAATCTATAGACAGATCATTCGCAGACTATATAACTATACTATAGTCTAACCTATATAACTATACTATACTAACCTATATAAATAGGAACTAGTGATTAATTTTGGAGTCACATTTCCAATTAAACAGTCACTTTACTTCCAACTAATGCAGCATTTCAAAAGTTACCCACAATTTTAAGGGTTATCTTAGATGACTAGCCTTTATTTGTCTGCAGTTTGGTTTTTCGTAAGTAGTGCACAGTTCGTTTTGAATGCTTTTTCAAAATCGAAATGCTGCTTGCTGAAACAAACACAATTCTGTGGTGTCTCGGAAGTAAGCACCTTACAAAGTAGGCCTTAACTGTCTGTTGACTCCTCGCTGTCTTATTTATTTAATTGATAAATAGCACATATCACACAATAAATAATATAATCTTCACAAATAAATTGGCAAACTGTTGCTAAAACGTGCTTATTTTTATCATTCAGTTAAAACATATGACAGAAATATAATAATATCCATAAAAAATTCTGGCATAATTTCACAATTTCACAAACACAGTAAATGTGAGTTTAAATAGGAAAAATATGAATATTTCCTTAACAATCCAAAACCACAGAGATGGTAGGGTCTTGAAAGATGACAGGAAGACATACAAAAATAATAAGACAAAGCAAAAGATTGAACTATAAACAAACAGTGGGTAAAGATATAAGGTGGTACAGGAAGATGTGCAGAGTTCCAGTTGAAGTTAGAGACGAACTGTGAGGTGGAGAGAACAGACAGGGGCCAAGGCACAGGCAGAGTAACTGATATAGAAACAGAGAGGAGAAGCCTGACAGCTGTTTTAAAGGAATGAGCTTATAACTTCAATTCTATGGCTGTGTTTGTTTGTCTTCCCATGTCTGTGTGTGTGTGTGTGTGTGTGTGTGTGAGTGTGTGAGAGAGAGAGAGGGAGAGAGAGCATTAAGGTTTCAAGAAGAGCACAGCAGACAGTCAGATCTCCTAGGAGTACTACTCAGGGGAACTGACCTTTAGAGGATCAGAGCAGAAGGAACAGTGTGTGTGTGTGTGTGTGTGTGTGTTTGTGTGTGTATGTCTTTGTGTAGTTGTGTGGAGACATTTACTGTAGTGCCAGAGAAAGTGGGTAGAGCACATTGTCTGTGATTTAAACGGTTGGCAGTTCAATCTCCACTTTTTCCTGTGTCTGAGTCAAGTATCTTTGGGCAAGACACTGTCAGTGTGTGTGAACAGGTGAATGAGAGCTCGACTATAAATCCTTCTGTCCATTAAGACAGAGAAAATGGTATTTAGGTGCAATGTAGAACAATCTTCAGAAGTTAAAAAGGCTAATTGAGTGTTAAGACATGGTTTTTGTGTAAAGGTTCATATAATGTGAAAAGGATTGTGGGAAATTAACATATTTAACAAGTGGCACAATGTTTACTATTGAAGGCATCTGATCACTTTCCCTACAGAATCTGCTCATTTAAGTTCTAATAGATTTATATCATTGTATCAAATAAAATACTTAACAATGAAAACCATCTGTTCTTAATTTTAGAATGATTCTGTGACCAACAGAAATTGAACACTGTGTTTCTTTGGAGTCTTGTGTGTGACGCATTTCCCCATATCTTTGCATGTGTGAGAAAGCACATCTTTTTGTGTAATTCATTCCTGTGTTGACTCCCTCTGACCTGAGGCAAGGCCAGTAAATTGGTAAGGTGCAGTGCTCTGATGAGTTTGAGCTGAGATGAGGCCCAGACAAGATGGTCTTGACTTTCAAACAAAAACTTTCAAAGCTAGTTAAATCTAAGTCAAACTGAAGATCAGGGGATTTTCAGTCAAATATTTACTAAGCGTGAAATAAATTTTATAAGATGTTAAAATCTTGTTGTAATACAGTATTTTTCTGTAGTCAGATGTCAATAGTGGGTATTCACTCAAGGACACCTGAACCTACTAATGGAAAGGTTATTAAAAAATAGAGACCATGAGTTTTCTATTCAGTGTCCTTGTGCTTTTGTTATTACTCAAATGTTCCACACATTATTGGCAAATGAATCTCCAGCGTCCTCTGGCATAGTTCTGTACGGTTTACCAGTGCATGTGCATTCATCTAGTTTCTGGCTGTTACTTGTAAGGAAGTACCAACCTGTTCATGCCCTCTGTCCTGCATGTCCTACGAAAGCCTAGAGCACCCCCCTCAGGCAAATCCTAAGAGAACCCAGGGGATCTAATGGTTAAGAGTAGAGGATGCTACAGAGCAAAACCCAAACACGAGACAAAAAGTGAAGAGGAACGCTGTCCCCCTCACTTCGTCAGATAATGCTCATAAGTTCAGACATTTTCAAAGGTGATTAACTCACTTGATTTGTGATTGTTGATATGAACAAAGATTGAATCAGCAGAAATTAAGTAGTTGGATCGAGAAAAGCCATTGATTGCATGATTCCATTAAGTATTATCTAATATAAGATAGATATTCCCAAGGCGTCTGACCACAGAATCACATTTTTTGGAGATTCATTTGCATTATTTTATACGAGCCTCTTCTCCAATGTTAGGTAGAACAAGCTTACATCTTCCTTGTGTATCTCTAAATTAAACACTAGTTTACCTTGCTTACATATTTTGTTCCCTACCTTGCGTTACTGTATTTTGACCAGTAAGCTTTCACAAATTAACTGTTGCAAAATGCATCATCCATCTGTATTTTATTAAAACTAATTTGACTTTATGACCTTTAGAGTTTGTAATTTAATTATAATTCCAGTATTATTTATGTATCTTCAATTTTCAAGAACACAGAGATAAGCTGCAACATATTTCACATAACTGACTAATTGTGATGATGGCAAAACACTGCAGAGCTAGTTAGAATCCATCCTATTCATGAGGGCAAGGTGTAATGTTGCGATATATTGATTAGTGCCTGAAAAGGTCTAGATGGAAAGCAGGGGATGTGGATAGGATTTGCAAGCCTTACAGAAATAAGACACACAGTGCAGTTTAGAATTTTAAACGAGCTTTGTGTGACACTGTCAACCGCATATTGCCCAAACCCAAACCTTACACATGCATCTCCATCCACAGTATTTAATACAACACCCGCACAAAGGCGCAGAGTGCATGAACAGACAGATATGCGTCTTTTTCAGGCTCATTTCTAGCATATTCTCAATACGCTCCTTTAGGCTGTATGTTTTAAAGCATTCACAAACACACACACACACACACACTCGGGTAATCTAGTTCTGATGGATTGTAATACTAAGGTCAGGTCATGTCTATGCCTCCTCATCAGCTTTTTAAATCTCTCACTGAAACACATTCAGCATTTAAACACTTTATGATAATTAGCCGTCCTGCTTCAAGGCAACCAATCCTGACTGACCCACACTATTACCATTTTGAACTCACTTACCTGGAAATAGGGAGCACGTTTTCACGCTCTAAATGTCCTCTTTGAAAGGGTATTTTTGAAATAGCAGCAACGCCAAAGAAATGTGCCTCCAACATGAAAAAATGGATCACTGGATTATGGTTTAAACAACATTATTAAACTATTAAGAGCAGAGCGAATGAGTAGTCATCTTGTTGTGGATGAAGAATGACGCGTCCTTGTTTAATCTGATAAGATGACAGTGTAAACTGGAGTAATGTTCCAAAAATCTCTGCCTCTGCCTGGTGTTGGCAAGAGACTGTACAATTTTAGTTGTTTTGACATTCTGCTACTGGGCAGCTATGCAGGGAAATAAGAAATCAGGATAAGAAATGTATTACTTTTTTTAATAGAAATAAATAGGTAAAATAATTAACTTTTTTTGACAAACCTAATCTTTTAAACATGGAATTTAAATGTAGTTATCTGTTTTATATAGTTTAACATGCTGGGCAAAAGTTTACCCTACATTTTTAAATGCTGCATTGTATTTATTAATTTTTTTTTCAATCTGTTTAAAAGTCATGACAAATTTTAGTTTATTTAGAAACTGTGGTTGCAGCCTTTTGTGTTAATAAGAGATTAAAAGAGGACAAAAACATTGTACATTATCAAAACTGCCCAATGCATTTATTGAAGCATGTAGTGCACATGCTTGTGCACAACATTTATCTCCCACTTTGTCTTGCTTTCATCATTCTTGCTTTCATGTTTAGAAAAGTGTGTGCAAAAACTCAACAGAAGCAGCAAGGTGCTCGTCTTACTTAAATAAGGAGTGTGGCTTATTGATTACTGAACCTACAGAGGAGTGTCCATGCCAACTACATGCAACATTTCTTCTAGAGAATTACTGTAAAATTGGTAACTAAGAGATTATGTACATTGCTATTTCATGAAAAGTTACAGGGACAACGAAATCAAAGCAGCCTTCAGTGGTCATGGTTCCACCGTTCACTGGCTTATAACAGAGTAATTATTTAGTGACACCTTAATCTCTTGGAACACAATGTTATTAAAAAATAAAAGTAGATGGCAAGTTCAATCTCAGGTCACCTCAATCCTTTCCAATTTCCTTCTGAATTTACCTCAGTGCATGGCAATGTGTGTTAAAGCACTTCAGCCACAGCTGTTAGGTAAAAGCAAGTTGTTTATCAAAGTGTACAAAGTGTATGTGTGTGTGTGTGTGTGTGTGTGTGTGTGTTTACGTGGATCGTTGGAAGCGTTCATCCCCCTCACTCTTAGCATTATGGTGTTTTAACGATTCTGGCAGATGTTGTTTTTGTTGGAGAATGAACTCACTTAAGTGTGAGATGGTGATCTGGTGAGATTACCTACCTTTTCCCTTGAAGGGCATATGTTAATGGTGCTGTAAATCAGCAAAAAGCTCATTTTGTAGGAATTATGCTGCCATCTCTCAGTAGATGAAGTAAGACCTGACAGGTTGGCCCAATTAAAACCTGTTAAGGGATTTGTTACGAGTAATTGAATTTATTCCATTATTTTAGTATCTTTTTTTAAAATCAGTACACTCATGTCACATGCTAGTCACTATTGTTTATGTAGGAATGCATCAGCTTTGCATCCAGATCTTCTCTAAAGAGAAAAGAACATTTATACTTTGTAATGTAACACACTAACCTCATAAAGGATGAAATGATGAATGGATATGACAGACTAAAATAAAAAGATAATTACAGACTGGAATGAACTTTACTGAAATTTACTGTAAATGCTGCCACTTTGACATAAATAGAAGAAGGGTAGACGAGGCGGATAAACATGGGGATTAATGGATTGACCTAATGGGTTGTAACTATAACAACCTGTCACCAGATTACTGGATAAAGTTGTAAAACAGTGGTAAAAGAAAAAAAAAACTAAACTAAATCATCTTTTTTTTACTGTACTTGTTTTTGTAATATAGTGTATGTGCATACATGGAATCAGACATACAATGTGTTGTATTTTTGTATGCAACATGTATGTGTCTCTTGTATTGTTAGTATAATTCATAACAAGCTACAATATTTAAATAATAGCTGTCACTTTTGGCTCGAATTTTTGAAGTTTTTGTCAAGAAAAAAATATAACCAAGACAGGGCAGGGTCTATGTTGTTCATGTTTTAAAGTATCAAACTAAACAACATGTACACTGTAAACGCCATGCTGCTAAAACCAGGGCGCAGCTACCTGAGTAGAACGAACACAGTTCTTCCAGCAAGGCTTTAAGTTCAGTGAAATAAATAAAGAACAAACCACCTTCTCACGAATACAGCAGGGTTTCTGTAAAAACAGGACTTAAGATCCCATTGCCTATCTTCAGATTGCCTCCTCCTGCTGGATATGTTCTTTTAGAATTTAGTCAGTTGTTTGCTCCCTCAGCACTATTCCTTTTGTATTTGTATCATTATCTCACGATCTTAAAGCAGGAACAGATGGAAAACAACCTTTAGGTAAAAACTCACTGTTGCATTAGCTTCTCCCTTTTGTTTTATTGTTCTCCCTTCTCACACACACAGTCACTGAGGGGCTTATGTCAGGATTCGTAGTAATTAAGTTTGATGATTTGACCCCTCACATTGATGATGACCCATGCCAAAAAATGCTAAATAAAATAAAGGTGAGGATGAGGAGGTCAAGGTTGTGAACCACACTGGGCCATTTGTTTAATAATGATAAATATTGATAATGAATCCTTTATTGGTCCCTTGGGGAAATTTTTGTTTGGACAGCTGCTAGACCCGTGTCTGCACTACTATGAGGAATCAGTGTCTTGTCCAAGGACGCCTCGACATGTAACCTGGTGGAATTGGGAATCGAACTCACTCACCCTTGGGTTTGAAGATGACTGCTCTACCCACTGAGCTATCATGCCGCCCCAATCCTTAGTTTTGTAATAGAAAAGTTGCTCAGACATTGTAGAATGCTACAATAAAAACAGTCTTCCACAGAAGACCTTAATGTTCAAGAAAGGGTATGTCCGAGGTAGCCAAACCTGGTTCCCAAGGACCTGCTTGTTTTCCAATTTTTCCTAACCTACTCACTACTGATCACCTGGATTAGGTGTGTTCAACCAGTCAGTATTTTTTTTAGGTGCAGGGCTGGTTGAAAAACAAGCACCTTTAGGCCCCTTTAGGTCCAGCGTTGGAATTTTGAAATCTGGTTTGGTCAACTCCTGTATGTAAATGTATAAAGATTCCATTCAGCTCTACACTGGAGTAATAATTGGGTTTGAGAGTGAACTATCAAAGAACCAATCAAATTGCCAACCTTTTTTATAGCATGGTATGAAAATAAAGTTTTTTTTTTAAATATCTCCTGAACTCTGGCAAACTTTTTTTGAAGCTGCCAGAGGATTTGTTTTGCAGCTAACAAGATCCAGTTTACCACATTTGGGCATATTTCCAATGTATGGCTTTATGTGGGTTGTCATAACCATTTCCCCATTAACATCCTGTATTGTTTACTATGTGTGCACCTTTTTTACTTGCTCTTCGTCAGTATCCGCCCGTTACTTCCAAACTGAATTAACAGTAGGTATTAACATTGACCTCTACATAATGAAAATGTGCAGTTGTGTTTGTAAAGCTGAGACATGTGTGATATTTTAGCCTTATCAAGGAAGATTATGCTACTAGAGTCTGCTGAGATTTTCAGTGAGAGATTATAACGGCTGTACTGTGGTGCTCTAACACCAGATAGTCTCCATTTTGAAAACAATACACGCTGATCGTCTAATTTGGCAACGCACACATCTGCAGACGTGTGTGCTTGTGATTTGTTTTAACACATTTAAAAACAGGCAGATCTTACTCAGGCTTGGAATATTAGTGGCAAAATGGAAATAATAGTGACTGGACGCTGGATTGAATTCATTTAAAAGAAACAACATGTTGGTAGGCACCTGGGAAATCAGGGATTAGATAAAGGTACCTGCTGATTCTTCCTGAAGGAAAGTAACATATTGCAGACAATATTAACTAGATACTGGACGGATAAGGGAGTGAGTTACAGAGAAAGAGACAAATATCGAGCTGGACACACACGTAAAGACACAGAGGGGGTATCATTATAAAATGACATACATACCGATGTATGAATAAGGCTAACGATTTATTCGTCCAGGATAAAAAGCACACTTAATAATAACAGGCTTTTATGACAAATTCTATGTTAAAGGATTTTGTTTTTCTTTTTGGATGGACAGGAAATAGATAAAGGCTAATGAATGCTTTTAGTGTCGTGTCTGAGTCACTCCTCAGTAAGGATGAAAGTTTTGTTGTCTTGCTTGGAAAAGGAAGGTATGGGCCTGTAAAGATAAGTAAGGATGAGGTCGTTGGTTGTTAGTCACTGCTCTGCGCTGGGAGAGGTCCAGCCCTGGTGAAGTAAGGCACTGATGATTACAGATGAAGCAGTATGCAGCTGGATTTTCACAGCCAGGTGGGGCAATGATGAAAGGATCCGACTCCAGATGGTAGACATCGGCTTGAGATTCTTCAGAGTATGGCAGATAGGTGGGGGCAGGCCGGGTACAACGTTGATAAGAGTGACAGCTCTATCAGGAGAAGATGGCAAACACATGGACATACCTGCAAAGCATGATATGTAACGACTGGGATACATTATGTGCATAGAACGCTTAGGTAATAAGGATAAGAGGGAAACACACAGGTAGTTTTAGAATTTACACTGTTTTAACCTTCATAACACGGGTCAAAAGAATATGTAAGAAAACCGAGAACAGAGAGGTGTGTGGAAAAAATCACAGAAGCACTGGAGGCTGGAAGGTGTCTAGATGGATAAAACAATGTTTAATGCATAAGCATGAAGAGCTTCATATGTACAAATAGACAAGCAAAACCAGGGAGGAATGTTAATGTAATGCTATAATTTTGTAATTATACATTAAATTCCACACGGGTAAAGGATGATGTAAGGCACCTGTGGGCAAATTCTTAAGGAGACTGATGTCATTCTTTGTGCACATCCCTGTGTTTAAACATGGCTCGGTGCCAGATCAGTTCAGTCTTTTTAAAGCTACCATCTGCAGTGGGTTTACAATGTCCCATGTTAAGTGAGGTTATGCTGAGAAAATGCATCATAATACTGGGTTTGCACGTGGGCATGTGCATTTAAATAAATTAAGTGCACTATAATTACAGGTTTTGATTATTCAAACTCTTTGTTTCTTATTTTGTTATTTTGTGTTTTGTTATTTATTCGCATAGGTACAGAACGTCTTCATCTGGGTCTCTGCAAACAGGATTGCATCGCTGAACTGAATGAAGTCATACTATGATTATCTTCTAATAAAACATTTTTTTATAAATTTGTGAATGGAAAGTAAGTCATATGTAGGTAGTTGCGGTGGATTGTGGGTGTATAATGTGCAAGAATGAGTCCCAAAGAATCCAGAGTCAGAGAATGATTGTGGTTTTGTTTAAAGTTTAATAAACACTGTGTTTGTGAAGTGACTGTGAAATCTTTCTCTTTTAAGCCACATCACAGTCTTTCTCTAATCCTAACCAGGACTGTGAGTCATATCATAAAATGCAATCGTAAAATGGTTAAATACCACTGTTGTCATAAAAGTCAGTGGAACATCATCAATATAGGAATCGATTGCCTGGGTATTTTATTGTTATGTTCAGTATCAACATATTTTTGATTTGTCAACTACCAATTTATTCCCAATATGTTGGTAGAATGTATAATTGAAGACATGCTTGAAAATCTCCTGCACGAGAGTGTGATTGAAGTGACAGTGACAGTAAACACATCTTATCTCAAATCAAACCTAAACTCATACTCTCATATGTAGAGTATGTTCTAACACTGAGTTCTGAGTTTGAACAATGAATTCATTAAGCAACAACACTTAAGTCAGTGGGATAAAATATTCCAAAATTTTTATTATGTATGCTGCTGCTGGAGAATGATGATGATGAATTTATGATCTCGCTCAATTAAAAGCTGCAACTGCATCACGTTACATAATGTATCTAGGTCTCAAAACACATGTATCTGACTACATCATACATTTTGCCCTTTTTCAAGTAAATTGTAATTGTATCAAAAGTGGTTTGAAAATTACAGAGAGACGGGATAGAAGCAGAGGAGAATGCATAGAGAGAGAGAGAAGGCAAAAAGCCACTCAAACAAAGAGCAGAGTTTAAAGAAGTAGTGGAGAGATAGAAAGGGGAAAGAGAGGCACGATGATAAAGCACAGACAGGTTGCCTGGGCAGAGAGGAGATCAAGCTGGAGCCTTGAATATGTAAAAGCCTCATGATGGATGGCTATCCTGCAACCACATCAACTGTGTTACTTATGCATGTCATTAATTCACCGCACAGAGACGAGTGAAAGTGCGGAGCAAAGCATAAACACTTATGATGAATGATAGATGGACAGTCTGACAGGTAAATAGGCAGGCAAGGAGGCCGACACATAGATATGCAGGCAGACCAGTCAAATAATGAAGCATATAAGAAATTTGAGTCAGACTAATAGATTGATGACAGGTTGCAAAGATAAACAGTTTACAGTTAACAGGCAAAAAAAATATGCAAATGCTTAGCAACTAAGGCTTTCACAGAAAAAAGTAATTTTCCCCACATTAGCTCCAAGAATCACGTGTAGACCAAGCATGTACTCAACCACACATAATCAGAGGATATGCAAATCCGCTGCACGTGAAGTCAAAAAAAGAAAAAGAGAACTGATACTCCAATGAAGGTCCATAACCTGCTTTAACACTGAGGAAATATATGTTTGTTTAGTTCAGACCAGAGTTTTGGGATGCTCTGTTGATTCTATTTATGTTTTGGGTAGCTAACGCAGAGTGAATTACATAGCTCTGCTATGATAGAAGAAGAACTGGATACAGACAGAAATGCATCACTGCCTGTAAAAACATTACAGTCACCTAATTGTTTTACACCAAAGCTGCTACAGCTGCAGCTACTGTAGAACAATACAGCCACAGTACCACTTCTTTTTTCTTTTTAACCACAAACTTTAACATTTCTTGTTTGGGAGTCAACATGCACAACCGATACATGATGAATGTGCCAAAGAGTGTTATTGCATAAATATTAAATAACACAGAATTCACATTGTTGGAGAGGGAACCATGTGGCTCACCTTTGTTGTTTGCCAAAACGCTAACTTTTTGAGCTCTGCTGCAAAATTGTGCAATCAACACAGCGAAATCAATGTGTTAGGGCGCACAGAGAAAAGCAGGCTCAAACGATTTCTTTTTGTAAAGGCGTGCATTTGTGACTGTGTGCGCGTAGCTTTGTCATTCTTGTCATCGATTTTAAAATATTCTGTATTTTCCTTGTCTCTCACGTACTCACTCAGAGAAAAGCTAAGATTCATACTTACTATGCTTTGAGGGTGAGGTTTACTATCTGGAGTTTGTGGAAGCAGGCTAATGCTTAGTTTAGATGTACCTTTACAGTAAATCATTATGTCAAAAATCTATGCAGCTTTATTCTTCAGCTCTCAGCCAAACTGATTAGCTGGTGCAAATCACTCGATAACTCAACAGCTTTAAGCAGAGAAAAAGAAGGAGGGAGAAAAGCACCTCTGATGGGTTCCTTCAGAAAATTGCAGTTGCAGTTATCTTAGCAACGACAGGCACCATCAGTGTTTCTGCCAAATATCTGCTGTGTGCCAGTTGCTTGTAAGAAAGACAAGCACAGCTGACAGGCATGGGGAGATTGAGGTGAATGAGGACAAGAACAAAAAAGCATACAGGAAAATGGGAAGCATGAAAGAAAGTGTCTAGACCAACAGACCTTAACTTGTATCAAAATAATTATCCTTAAATACTTGAACTCTTTATATACTGATTTTAACTGTTTCTCCATGTCTCCAGTTGAGCCCACTGCTTGTTTTTGGGTTACACGCAAACATGGAGGTCTGGATTCATGAATGCCTCAGTTAGTTGTCTTTGTGCGTTAATGTTTTTTTTTTTTTTCAGTTTAATTTGGGTCTATAAATGATGACAGCACTTTTGGGTTAATATGATGAAAACCTTTAATGTTAACTAACAGCTTTAGCCACTGATCCCCGGTTGTCTTGGTTGCGTGAATCGCTCCTGGGTGGGTACACACCTCTTTGGCATGTTGACCTCGCATGTGCTGATTGGATAATCACTTTTTGATGAACCTGTGATTATGCATAGTATAGCGAGTATATTGATTAGATTAATTTAGAGTCTGCTGATTAGCATATGGTGAAAACAGTAAGAATCAAGCAAAAATATAACAATGATGACATTTTAGAATGCAATGTAATACTAGTCTTGTTATATCTAATGCCTCTTCCCAAGGTCAGCTGTTTTGTTTGTTTTTGTTGGACTCTATCAAACACTGGGATTTTAATTTTGCAGCATTGACCCGATGATGTAGCAGCTATTTATCACTATGAAGGTGCATTGACACAAGCAGCTAATGAGGGCTTCTGCTAATGCTGAACAAGGGAGACTTTTAATAAGGATGACCGATTGTATGGATGGAGATATGGACTAGATGAATGATAGTGCTGAGGGAGCAGAAGATCACCCAGTCACTCATTTCATTACAAAGACCAGAAAAAAGAAGACCTATGTGCAGTTTTTAACAGATAAAAAATGGTTTATGCAGATGTAGATACTTCATGAATGCAAAATTATAGTCATCTTCAAATACAATATGAGATTTTTTATTAAGCTGCACTGTCAAATTGACACATGTGCTGCCTTGTCCTTTCCTCTCTGTAACATTAGACTTTTTGATATTTCATTATGTGCTTGTCATGTTATTGTGTCCTGAACCTAATAACAGTGTAAATGGAGCAGTTTGTCATACTGTTCTAGTCTTTTCCCTGTATCATCACATGTAGCATCACTACAGATAATGCCATGTATTTGATATTGGATGAACAGAAATCGAGTGGGCAGTCATTACCTTGAGTATGCGTAATACACTCCTATGCTAATAAAAAGACTGAGCTCAAAACTTAATATACATGTTATTCATAACATATTTATCAACCTTTAATTAATGTCACCTAATTGACCTGATTATCTTGAATAAGCCCTAAATACATTTCAACAACAAACATTTGTGAACTGATACTTGTTGTGTTACTGAACTACATTAATTAAGGCTAATAAGGGTTGTTAGAAATGTTAATGTATAAATAAGTGCCTTAGTTTACATAAATACAATCAATAAAGGAATAGTTGATGCATTATTTAACCTCACTTGCCTGTTTGTTAATGCTTATTATTGCACTAAGTAATGTTAATGAATGTACCCTTATTCCTTTGATATTAAGCTTTGCTCAGCATCTGTTGAACATTTATATTTTTGTAAAATAGGTGTACCCATCCTGATAATCTTTCACCTTATCAGTTGGTTCACAGTTATTCCAGACACAAACTAGTACGAGTCTTTAGGCAAATCTGTCAATACTAAAACACCCTTAAGAAATCTAGTCCAATATGATATGCTTTATTCTCCAGTTGTTTTTAGCTTGACGGGATAGTTCCTGGATTTCCAAAATAGGTGCTAAATGACCATTCATGCTCACATACAGAAAAAAACCCAACTTAAGCAGGTGGCCACTGGCCATTCAGTATTTCTAACTGAGTATTTAAAGCCACGATGACACCCTTATTTTCATAAACTCTTCGTTAACATCTGATATCCTTCATTCAGCAACTATTTCCATTTTTACAAATATTTTTAAAATCATGCATCACACCTTTACTCTATGGACTCAGACCCTCATACAAGCAAACACAGATGTTATCAAGGCTGGTGGCAGGGGTTCTAGACATCCCTTGAAGACAAACACATTGTGTTATATTGGAGTGGGGAGAAGAGGCTTGCACAGAGCTTCATAACTGACAACACTCCCATTTAGGTATTGAAGCGACAGCAGGGAGAGGTGAATGGGGGAGGAAAAATTGGGTGGCAAAGTGGATGACAAAAACAGGTACGGCTTTACAAGGAAACAGGACCTCCTGGAAGAAAAATGGGAAAAGAAGTGTGTGGAAATAGAAAAATAGACGTAGGGACAAAAAATAAAGGATTAAAGAAGGACAAACACAGCTTTAAAGCTGGCAAGACCTCCCGCTGAGCCCCACATGAGAGAGGAGATGTTTCTAGAATAGAAGTGAACGCATGAGAGAAAAGAAACTGTGAAAAACATGTACCTGCTTTTCAAGTGTAGAGAAAGGAGAGAGAATGTCCACTTCCTACTTGAAACTCAGAATCTGAGGGTACATTTTTTGTTGATTTTGTGTAATTTTTTTTTTTTTTGACTAGACTCCACTGCAAACCAGTGGGAAATATTTAGTACAGTTACTAGTTACTTTTTGCAGGATACTTTTTACTATATACTTTTTGCAGGATAATAAAAATCATTAGATATTAGTGAAATACCTAATGATTCTGAAATTCTGCAAAATATCATATAGGAGACACAGTGATATTTAAGAAGTGAAATTAAGTTTATAGGATTTACAAAAAGTGAAAAAGAAATAAACAAAATTAGGTAGGTGCATAAATAAGAACACCACAATAAAGAAAAGAACTCAATATTTAGTAGATGCTTGTTTTGCAGAAATGACAGCCTCTACAAGCTTCCTATAGCTTCCAATGAGAGTCTGGATTCTGGTTAAAGGTATTTTGAACCATTACTCTTTACAGAACATCTCTAGTTCTTTCGGGTTTGATGGCTTCGAGCATGAACAGCTCTCTTTAACTCACACCACAGATTTTCAATCATATTCTGGTCTGGGGACTGAGAAGGCCGTTCCAGAACGTCGCACATTGTAGATTTAGAGCAGTGTTTACGGTCAAGGTCAAGATTCCCAGTCCCTGCACTGGCCACCCAGCCCCACAGCATGATGCAGCCACCACCATATTTTATTTTATTTTTTTTAATGCTGTTTTCTTTTTCCTCCATGCATAATGCCCCAAATAAACCAATTTTAGTTTCATCAGCCCACAGCTTTTTTTTCCAAAATGAAGCTGGTTTGTCCAAATGTGCTTTAGCACCTCAAGCGGCTCTGTTTGTGCTGTGGGTGGAGAAAAGGCTTCCTCTGCATCACTCTCGCATTCAGCATCTCCTGGTGTTAAGTGCGCTGAATAGTTGTACGATGCACAGTGACTCCGTCTGCAGCAAGATGATGTTGTAGGTCTTTGGTGCTGGTCTGTGGTTTGACTCTGACTGTTCTCACCAGTCGTTGCTTCTGTTTATCTGAGATTTTTCTTGGTCTGCCACTTTGAGCCTTAACTTGAGCTGTGCCTGTGGTCTTTCATTTCCTTAATATGTTCCTAACTGTGCAAACACAGAGCTAAAATCTCTGAGATTCTGAGTTTTCTGTACCCTTCCACTAAACCATGACGGTGAACAATCTTTGTTTTCAAGTCATTTGAGAGTTGTTGTGAGACCCCATGTTGATACTCTTCACAAAATATTCAAAGAGGAGGGAAACTTACAACTGCCCCCCCTTAAATACTTTTTCTCAAAATTGGATTCACCTGTGTCTGGAGGTCAGGGGTCACTGAGCTTACCGAGCCAATTTGAGTTTCAATAATTAGTTCTAAAGGTTTAGAATCAATAAAATGACAACAGTGCCCAGATTTAGGCACCTGCCTAAATTTGTTTAAACAATTGTTGCACACTTTCTGTAAATCCTATAAACTTTGTTTCACTTCTCAAATATCACTGTGTGTGTCTCATATATGATATATTTAATTGAAATTTTTTATCGTAACAACCAATCTCTGTCTCAAAACCAGTCTAACCCTCTTAGTGTGGGGGTGGTATTGAAGACTGTTACAGCACTATTGAGTTAGTTAAACAGTGAATTACCAAACTCTGCTAAGCCAGCACCGTAACAAAAAAAAAGTAATACAGTGGGCTACACTTGAATTACAGTAATGCATACATGCATCACACGCAAATGGGTTATTTTAGCATACACACAACTATTAAAATACATTTTTAACAAATATGTGCTGCTATTCACACTACATTTTCTGAAGGCAATTATTAAGCCAAGTCACAAAGGTAGGTAATTTATTTAAAGTTTGATATGAAGGCACATATTTGTGTTTTCGACTACTATTACCCCGTCTTTTAAAATGGATTACAGCATGGATTTGGCTTTGGGCACTGAATTGCTTCCATGTTCAAACAGTGACAGAACTCAGTGTACTGGTCTGTAAACTAAGAAGCATGGGTGATTTTCTAACTAAAGTTTTGTTCATTGCTGCCTGTGCTGCAGAGCAGCTCAACCAGAGTGTAGTAACGGAAGCAGGAAATCTCTATTGTGATATAAAAAAAACAGAGTAAAAGACGTGTGTGGCTGTAAAAAATATGATATTGAACAAAAGCACTTTTGAGCAGCGATTTGTATTAATAATAGAAGCTTCTCTTTATAATCATTTTCCAGACAATGGAGGCTGATGAGGCTCAAAAATAGAGATGATGGGTGTCCCACATAATGGAAACTAATGGATCTGAAGTCAGGATAGAAAAATGAATTGTATTGAAGAAGGTGATATAACCATATGACAATATTATACACGTTGTTCATATAACTGCATTAGTGAACTACTATTTGAGTGCATTTCTTTAAAAGTGAACTTTAAGCAAGACTAAAGTGACAAATAACCAATCGTTACACAGGTGCATTTAATTGATGGCATTTTGAATGCACAGAGGTACCGTGATGAGATCCTGAGGCCTATTGTTGCCATTCATCCACGACCATCACCTAATGTAGCAGCCTAATAATCCAGTTCCTGGAAGCTGAAAACATCCCAGTTGTTACACGGCCAGCATACTCACCGGACATGTCACCCATTGAGCATGTTTGGGATGCTCAGCATCGGCGTATAGGACGGCGTGTTCAAGTTCCTGCCAATATTCAGCACCTTTGCACAGCTATAGAAGAAGATTAGACCAACATCCACAGGCCACAATCAACAACCTGATCAACTCTATGCGGCGGAGATGTGTTGCCCTGCGTGAGGCAAATGGCGGCCATACCACATACTGACTGGTTTTCTGCCCCACCACCCCCCATAAAGCAAAACTGTGCACACTTCAGGGTGGCCTTTTATTGTGGGCAGTCTAAGGTCCACCTGTGCAATATTCCTGCTGTCTAATCAGCACCTCGACATGCCGCACCTCTCAGGTGGGATGGGTTATCTCAGCAAAGGAGAAGTGCTCACTAACACTCATGTAGACAGATTTGAGAACAATATTTGAGAGTCATGGGTCTTTTGTGTATGTAGTAAAATTTTCAGAAGTGCAGCTCATAAAAAATGGGAGCAAAAACAAAAGTGTTGCGTTTATACTTTTGTTCAGTATATTTTTGTTCATGTGCAGAACCTTTTATTCTATGCATTCTATGCCATGTATAACAAATACACGTGTCAACTCGTTTGCAGCCCTAGTTTCACTGCCAAAGACAAAGATGAGATAAAACAAAGGCAGATAAAGATAAGACAAAGTTAATTTGCTTTCATGTTGACTATAAGGACACACCATGGATCATCTATGGTAACTGTGTCAACATTTTGTAGAATCTCATTCCAACCAAACACTACTGCAGCTGATTACACTGATTAGGACCTTCAGCCAGAAAGAAGGATGTAATTACTCAAATAACCTGCTGCTGTGTTCGGTTGAAATGAAATCCAGCTTCCCTGGCACATGGCAGGAAGCGACTATTTTTAGGCTGGAGGTATGCTCAGCTTTCAAAATTACAAAGTTAAAAACCCCACTGCATACAGTTTAAAATTTACCATAGGCATTAGGGTAACACACTAATGCCAAAATCAGGAAGGAGTCACAAAGTAGTGAATATCAGGTAAAAGGAGTGGTCTCAGTTGTCTCAATTGTCTTTTTAAGTGATGAAGCCAGACAGGAGCAAAAGAACAGGTCAGGTGGACAGTGGACATAGCTGTTTATTTCCTGCATATTGCAGTGTTGTTATTTTAAGGGGATTTTCAGACCAATTTTACTAGGCGTAAAAGGGTTCCAGGAAATCTGGCTCTACTTTTCCTGAAATAGAATTTTTTTGTTTAACCAGGAAAGTCTCATTGAGGTTCAAAAACTCTTTTTCAAGGAAGCCCTAGCCAAGATAGGCAGCAATAAGTAGAAAAAAAAAGTGACATCATCTGGGTCAGGTTGGAGAATGATCATGTTTTGGTTAAAAATGCAATCTCATTGTTAAAGGTAAATGTATTAATCCAGCTTAAAGCGTGTCCCTGATGTGTGTGTCCCAATGGTTTTAGTGCTTGAACCCAACCATAAGAAAATTTTTTAACATTGAAGTCACAAAAGAGCATGTTGGAGGTATACAGAAAACAAGATTGGATTTTCTAAAAAATGTTTTGTGCATTTATTCAATAAAATGAGGGATGTCGGATATTATCGGCATTAAAATGTAATATCTGAAAATATCGGTATAGGTTTTTACTCTTTTAATGACACAACTTTTACATACCATGCACGTATTATATATGAAACTATTCAGCTACCTCTCCTCTCTCTCAAAATGACAAATCCAAGGTATAGTTCTTAAGATATTTCTGTTTGTTTAGCACAAATTGCAATAATGTTTAAAGTATGCATGATAGGAGATATGTGATGTTAGTTACCCAAAATTATAGAGTTTGTCTTTTTTTATGAGGGGGGGGGGCACTGCATGAAGTTATATCGGTTTATTAGAAATTATAAGTTCATAATGAACATCCCTAAATAATATGTACACAGGCAATGCAGCTTACCTTCCTAGGAAATGGTTTTAGGAGACTAGGTAGAATGAGGAAGTTTTTTTTATGCTTGGGCATATGCAAGAAAACATCACATAATATAACACAACAGCTGGGAGAGAAGATATCTTTCATTATCCTCACTGATGGGTGTTTCCGGTCATGGTGGGGTCAGTCAGCTTGCCTCACAGTTAACAGTGAGACTTTATGCAGAATGACACTCCTTAATGAAGGGCTCACAGGGAGGGACTGCTTTTGCAGAGCTCCGTATTGCTTTGACTAAGAGTAGTGATGAGTTTGTGCTGCGAGAAAGAGAACAGAATAGATTTAATTATGCTGCAGGACCATGTGTGCTACATGCACCGTCTCCAGGAAGGTGCTGCTGCATATAAACAGGAAGAAGTACATGAAAGACTACACACAATGTCAAGCTGAATGTTGTGTTAATATAAGATCAATCTGTTCAGTAAATGTATTATTTACTTGTCACTGTTGAAAGCTTCACTTTACTAAATGTTTAAAAACTTCTAAATGTATGCCTCTTACAGGGGGACTCCCTTCTAGCACAGTTCATTTTCCACTTGGGGTTTTGAAATTTAAGCTTTCGGTACATGTGCCCAGGTTTTTAGATATGTGCCTCCAAAATCCCAGATGCTACACAAACACTACGGTATAGTCCAGAACATTTATAGAATAATTCAAGCTAGAAAGGTCTCTTATGTATGTATTGTTTCAGAGACAAGTACTCTTGCCACTTCTCTCTCTCTTTCTCCCTCTCAGTAATTTCACAGACAAATGACTGAGTCACCACTTGTTGTTCCCAGTCTGAGCATAGTTTAATTCATTATTATGAAGTCTGTCCAGTTAATTTAACTCCAGCAGCTGAGTGCACACAGAGAGAGGTTTGTCTAATTGCTGGTTTGTCTCAGTTGGAGCCACTGCAGTCTCTCAGCAGGAAAAGAAGAGGGGCCAAAAGCTCCCCACAGAGAGCCGGCTGGTGTCGTCAGCTGAGACAAAGCAACAATTAGCAACAATTAGCAATTAGTCTCGGCTGCTAAAGTGAAACTAACAGTTACAGCTACTTTGCTACAAGGATTAGGTCCATTGTTTGTCTTCCAAGCCAGAAAGCTGCATTGATCAGTGAAGATTTTAGCTCATTGCTGGAGGACATAGAAATTAGCTCTATTCAAATCATGTCTGTCTCTAGAATGAACAAAATCTTTCAGTGCCCCACAAAGAAGTTTTCATTTCCACATCTTATTACTTGAGTGTTATTATTACTTAGGCTGCTGCAGTGTTAAGTGACTAGAGTTGACACAAGGCCCTTTAAGAGATGCACTCTGCATCTTAACATGCCTGAGCAAGCATCCTAGTCACTGTTCCATAAAAAACAGTCTTTCTAGGTTTGACCTAGTAACATTTATGTGTCAAAGCCAAATCAACTCAGAATCTTTCAAAGAATTATTTACCATTGCAGTTCTTGCCAAAATGTGTAGGTTTTGTTGCCCTACCTTAAACTGGCTTAATATTCATGTGTTAAAAATGGAATGAAACTGAAACACGGAGTCATTATAGTTGTCAAACAAAGTTGTTTTTTTTGACAGCAACAATGAATGGTCTTCCTAACACAACAGGAGAAACAAATGAGAAAGAGTAATGTTTCAAATAGACATTATATCTGAAAGATGTAACTGACTAAGGTACCGCTGCAGCCTCAGGCCTAGCCTCAGAGTGAAAAGCTTTGGCACTAGTGTTGAGAGAACTTTCTCTGTCTGGAGAACTCTGAGTTGATTGTCTTTTTTTGTGGAATGATGGTTTCACATTTTTTGTACTATTATCACACTACCATTATTTTTCACACCCTTACACTCACCGGCCACTTTATTCAGCACACCTTGCTAGTACCGGACCCTCTTTTGCCTTCAGAATACTTTGTGGCATGGATTCAAGAAGGTTCTGGAAACATTCCTCAGAGATATTGGTCTATATTGACATGATAGCATTACACATTTGCTGCAGATTTGTCGGCTGCACATCCATGATGCCAATTTCCCCTTTCACCACCACATCCCAAAGGTGCTCTATGGGATTAGATCTGGTGACTGTGGAGGACATTTGAGTAGAGTGAACTCATTGTCATTTTCAAGAAACCAGTCTGAGATGTTTCGAGCTTTATGATGTTGTGAATTATCCTGCTGGAAGTAGCCATCAGAAGATGGGTACACTGTGTTCATAAAGGGATGGACATGGTCACCAACAACACTCAGGTAGGCTGTGGCGTTGCAACAATGATCAATTAGTACTAAGGGGCCCAAAGTGTGTCAAGAAAATGTCCCCCACACCATTACACCACCATTACCAGCCTGAACCGTTGATACAAGGCAGGGTGGATCCATGCATTCATGTTGTTGACGCAAAATTCTGACCCTACCATCCGAATCTTGCAGCAGAAATCGAGACTCATCAGCCCAGGCAACATTTTTCCAATCTTCTATTGTCCAATTTCGTCTGTGCGAATTGTAGTTTCAGTTTCCTGTTCTTAGCTGACAGGAGTGGCACCCGGTGTGGTCTTTGAACAGGCTAAACAAGTGACAGAAAAATGCAGCATAAAAACATTTAGCTGTGATATCACTTTAATTTGCCTGCTACTTTCATACTCTCTACTTTGGTCAATGTAACTTGTTTGTCAGTGTTTTCTGGTCGCCATCAGCATGCAGGACATGTCTAATGCTTCATTGTGGAACTACCATGAACCAGGCTTTAAGACCTTTGGGCTCGAGGACATGTTGGCTCTTGCTTTCAGCAGCTAATGTCACAATAAAACAACATTATGTGCAACCTCTGTTTCTATTATGATGTCGTAGAAACAGGAAATATTATTAATATTAATATGTTATTAATATAATAATAACATATTAATATATTATTACATATTACATATTATAATATATTATTAATATGTCGTAGAAAATATTTTCAATTATATAGATTTTCCAGAGGAACCAGAAGCATTATAAATATGCTATCTTCTGAGAGGTTATGACTGTAGCATAAAAAAATAAGAAAACAAGTGTTTTTTTGTTTGTTGGCAAATGCTATACCATATTGACCTAAAGCAGCTGCATGAATAATTGGAAGACAGACAATGACATTCACCATTTATGTTTCTTTTCAGCAATTAACATTTGATTAAATAATTTGGTAGCAAACTCGCTCACCCTTGGGTTTGAAGATGACTGCTCTACCCACTGAGCTATCATTGTATACAATGTATTGCAGATCATGGTCATTTCTATGTGTGTTTGACTGGTGACATTCTGCATAAGTAAAGATGAAAAATGGTGGCAAACTCACTGGACAAGATACTGCAACATTCAGCGAATGTCAGTCAACCATTGCCTATCAGTGTGTGCAATCTCGCTTTGGCAGCACAGTCCTCTGAACAACACGTTAAAAGATATTTAATACACTATGTTGATTCATTCTCTGTAGAAATATTCAGTCCAGTAAAAATGTAAGGCTGAAGCCTGGAACCTGGAGTGTAATAATAAAGTGGTTCCACTGAACCAACCTGACACTAACAATGCTGTAGTGTAGCATATCCAGTTTTCTTTTTGTGTTTGCCACTTCTCTTCTTCAGTCATTCTTACCCTCTTCTCTCATTTTCTGTGTTAGTCTACTATTTTTTTTGTCACCAACCTCCTCACCCCTTTCTCTCTTTGAACTACATCCCGCTCTCCCTCTCATCACTTTTTTTCCCTCCCTGTTGGACCGTGTCAGCCTCCCTCTTCCTTTTGTTTATTCCCTTTTTGTTTCCAGAGCTCAGATTGCTCTTTGTGGTTGACATCTCCTTAGAGTAGGAGTGTTATAACTTGATAAAGGACGGCGTCCTCCCTGTGAGTCCCAGAAAACCGCTCAACGTGCAAAAACTCACAATCAATAAAGATCCCCTTTTCTCACACTAGCTGTCCTTTACTTTATTTTTAACTCTCCCATTTCTCTCACTCACCCGCTTACAGCTCACTACTTTTAATTAGGCCGCTGCTGACACATTTGTGTTCCGTGAGTGTTTGTATTGTATTCACAAGCTTGTCCATTCACTTTGTGTGCATGTGCACGGCCACTGATATGTGTATGTGTGGATTCAGTTGAGGAAGAGCACAGACTGTAGTGTTGACAAGCCAGCTAATTAGTGGCTCTGCTAAAAAAATGCACTAACAAGGCTGCACTTGTGGTGGTGGAATGTCTTGAGCAAAACAACTACTGACTCACATTCAGAGAACTTAACAATGCAAAAAACGACAACATAAAACTGAAAAGCAAATCAAAGATGGATGAATGTACTGAGACAGCACAGGTGCGGGTGCAGCACGGCAGAGCACGATTTACTATAAAATATTTGTGAAATGCTAACGTTTTGTGTTTTACGGTAAAATATGTATCAGTGTTTGACAGCTGTTAATGAGGGTCTGGGGACAAGCATTTGTAGGATCTTGTAAAAGAATTGATTTATATTAGGAATAAATAACCATAATTAAATAATGGAAGGGTAGCTATCATAAATGAAACCGATGCTATCACTACACTGTCACGTATGAATGTAAAGAAAATAACTACAGGATGCATAACCTAACCTGAAGAGTGATAATACAGTGAGTTTTCAGTGACCTTCTTACTTCCAGCTAAATTATAATAATTGGTTTGAAAATTGTCCTTTCATTGGTCGCTATCACTACTACGTTATGTTTAATTGACACTTATAATGTGAAAATTACATTCTTCCACATTGAAATGCAAATGTGGTAATGCCATAAATTGGACAAGCAATTTTCCTCCCTTCGTGATGTGTAAAAGAGAGGCAACAGTTTAATTATAGGCCAAATGGTCATGGGGAATAATGAGAAATCTTTCTCACTGAGCACACGTCTGCAAAGATTCGCACAGAGAAGTTGATTAGAAACTAACAGAGAGACAGTTCCAACTAATAAAATATTGTAGTGGTAAAATTTCCCAGTTCTGCTTAGAGTTGCTTAAATGACTGCTTCAGGGCTGCATGTGCCTTAGGAAATGAAAATCTATTTTGGTTCGTCCATTGTGCTCTACGTGCATAGTGTTCTGGTGTCACAACACACAATATTGCAGACTTCAAAACGTCGTGGCGTTAATGTGTTGTGCATAGTAACATGTAACTCATTGGTCTATGTCGTGTGATGAGAAGGGGCTCAGCTGGTGGGAATGAGTTCAGTTCAGCACCAACCCTGGGGCTGCTGGTTTGACTTCCAGTTCCCCCTGAATCCTGGACACATGCCCCAAACTGTTTCCCTGAGGTGATTAATAAGCTATAAGAATCATTTTAATATTTATTTTGTGTTCTCTGGTAAGTAAACAAATTAATGAATAAAAACGTCATGTCTTCATGTTGCTTGTACTATTATCGTGATGTCTACTCTGTTATTTTAGTAGTTTATTTATTCTGATTGCCCACGTGGCATTGACAACCACATTACATCATGTGTGTCTTTGTAAAGCTAGCACACATCCAGTTTCAGTGCTCACTTCAGAACAGGGAAGGAGAGTGAGGGAAAGACAGAAAAGATTAGTTTAGTGAGTTGGTCCTGAGCCTGTATCAGTGCCAGGACGCAGCATGCGCCACAGCTAGCTGAGCCGAAGGGCGTCCCAGGAGCGACCCCAGAAAGAAGGGGAGTTATGTGCACACACAAACACACTGAAAGCCTCGTGGAGGGGTGTGTGTGCGTGTGCAGATATAAACTCTCATAGACACACACAGGTTGCCTCCCACACCTACTCTTCATCGCAGGAACTGTTCTGTTTTGACCGGAGCTCATTTACCACAGCCTGAGGCTATCAACACCACCACCACCTCCCTACCCCCCCCCACACAGGGCTTCTTATCAGCTCTGCCTTCACACTTTCTCTCCTCTCTCACCCTGCCGCTCTCTGTTTACCTCTTCCTGTCTGTCGTTTTGCCTTTGTTTCTCACTCTAACACCACACTCCCCAATGCAAATACACTTCTGTTGTGTACAGGAGAGATCTTACCGTGCTCTTCAGCGGTAATGAAATGCATTTTCCTCTCTCTAATTCAATCACAGAACGCTCTGTGCCGAGAAGGTTTATGAATGCATTATTTTATTGGCAAGAGAGAATGAAAGAGGAAACATACAGTCATGAAAGTCCTTAGCTTCTCGAGCACGCTGTCACATGCTCTGAGGGTTTGAGAGTGAGAGGGTCCTTGTGCAGAGTCATAGTCCATCTTAAATTGTACCTTCCATCTGAACGTTACTTGACCATAAAACATATTTGTCCCTCTAATTTGTTTTTGATTCAAGGTGTGTGTTATATTTTAACCTATTACAAATGTGTATGCACACTGACATTATGAGTATTCAGTTGAACATTAGTGGCTACTACTACTGTCTTGCAGGTAAACAGTTCCGTCTTTTTGAGGGGATCAGATGTTAAGGCATAACTAACCACGCCATATCTTTTAGCATGACACTGTTTCACTGCTAACTTCTCTTCTCCTCCTCTTCTTTCTTGCCAGGGGCCTGAACTCAGGAACACTGATTACAGGCTTTTTTCCCTGCACAATATACCACCTTGTTGCTCCATTTACTCTGTCCTCCATCCTACACCTCCATGTTTTGCTGCTGTAATGACTCAATTTCCCCTCTGGCATGCCAGGCCCTCAGGGATCAATAAAGTTAATCTTAAGTTGCCTTACCTTATCTTGCCTTGGATCCCAGCCTCATTAAGACAAGCTGGAACTTTAGCCATATGGGGAGAGGCTGAATAAAAATAGCCCAAAATGTGTCTGAGGCTTAGTTGTGGTGGCAGCAGTGGCAATATGTTTTAATAAATCTTGATCCTATATTCACAGGGAGTGTATTTCTCATTTGTGTCCCTGACTGAAGGAGTTTTAATATCCCTGGGATTATGGGTGTGTGCAAGCCACAGGGCTTTGAGTCCATCTGTCAGAAATCAGTTTATATAAAACAAAATAGTTGCTTCTAGCAATATAACATAAAACTAGGGGAATCACCTTGAATCATTCAAGGTTTGTCAAGGAGTATAATAGAGTAGTGTGTTTTTGTTCATTAAGCCAACATCTACTTTGTTGTCGCTCTGACAGGTATTATAGTCTAATATAGTGCAGGCAGACCAGAGGCCAAACTTTAGATTAGTGGACAACATTAAATGTCTTGTTGGACAGGGAACCTACACCAAAACATGATTTGGTGAAATGACTGGTGATGACTTTAAATCTGAAACCTTAGATATGCTTGTTTATTGTATAACATAAAGAAATGCGTCAGACCTATATGTGTCAGAATAAATGAATAGGTTTATGTTTTTATAAGATACTAGAATATTTTCATGTTTATATATAGGTCGAAGTTACATAATGGTTGTTCAGTAGATGGGCAGGCGATGTATCTAAACAGTATGACCTCAAATAAAATGTGAATCTGGATATTCAATACAGACACAGAGCACAAAAAAGCTGGGGAAAGGAGATCACCACCTCATTGTAGTTACCGCCATGCAGTTTGACCTTGGTATTTTTTGGCTGATCCTTGCCTTCGCAGCAGTAAGTCAAGGATGCTAATTAACCTTCATTATGCACACACTCGTGTGCACAACTGCATAGAGGGAAACACACATGCAGGAGCCATCCCAGCAGCGTGATTGCCGGCTTTTCGGTGATAATGTTGGGCAGTGCTTCTCTCGGGTCAGGCGAACCTTGCCCCGCTGTCTTGGTGAAAGTCAAGCAGGCTAATCTCCAACCTTCATCCTTCCAAGAAAAGTCAACACGGACTACCTTCTTCATTTACCTTGTTAGCTTACTGACAGGGGGTTGTCTGGCCTGCAGCTTAAAGGCCTTAATGAGCAGTGGGCTTTGTTAGCACTGTGTGGATAGTAAGAGACAAATGAGCTTGTTAAGACCAGGCTATGCATATTCTTAATTAGCCTTTTGTAGTGTGTTTGATAGCCCAATTATTCTGTGTGAGAGAGAGAAATGGAGTGTCTACGTGTGCAACAACTTGCTGTGTGCAACAGTGAACGCATTAAAAACTCACAAATAAAAGCCCTTAGGTCGCAGTGTTAGTATTTACTATAGGTAGTCCTCAGGGCAGACGCTCATTACCTGCAACTGTTTGATGTCTGCTTTGTTTGTTGTGAGTGTGATTAATACATAATTGAAAGCTATTTATTGTAGTGTGCTGAGCATACACGCATCACTCAGGAGTTGCATGTGCATTGTGCATTTTTAAACACATGTTAACGCCAGACTCTCACACATAAAAACACACACATCTTCCCACTGTTCCAGTAGCAATACACAGTGGCACACACATGCGTCATACGGGCAGGTTTACAGTCACCCTTTTCTGTTCATTGATAGTCTAGACACTCACATCACCGCCTGCATTATATCAAGTATAACCTTTACCTCTTTATTATTATTCAAGCCATATTTCAAGCTTGCATATGTCAAAACAAGTCAACAGAGCTACCACATGCTAGTGTCTCCTTCGGACATAAAGCTTTTGTTTGACTGCACCTTGCCAAGTCCGAATATACATCCAACCCACACACCTAGGGATGCTTACATGAACAGGTCCCTTCACAACTGTAGTGACGGAAAATAAAATAAACGTACCTACAGTGGAACAGACTGAAAGAATTAGGCTGAACTATGTTGTGCGGCAGAAATAGTAGCCTTTGGCTACAGGAAAATGCTTTTAAATTTGCTCCACTGGTACTCTGGTCGCTTCTCTTGCTGCTAGCTGCACAACCCACCGGATTGAGGCCTTTAGCAGACTCGCTGAAATAGGATGATGATATCCTTGAAGTCCTTGGTGGCCTGGAAGACTAACATAGTCATAAGTGCATGGAAAATACTGTATGTATACATAATATGCAAGCAGATGTCTGTATATGCATCTCATTGTCTATCACTCTCTGCATCCTCACTCATATAATTACTCAGCTTCGCTTGGTGTAACTTTTTTATATGACATCTTACCATGTCTCTCTCCCTTATTTCCTTATGAATGCAAGATACAATATAAATTTACCAAATGACACGTGTGACAGCATGCTTTCTCTGCACAAGGCCACTCATTTAATTTTGAGTTCAGACCTTTTCTGCTTTTGTTGCCAATAGAAACCAGTTGCTGAAAACCAGCTGTGACATTTGTATTCATTGTTTTGCTGTTTTCCCCAAGGACACGCAGATAAATGTATGTAAATTGTTGGGCCTGTGATAACGTGGGACACCACCCTCATTAACACGTTTGACATCATTTTAGGGAGATGGTAATAAATCACGGTAAAGGCAGAGCTTGTAATGCGCTCCCTATGGTAAATATGGAGTACGTATGTGCAAATAATCATATATATCCCTAATATTTTGCAGAGATATTGCTAGAAAACTAATTTTCTGCTTCCATGATATAAATATGTGCAAATTAAATGTTTATTTTTAGTTTGCCAATCAACCACTGAGCCTTCGTCTTGTTTGTCATACAAATGAGAGAGAATATTCAGGCAGAGAATGACAGATTAGTTTGTTCTGTCGAGTAGTTTAATATCTAACCAAAGTCAACCAACAACCTTTGTTTATCTAACAAAAGTAAAAAGAGAAGTGGGTAGAGTGTAAATTAAAATAATAGTTCTATTTCATAACTGATTCTGACAATTTTAGTAACGATGACAGGCAAGCTATACTTTTTCATACAGTATTTTGACAACACAAATGTTTGTTCCACTTTTCTCTGTCTGTGATTGGAATGCAAAGCTTAATAACCCTGCCCTAGCCAATAATGTTTCTTGTGGTGTAAACTACAGGGAACTGAGCTCCCCTTAATAATTAATGAGATACCGAGTACCATCTAAAATGGCCTTTCACCATCTACAGTACATCAAAATGTGAAAAGATTCAGGGACTGCAGGGAAATATCACTGTGTAAATGTCTGTGAAGACTCTCGGTCATGCAGGTCGAGTTTATCCCAAAGGTGCTGTTCAATAGCAATTAGACTTGCTTTTCTTAAAGATTCACATTTCACCTTCTGCCGGAAAGGCTTCACTAGATTTATAAACTCTAGGGAGTCATGAAGTCATTAACAGTTTGATGGTCACTCAGAGTTTGCTGTTTCCCCTGGATTTGCGTGCTTTATTTGACCACCTGCGACCACGTTGGATTGATCAGGACCCACACCAGGGAGAGAACAGAGGGAAAGGAGAAAGAAAAGAAACACATGAGGCACTCAAAACACGCAGGTATCCAAACTGAGCTTTCATCAAATACAGAAAACGAGAAGGGGCACAATTCATTATGGGCGACCATTAAAGTGTTAATGACTAAACGTCTCCACAGGGTTTTTAAAACTGCTAATCCAGCCAGTCTATTAGAACCGATGATGCCTTTCGGACTAAAGGTGAAATGAGTCAAAGTCAACTTAAAAGCAAACCCAGTTGCCCCTATACTGCCTTAAAGAGACATAGACTGTAAAGGCCAGGGGTAGAAACCACTGATACATCTAAGCATCATCAAACCCTCATGCGAACCCAGTTGCATTGCATAAGAAACGGACTTAGCCACATGGGCTTGGAAGCACTAAGTTGTCATTTAGCATAATCCCTTGCTACATCCAGAAATGCAGCTTCAAAGGAGAAAACCAAAGAAAATGGTCAGCCAACGTCTGTGATGGTAGGTGGTGCATCATGGATGGTTTGCATATGTGTAAAGGAACCATAAACAGGATTTTATACATTCAATTTTAGAGAGGCACATCTATGGAATGCCTATTCCGGTAAAGCCAGTAGATATTACAGCAGGACAATTACAACCCTCATTGTGCACATGCTGCATCAGTGGGGCTTCCTGGATGTGGACTGAGAGCAGTGTCCTGCCTGGAGTAATGATCTGAAAAATAAATTTGTTGTTTGACGTTGTTAATGTGTCTATTTTACAGTGGATATGAATATTACAAAGGAACTGCAGTCAAAGTCAACATGTTGTGAGGTTATAAATAATTTTGCAGCAATGATAGTGCTAAGCAAAACTACTAATTAAGAAGAGTAATCAATATAGTGTCATTATTGTGATTAATTAGCAACACAGCTTAAGTCCAAAGCAAAACAGTGACGTTTCTAATTAGGCATTTGAAAGATCATTATTTTAATTTTGAAATAAAGTCTGATAAAATCTGGGATGCATCAAGTAAATGCTTTTGAAAGAGTGAAAGTAGAAGTGAGAAAATAATCTAACCTCTACACTGGTGCAGCAGATTATCCATCTTCAACACTTCAAACTGCCCCAATCTCAGTGGCAATTAACACTGTGTCTAATTAATAATTAATATATCAAATTAAATAATTGATACAATCACTCCATTAACATTTTCATGCCTAATTGATAAAGCAATTAGCCATCTGTTGATAAAGCAGATCTCCGTGCA
The DNA here is from genome assembly GCA_032359275.1 of Microctenopoma steveboyesi. Lineage (NCBI taxonomy): Eukaryota > Metazoa > Chordata > Actinopteri > Anabantiformes > Anabantidae > Microctenopoma > Microctenopoma steveboyesi. The sequence continues at coordinate 12,895,298 of JAUMHF010000014.1, read as the reverse complement.
ACACATGCTGACTGTTGTAATCTATTCACACACACATTTACAGCTGTCACCACAATGCAAGGTGTGTTTTATACTGTGTGTGTGTGCGTGTGTGTGTGTGTGTGTGTGTGTGTACACATTTACACCTCAGAACAAGGCTTTATAGTTGACCCAGCAAGTCATGAACTTACATAGCACACATAGTGCCATCTGTTTTCCCAGTTTCAGGACACTGTGTGTTTTACCAAAGATGATCTTGAATCAACAGAGGAGTTCACTCATGTGTGACCAACCCATCTGACTACAGTATTTAACTCGCACAACAGTAAATGTCATTGGATTGCTTCCGCCTGCAACACTGCGTCTAGCTGTGTTTCTTAATGGGACTTCATTAAATTTTTCCTTTTCTTTAAAGAGTCTGATGGGGAGCGTGAGAGGCACAGTAATTGTTATGATGTGCTTTTAATGTTACCGACGGTAAATAAAATTTACTTTCTCTCTTGCAAAAACATAACAATTATTGTCATCGAACAGATTACAAGGGGCGAGAGGGGCAGTAACAAGTGCAACTAGACTTAGCAATTTCAGAAGAAATCGCGTGGGGGAGCATGATTGCCGCAAGACGCCTATCGGCGTCTTTGCGGCAAGTTTTTT
>JAUMHF010000014.1:12871759-12888488 GCA_032359275.1 Microctenopoma steveboyesi | reverse complement strand
GGTCTGGGTTTCCCTACTTAGGCTACTGCCCCCGCGACCCGATCCCGGACCAAGCGGAAGATAATGGATGGATGGATATCTTGATATCCAGTATTAATAATAACCCCTCCTCTAACTTTAAAACCCATATAGGTTGTTTGGCGCAAGCCTGTCATAGCCCTAAGCCCTCCCTTCATTGATAGGTAATGTTATATATTTTTGCTTAAATTGCTGTTCAACAATACATCTTCTATATATCAGATCTGTGGAAATATATAATTACTTGGAGACAAAGATTTCCTTTGGTCCTGATTCATGACTCTCTTGCTGCGCATTGGAGTTTGTGGTCTTGCATCTTTCCACACTTCAATTTCATTCTGAACCAATGCCAAAACAAAGTTGGCAGCAGAGAGAAATAAGAGCAAAAAAAATGTTGTGTTCATATTTCTTTATCCAGTGACAGCGTTTCCAGTCTGCTTTCAGCAAAATAGATGCATCAAAGTGTATTCTGCAGGGAATGTCAAATATAAATGGTCTATTGAAACTAAATGAAATGAATGGTTGTTTCAGTTATGAATAAGCATTTAGATTTGCTTTTCTAGATTAACAACAAAACACATAAATACTTCCAATGTATGACTAATAAAAATAAGTGACCAAATGATACCCCTTTAGGAATTTAAAAAAACAGTGGTGGGACTCTGGGGTCTCTTCTGTATGTATATTTTATTTATTCCTCACACAAAAACTTTCTCAGAGATTTATTTTCTCTCCATCTTTTCCTCTAAAACTGAGTTTCTTCTAATTTAGACACACACAAGCTTGGTGACAGGATCTACTTGAGCGATATCATCTGCCAGGGGACAATCTGTCAAAGCTAGGACAGAAAATTGGCAGATGAGAACTGCTGGACAATCCTAGATACTGGAGAGGCATAGTGCCAAGATGGATGGAATGAGGGTATAGAGAGTAAAACTAGAGACAAAGTAAAAGTGAAGGTGAGATTTGTGGCCTGAGGGTTGTGTGACGGAGAAAGAGATGACAGGGCAGTGAAATTAGAAGAAGGGTGGTTTCAAACTGCAGTCACTGATCAATCTATGGAGTGAATCCAGTAGAAGTACTTACAGTACAAGTAGACACTGCACTGAAGACATTCAACTGCATATCAGGAAAAATAATGATTTTTAACCAAATTCATTGAATAATGCATAAATACTCATGCTGACTATCAGAGTTATTTAAATTGTTCAATGTAAGGACAGGATGATTAGTACCAGTATGATTATATATACTGCATGTATGGGAAGCCAAACCCACACACACACATACTAAAATCCATCCACACATAACATTTGAGACAGCTGGACAGCCATCAGATTCTAAGAAACAATTTCATGGTCTGTTTATTCAAAAATTAAATGTACTCACCAATGATCTTCTCTCTCTCTCACACACACACATACATTAGCATATCCGTATATATACTGTATTTACTATACGTTGTGTCATGATATAGAAACTTCTAAGGTTGTAATGCACCCAACTGATTAACAAATGATAGGATTTTGGTAACGCTTACAAATATAATTTGCAAGGGAACACGAGTTCTCTCAAGGGACAGTGGGATTTTAATGTCCCAAAAGAAAGGACCAACAAATGAAGCACATGTGAACATGAAAATATACCAAACCTTTAGAGTGTTAATCTGAATTAATGGTGAAATGTGTGGATGTAGAAGTGGTGGTGGATCTAGAAAATTTTACTCTATATTTTTCTCTATATGTAAATGAAATCAACAAAATATGTACAAATACACTTTTATACAAATAAAGATGAATTGAATTGAATTGAATTGTTCTGATATGCAGACTAACATTAGATGATTAGTGAATTGTATTAATTTAAAGAAGCAAAACTAGCTGACTTCCCAGCATGCACTGTTAATGGTAATATAATAATCTTTATACAATAATATCCAAAGTGAGAACTTGCTGTGTGTTCTAAATAGTTAAATTTTGTCATGCTGTTTACGATTGTGCTAATGAAAACATTGATAATGGTATGGTGACGGTAGTTTTGCATTCAGACCGTATGCAACTAGTCAGTGTGATCGGTTTAATGTGATGGCATTGTTCTGACTATGGTGCATCTTCAATACATTTAAATCAAATAAATACTGAGGTTTAACAGCTGATTTACTGATGCTGATTTGTAAGTTCAAACCACTATCTAAGCAGTTCAAAAAACTACCAACAACCAAGTTAGAAGGTTCAATGGCATCCTTTGGACTTAGCAGTAAACAGCCCTCTAAGGCCCCCTGGATGTGACACACACACGCAAACATGCTACAAAAAGACCTTAACCTTGACCCTGTGTTGATCTGTAAAAGTAAAAGCAACTTACTCCTGCCATTGTCCACAGTATATATCCTTTCTGCTGACACAGCATGCACAGTTATTGTCTCACATATACACATACTCCGCTGACACTGTACACACACACACATTTTGCAGTCATCTAATTCGAAGGGATCATCAACTTTTTGATCTGCATTGTTCTTGATCAGCAATTACCATCCTTCCCTTTTGTCACATTGACCAATAGAAATTGCTCTCACAGGGTGAATAGCTTGTCACTGCAGTAATTACATGCAGTAGTTGTTCATCTCGTCTCACCACTTTTTGGCTCTTTGTCAGTTTTCCTCTGTCCTTGGCTTTCCTCCACTGCTTTCCTGGTCACAGTTTTTTTTGTTCCTCTATCTTCTCACTTGTACTTCACATGTTTGAGGTGTGATGTGAAGAGGTGTGCATTCTTAGGGTTTTTGTGTCTTGGTACATATTAAGATGCACACAGAACTATACATATAAATTGTGTACAGTTATAAGGGGAAGTGTCTGGTCTCTGTGATAGTGGATAGAGAATACCAGGAGAAACAGAGCAGCACGTTGCACAATTATTCTCAGTTCAACAAGATACTACAGGAGAGAGGAGAAATTAGTCTCTCTCAAAACAGGAACTCTGATACCAAATACAAAGCCTCTTCAGCATACCCACAGTCCACAATCTAAATCCAAAAACAGTATCCAATACAAAGGCCAGAACCCAATCTCAATCCCCCAGAAAGCCAAAGGGTAGCTGTACCCAGAATCTATAAAAACCAGAGAGACAGAATATCCAGAGCACATATCGCAAAACTTACAAAACCAAAATAAGATCAACAAGCTCTGGATACCTGGAGCCAAATCCAAACAGGTAGTCAGGCAGGGGAGTCGTCTAAAGAGTAAGAGAGTGAGTACAGACCAAGAGAAGATTAGCACGTTTCCCTCTTGAATATAATAATATCGGCATGTCTCCTGAAAGTTGACCTTTTTTTGTTTAATTGCTTTTCAGTCCAATTAAGTGCCTTTGAAAAGTGAAGGTTTAGGACCATCATGGGAAAAACATGTGCCACTTCCAGCATTTGTGTGCAGCTCTGTGTATAATGCACAATGCACTGTAATATAGTTCAAGTCAAAAGGTGCAGAGGCATATATCAATTTGTAAAGCTTGAAATGTCCCCATGAGTAGTGGACTCAGTAACTGTGACGTGGAAGAAGTCGGGAACCACCGGGGAAGAGGTGGCCATCTAACTGGTCAAGCAGAGGATGTCAGCCTGTGCTGATCACCTGTGTGATCCTATATCCTTTCTTCAGGCACAAGAGTGGATATGTTTTTCTGTGAGTTGTTTCCCTGTTGGCCTCCTGTTTGACAAAATGCTAACGACCCGATGGTGTCTGGCTAGTTCAGTGGCTAGTTACCAGCTGTTGGCTGGCCAGGTGGCTGCTAACCGGTTACTGGCTGGCTGTATGAATAACTGTCACCTACTGGCTGCAGTAGTTACCTGATGCTGCCAGGTTGTGGGATGGAGACTAGCTTCTGGTATGCTTGCTCTCACGTTAAGGGACTGAATGTCTGGATAAGAGCCAGTAACCTTGGAAAAGTGAAAACTTAAATGACCGTCCTTATTTGCTACTAGCATAACACTAGTCATATTAACCATAAGACAAATCTTGTTTGTTTTTTAGTAATTACTGTTTATAATTTCTGGGGCATATTGCAATGTCACTCTTGTCTGTTTTCAAATCTTGAGAGTCCTCAGAGCACAGGTGTCAAAAGCACTCACATTCTCTACTTAAGTAGAAGTACAGATACTTGTGTGAAAAAATAAAAGTGCAGGTTGAAATCCTTTACTTAAGTAAAAGTAAAGAAGTACAAGTTTTGAAATGTACTTAAGTAGAACACCTAAAAAGTAAAAAACTATTTTCACCTTTAATGCTACAAAATGGTTTTGATGATAAAAAAAAAGTTCTACTCATAGAAAACCCATGACAAATTTCTGACAGGATAATATAGATTGAACTATGGATGTTCCAATCAGGTTTTTTGTAGCCGATAAAGATATGTTCACCAATGAGTGCCGATCACCGATATCGATCATTTGGATTGTAAATTTTCTAAATTATTATAGGTATAGATTGGTGTGTGGTATTAAATTATAATGCTCCAGATTGAGACCTGACATAGCTTAATATCATATCTATGTTCATTGCTTATAACTACCCTACCATACAAGGGGGGGCGCCCCAACCCCCCACCCAATCCCAAGAAAGCTACACCACACTCAGGACTAAAACTTAATTTTACCAGCCTGATCACAAACCTAGATCTCCCACAGTCTAATGCAAGCACTTACCAGTTGAGCCAACTAAGACAGACAGCTCTGCCCTGCCTTCCCGTGTTTTGGTTTTCTCCGTTTTCTTTCTGTGGTTTGCTTCTCTTCCTCGTTTCACGGTGTCCCGCCATAGTCTGAAAGTTATAAGATTGGTTCTCTTGTGCTTTCTGCTCTGGAGTAGCTTCCATTAAATGTGTGGTTTAGCCTTTGTGCTTTGTGTCACCTGTTTTAGATTTTAGAGTTTTTTTCTCCTCAGGAGTGATTTTTCGTTTCCCGTTTACTTATCACCCTGTTGGTGCTTTTAGTTTATCCGGCCTCATTTAGTTTGTTCTTTTGTCTGTTTTAGTCTGACCCTGTACTGAATGCCTTATAGTTGATGGTATGAGGTTGTGAATCTTCTGTAAATTACAGAAAACACTACGATGGAGGGCTAGGTAGACTATTGTTAATTTAATAAAGAATAAAGTTTGACCAGGCTAAATGTAGTATCTCACTGAGCAGCTGTGCAAAGTGTGCACAAACACGCTCTACTGAACCTGCTACTCTCTGCTCTAATCGCAGCTGTCCAGCCAATGTTGCTGCCGTTTTCTTTTGTCTCTTGCTTTACTTCCTTGTGTTCCCCTCATATAACCTCTGTTTTCTGATTTGTTTTATTGCTTCTGTTTCCCTCAGCAGTGAAGCATATAATAAAAAGTAAACTTTTCTTGTAATATATTGTAAGGCAACTGCCATGCTTCTTGGTTTTGCTTCTCTCAATTTTTGTGTGGCATGTGGCATTTAAGAGACAGCACCAGAGTCACGATTTACATAGGCGCAACACATTTAACTCACATATATTTTCAATGTATCCAATATATTCTGCTTTATACAATATATGTGAAGCCATTTTGAAATGCAGTTTTATGCAGTTCCCTTTCCAGAGCATAAAATACAAAAGAGAGGGACAGCATTAGATGCAGTTATTATAATTTATCTTTTTTATTTATACTGTCATCTGAAGATCACAAGGTATTTATCATGTGATCTCACAAAAACAAAACCCATTTTCTATTCATCAGTTTGTCTAATAAGGGTTGCAGGGGGGTGCTGGAGCCTATTCCAGCTGTCATCGAGCAAGAGGCGGGGGACACCCTGGACAGGACACCAGTCTATCGCAGGACCCACATGTAAAACTAAGCCAAACCCCATTGTCAGGAGAATTTCTTTAATAAAGGTTTTAGTTTTTTATATCGTTGTTCATGCACGCACTTGCACATTCATATATTTTAATACCTTTAACATTCCTATTTCAGGATACTAAAATAGAAATGCCAATTATTTATTAAAGCCTACAGACTTATACACGGTAAGTAATATATTCTTCAAAGCTTGCAGATTTGGATACTCATCACAGCCAAAACCTGTACCTCAGCTGGCCATTGACATATTTATACACCAGACATGGCAAATGAGATGCATGGTCCTAAATAACACATGCTCTGTTATACATTCATTTTTATTATTGATTAAATAAAACAAAGCATGTTTATAAAGTCCATTAATAACATAATCATAATGATAATGTCTGGATATATGGGTATTCCTCACACCCATTTTCCAGTGATGAATTCATCAGAATCAAAATGTTGTTTTCATTTGATTACACTGTCTCCTACTCCCTATGAAGTTTATTCTAATAATAAAATGATTTATCCATAATTCCATAGTGAAGATTGATTTTCTGCATGATTGCATTAATGTTTGAGTAGTGGTTCAATTTTTAGACTACTGAACTAAGGAGTGGACGCCCAGCCCCTCTCTCACTCCCTGCAGTTAAAGGATTGTGTGTTCAGTTATAATAGACTGGAACATGTATGCAACTTCCACAGTGTTTATACAACCTGTATTCAAGAGTTCAGAACAATGAAAAAGAAAACTAGTGAAATCTGCCCGTTGCTCCTGTTGTTTTTTTTTTTAATTTTATTTATCTCATAATTCTATCCAAGGCCATTCCTGCTTATTATAATGAAGAAACAATGTATGTGTTATATGTAAATTCAAGTAAAATGACACGTAGTTAGTTCCCCATACATGTGAATGCCTGTTTCTCTGTGTCAGCCCTGCGGCAAACTGGAAATCTGATAATACTATCCTTGCTATTATCTATGATGAAAGTGGACTTGTATTATAGTGGAATTTGCAAAAAAATGTCAGTCTAGAAAGAGAACCTCATTTGATTATAAGGGACTGATTCTAAAACCTGACATTTACATCTGCTGTTAGAGAAAACAGAAATATGTCCTGTTATCGAACTCAATCGCAGCTTCACTGAAGACACAGTAATGTCACACTGTGTGCACTCGCTTCTTATCCACACCGATATGAAAATACCACAAATAAACAAGAGTTTGAGTTATTTTAAGGAGAATCAGAAGTAGAAGACTAGTGTAGAATAGAATAGTCTACTGTAGAAACATTTGACTTTTTTCCACTTTGACATTTCTGGTGAAACATGCAGAACGAGAGAACTTGTGTTTTTGTTTGGCATGCCATCACAGCAGAAATGAAATTGCTTGCCTTGGCCAAACAGAAAGGCGGCATTAAGATCGATACACAGTTCGCTTTTTATTTTACCTCTGCTTTTTTTTCCCCTTTGTTAATTACAGCATCTGCACCAGTACCGAGATATCTGGACAGTAGATATACACTCAAGAACTCTTCTACCATTTCTTACAGGTAGAGGAAACATCTCATAGCATCTCACAGCGATTGGATATCCATCTTTTAGTTGAGAAAACAAAGGTCAAAGCCATTCACAAGAACCTCGCCAGCCAAAGCGTGTAGAAAGATTAACGTTTCAGCTTTAACACACTCTTTGCTCAGATTCTTTTCCCTGTGGGTTTAAATCTGCTTTTATCGACATTCTTTAGGGCACAGCTATGATAAAACTCTACAGGACAATAAATGGCACAGTAAACAACACAGAGTGACCAGAGAGATAACTACCACATAACACCAGTGGACAGCACAGGTTAACAAGTGTTTGTTTAACTACAAATAGGATAAAAGACTGTTTGCTGTTGTTGGCCAGAGACCTGGAGGCTGATTCTAGAAGTCTTACTGCGTTCCATCTTTCTTATCTTGATATGACCAGAGTTGAGGTTATCACTTGCAGCCTCTCAGTGTGTGTGTAAATGTGCATTTCATTATCTACTAAAGCAACGTTAATGTCATTTTTTTCCAACTATCTGTCTCCTCTCCAGATCACGCCGTTTCTCTCCCTCGCCAATGGGAGCTTAGAGATTTTAGCTGCGTGTTTATGCTGTTTATCTTGCAGACACTAATAAATATTGTAATCCAACATCGCTCTCTAAGGTTTTATGAAGAGGAGTTAAGGGAGCTGGGGCCTTTGCTGAGCAAGAGCAGCTAATATTCACTTTCTGAAATCCAGCTTTTGGCCAATTCTCGTAGCAGCTATGAAACTCCTACGTGGCCCTGCGGGGATATCAATTGTATCTGTTTCTCTTGTCAAAGTAAGGAAAAAAAAAGCATGATAACACCAACAGCTGCTTAGTCAGCTCTCACACAGATAAATTATCTAGGAGGAGGAGGAGGGTGAAGAGAAGACATAGGAGACAAAGGTGAATATGGCAGGAAAGCAGATAAGTAATAGATAAGAGGATAGAAAGTCAGACATTTGTACCGTGATTACAACTATTACTCAAACCTCATTTCTCAGTTGCTACATGTCCCATAATGTAACTATTTGAATTTATTTAAAATGATGTCAACCTACACAACCTCACTCATGAAACACTCATCTGACACTTTAAAGAGTCTGAGTAAACACTTAATGGTATAAACTGGACTCATGTGTAAACAGAATGCAGTGCATTTATTCTTTTCTCTTTAAAAAGTGTGTATTGGTATCACATCACAAAATAACTTATTGTGATGACATTCTCACTCACCTCAAAAATACGGTTTAAATGTTTCTGTGTTATGTATGCTTCTACCTTCCCATTGATACATTAACCGATGTAAAATACCACTTATAATATTATATAATCACAAATTTGCTTCAGAGGGCTTTACAATTTTTTGGACATATGACACCTCCGGTCCTTCCAAAATGTGTTATTATAGGAAAAATAGGAGGAGTCACAGAGAAAAGATACTTCTCGTGTGCAGAAATGAGCACGTATAGATTTACAGTGTATATAGGTCAGATTTATGACCTTGAAAACCTGGAAAGATGTTACAGTGACAGAAAAGGTCTAGCAGATATGGCTACAAATATGGTATAACCACACAAGACTGTGTGTGAGGGACACATTTCACATGAGTATTACACGTATTCTTTATAATTAATGTCTCGTGCAGTATCACTCATTTAGTCTCTTACTGCCCTCTGTTGTTCATTTAATTATCACTGCAGTACAGCAAGCAGACAGCACAGTTCAAGTGATAACACAGCCTCCGGAGTGTGTCTTGTTTTCAAAGTGTCATATTTTCTTTGTGACACTGGAGACTCTCCCCATGACACGAAAACCATCAGTCTTAGTTCATTTTCATTATACCAGCCCTGCAAGACTCTGGGACCGTACTGTGAGAGTTTGCAGCCTTGTTTGAAGTCTGCTGATCTAAAATGGAGCTCTAAGGCAATGTGCAGTCTTATTGGCCTGAATTTAAAAAAATGTTGACAGAAGAGAATGGTGCGTGCATGAGAGTTTGATTTTACAAAGTGAATTTAGCTAGAAAAATCGATACTAGTCCACCCCCAAAGAGAAATTTAGATCATCATTGGTGTGTTTTAATCATGACTTGGTTGCATTTCAGTCATACGTTTTGCTCACTAAACAGCGTATCCGTATCAACAAAAAAAACCAAACAATTCTCAATTTACTTCCATTACATTAGCGCTGCATGGTTGCAGGAGCCCACTGTGAGCGCTTTCAGCTTCATTTAAACTCAGCTGCTGATCTGTTTTGAAATTGAGCTCCAAGGCAAGCCATGGTTAGCCTGAGAACTGAACAAGATGCACAAGTGACGCACAAAAGGGAAAGGGTATTTTTGAGTTAATGGCTTTTAAATTCAGTTTTCAGTATAACAGTCAACATATTTGACTCATTCTAGTCACATATGTCCTGATTCTCAGAACAGATCAGAGCTAGAAGGATAACATTGTACCTGCAGAGACACATGAATCTTAATTCTTCTCTGTGTCTGCTGGATGTCTCAACTGTTTGCCAGTGCAAAAGCCATAGCTTGGTAATATGTCAGAGCTGGGACGAACTAAGTGTGAAAGCAGCTTGGTGAATCTGGGAACGATGCACAGATAGAGTGGGACGGTGTTCCGACAGAGCCTCATAAAAAAAAGGCAGTCAAATCGTTGGATCCTCCATATGAAACCTAATGAAATGTAATTCCATAGTCCTGAGATCAACAACCTTGAAACGTCATGTAAAACATACAGAAAGACCAACTGCGGTGATTGTATGAGGTCGTAACTTAACTAACTCCCTGTCTAATTGAATTTAAGTGGTATATCTTCACATCCACCACACCCTCCCCTAGCTTCTGTTTCTCCCTGAAGCTCCCAGCCTCTTGCTTCCATCTCTCTCTCTTATGAACAGCACCCACTGAGGTGACAGATTGCTAGGACAGAGGCTCGCTCACGCCTCAATCTAATTGGAGTCTGCTGTTAGCTGTGCCTGCATCTATCTCACTACGTCTGGTCAGCCAAAAGAGAATAAATCATTTTAAACTAATGCCCGTGAGGCTGTCACATCCGCAGTGAACTGAAAAGGTCAGCGTCACAGAGGTGCAAAAATGATTGACAGCATTATGCCAATGGGATAGTTAAAATGGTTTTTTGGCTGCAACATCTTGAAAGATGCATGGATGATAGAAGAAGGTATATACTGAATGTTGATGCATATGTTCATTTTATAAAGGCCTTGAAAACGCGTTTACCTCTGAGCTTTCAACCCCAGTGTCATCCACAGCATGATGTAAACGTATGAATAATATAATATCAAGTGTATATTGTAGAAGATGAAGTGTGGTTACTTTACATAAGAGACCTATTCTCACTCTCGCACACCTCCCCTGCCATGCCTTTTTTTTGCAGCTATAGGTGTTAGGGATTAATGGTATTTAAGTGAGGATCATACATTAAATGTGGATGTGGGTGTGGCAGACTATGACGCTGTGTCATTAGGGATGGGCAGATGAAACAGCATGAGCAACTGAAGTCTAGTGCATCAACTCAAAGTATGGCTCCAAACATCACCACAGATTGCACCAAATCACTGCATCGAGTTCCTAGTCAGTGAGCTGCGCTCTATGACAATGGCAATAAAGGTTTTCTGATTCTGATTCTGATTCAGAATTAAATCAGCCCCTGTCTGATGCAGTAATACCAACAAATCAATATCAAAAGGAAGCGCATAGCGCTGTTTACGCTCCCTGTAAGGATTTGTTAGGTGTCAAAATTATTTTCCTTGCTGTAACTTTTTTTGTTAACGGCATAACACGTTGTCACAATCAGGACATGCACATTTTACTAATCACATTTCATGAAGCACATTTGGCATCATTATCTGTGTTGGGAAAACAATTCGCTACTAGAGCAGTGCCAGGAAAGACAAGCAACAGGAATTTGGCAAAGGAAGCAAAATAACCTCCTTCCTCTGCCAGTGAGGGGGCACACTGGGGTTACACGCGATCGTTGACACAAAGACACACACATTCCTCTTGCTGCCTTTGAGGAGACAGAAATATATATCCTAACATATGGACACACACACACATACACGTGGTCTCAAATGAGTGATGAAATAGATGAGAAGAGGATTCCAAGTGAGCCTGAAGGAATGAATAAATATTGACCTGAATGAATGAGGTCTGTCACAGTAAATAGAAAAGGCTCACACACACACACACACACACACACACACACTGTCTCATCCATGCCATAGAAAACTCTACAAACTCTACTTTAAACTATACTTCCAATATTGTTCAATCAATATTAATATTTATGAAAAAATTACCTGAGCTTTGCTGGAAGTGGTGAGGGTATGTTGCTAAGGAACATCCCATCATTGCCCTTCCCTTTGGTCATGAAACAGTGGTTTTAAGACAGATCATAGTTCATGTCAGAAATATCACTAAACACAGAATGCTTAGCAGTGACTTAAGCTCAAAGTGAAAATACAAATCAGAGGAGAAGATGAAGTCAGATCTCACACAAGGTTTATATGAGATGAAAGGGAAACTCCGTTTTCTTAGATATGTGCTGAACATAGATTAGGGGAAAGGCGGGATTAAGTCAAAGGTTCCTCTTGATCAGAGTGTAGCCTGGGGAGAAATGAAAAGGTGAGGTCGGACTAAATGATGCAACTCAAAGAAACGAGGAGGCAGAACCACTTTCATTTCATGGTCACCCACCATAATGTGGTAAACAAAGCCCAGCACAGATGTGCATCATCCTTTAAAACCTGAGGAGAGAATGGATGAAGACTTTCTGTTGATGTTTCATTCTTGTGATGTACTCGTGTTATATGTGCGTGTGTGTGTGTGTGTGTTGATGTCTCTTTGTGTGAGTCGAACACTTACCTGAGCAGATTTGAATTTTTGCAAGTCATCTGCGATATTATCCGTATAAATTATTGTAAGTAATATTGTGAATCAAGGATGAATGTTATTTGCATATGATATTTCAGTGAAGCTGGAACGTTTGTTTTGATCGAAGCAGCTCTGAACAAGCACTCAGTCAACTTTTAGTAGATTTTTCTTGCTTTACATTCATGTTACTATTCATACCTTCCATGCATCAACTTAAATTTAAATAACGCACACTATATTCTTCTCCATGTCACAGATACTTTTATTTGAACATAACCATCATTTGTCTTACAGATCTATTTTTGCACAACTTACGGTATCACCACCATAGCATCCATGGCTAGGGATATGGTCCAAAGACACCCACTCTCAAAGCCACCACCAGCATCTAGGCTCTAGGGCATCCTCTCGTATCTTCATACGTGCCCATGCTAACTGCAGACACTTCACATCAGTGGAGTCTAATCAACACCAATTCTCTCTGTTGCTCAGGGAAGATGAATCAATAAATGACAATAAATCTCACTCACATTCATTTAATCTATTCTTGTTGCAAAGATTTTATGATATATTTTTGTTCCAGTTTTTTTGTTACTGTTGGATGTAATTCTATTTTATGGTGTAGATTGATTTTGAAGAGTCTGCGGGGCATAACTTCACAAACAATATGTCTGACAGAAATGAAAGCAGCCACGATATTCACTGTGATGAATTGAGCGCGTTGTTTAAGGACTTCTGCAAGTTGAGTTTTATATCACAGTGAAAGATACCGTAACAAATTGCTTCCCACAAAGTAAAAACTCCTGAAATGTCGTCAACTAAGGCTGTGATGTTCAGAAATTACAGAGGACTATGTTGTGTTCACGGAGATGAACAACAAACATCCATGTTGTGTTTATGGGTTTAAAGACAGCAAACACTGTAAGTAACGTAGAGTCATTATTCCTTAGCAAACCCTGAGCTCTGACATTGCTGCTGCAGAAGACAAAAGTTCATGAGCTTTTTAGTTCAATGTTAACAAGTGGAGTTGATATAAGCTACAGTCATAGTCTCTTCATCTTAAGTCATCTCCCCCACTTTTTAAACAACACCACCATCTGCTGTTGTCATAATGAGAGCACACCTTCTTTTAACATGTTGATTGTTGGCTTGACTTTTTGGATTGTTTAGAGTCACCTGATTGTAAATCATGCACATATGTAGGTTGAGGTTGAGCTTGTTGTTTGTAATTGTGTTGAAGTGTCATGATTTAGATGAACCCATTTGAATGACTTTTGGAGGACTCTTTGAGGTAAATAAAGGAACTAATTCATATTTTAATAAGAGCATGTCTGTAAATATATCACATACAGGATATATGTATAGATAGACATTTAGGATCCTATGTTTTATTTAAGTGCAATAACTAAAGTAAAATATGTCTCTCTTGGTTCTGCTTTGGTTTGAAACACATTTTCTGCAAACAAGTTGTGAAAACTAAACTTTCAGCAGAGCTGGTATCAAATCAAGGTCCATGAACTCGCAGGGGAAGGGGATAGGCTGTCACCTGTCACTGATTAAAGAGCTGTCATTAGCATAACAAGAAGAGCGTGAAAACACACATGCACGGATGTAAACAGAACCCAAACAGACCCTTTTTTTTACTCCGTCTCTGGTCATGGAGCTTTGTAGGAGGCCAAGGTAGAATCTACCTCAGTGGATGTAGCTGTTTACTTAGTTCCACAGCTGCAGTAAGCTGTTTTTAACCCGTCAACGTCTGTCAGTACGTCTGTCTGCCAACGTCACAGTATCAAACTGTTACAGGGGAAATGAGCGGTGGGAGAAGCGAGAACATACTTGCTGTAGAACTATAATTAGAAAAGCCATCTGTTCTTTTTTTTTACCAACTATTCCATATATAAGGAATCATTCCTATCACCCATGACAGCGCAACAAATATAACACCAACATATGCATTTTCTTTGCCATTTTCAGGAACATATCCTAATGATGTAACAAATAATAATACAAAGTAAAATTGGATTTATTTGTTTGCAACTAAAGATATGTTCCAACCTTACCAACACATAATGTTTTAAGCAGTTAAAAGTCTGAATATAGCGTTAATGTTTCAAAAAACACTGTTGGACTCACCAAATAAGTAATAATACAAAGTAAACTAATAAGCCCTTTGTTAATGGAATCAGGAGACGTTGCATCTGCTCAATCATTTATTTTCTCCACAAAATTAAGCCCTACCCAATCCCTCACTTTTGAAGCTGAAAATTGTCATAAACTAATTCATGCATTGTTTTCCATGTGGAAAAAAAATCTACAAGAAACAAAGACATTCATTTGAATCACAAATGAATGTTGTTGGAGGAAAAAGAAAAGCTTTGTGGTTGAAAGCTTTCCAACATAACCAAACAACAAAGTTTGCTGCAATTCAACAGAGGAGACAGGAGGGAAGGAAAATAATAATTATCTCATTATCACCCAAAAACACAGAGGAGGGGTTCAACAGCACATTTGGTTTGAACAGTAAGTAGCTCAGTACCAGCTTTGTATACACAGAAATGTATTAACAAAAATATACATACTGTACATTGTACAATATGTTTCAGCCCTGTGTTAGCAAAGGCACTTTCACATTTATACAGTACTTGTGAATAAAAGTTAAATATTAGTTTTTCAGTGGATAAAAAAAGCTGCAGTAACCTTTTCTGTTTTCTTCCACCTTTTACACTAGTTATTATAGTTTGACATTTATTTTCCTTCATCTTCTTTCCTGTTTCCTCCTCCAGTTTCCTGGGTCTCTCTGGTTTTATAGTGCTCTTCTGGTAGGTTCCTTAGCTTCTCAGCAGCCTTTAAGTAGAAGAACACAGCAACAGCTAAGTTTTACTGTTTACAGGTAGGTTGACAATGTGGGGATCTTGGACTTTCACTATACATTGTGTGGAGAAAATAAGTCAGCATTTGTTTGCCTCAGTTTTATATAGTAACACTATGTACAAAATACAAATAAAAAAAGTGTTAAAATGTTAGAAAAGTGTCACACAATATTCCCAGGCCATTAGCAGTACACAATAAGTAGTGAAGGTACTTTTTTAGTAAATAAAGGGGGTCCAAAGGTGTTTTATACTATGTTATGTTATTCACCTGTTCAGGGGTGAGGTCTCTCTGCTCCTGGGCGAGCATCTCATACCCCACCATAAACTTTTTTACTGTAGCCGAACGCAGCAGAGGAGGGTAGTAGTGAGCATGTAGGTGCCAGTGGGAGTTGTCTTCCTTCAAATGGGGGCCGGTAGGGGCTCCTATATAAAGACAGAGAGACATTAGCATCCAGACACAAACCTCCTTTTACTTATACAGTCGAGTTAAATGTGGAGGAAGTCTTTTAGGCTTTGCTTGAACTGACTGGCACAGGTAAGTGATACTTCAGAGTTACATTTCAGCAGTTAGAACATTCATCTATCTCATCTAGTTAAAATATGTCATAAACCCTGTCCTTGAAAATATTTTAATGCCTTTTAACAATGTGTCAGATGTTATTTACTCTCACATCCACTTAATTGTGCCAAAGAACTATTTTATCACTGCACAATTCCTGTTCATCACGAACAGCTTCAGAAACTCCTGCCTGTGGCTCAGAAGATGAGGGTTCTCCCATTTTATCTTGTGTTTCCCTTTGTCCTTGTGCTTTAATTTGTTTTAAAAACAAATGGTATTCATTGGTTTTAAGTGCATCAGTAGTATTAATGGTAAGCATTATACTATCTTATATACTTTATACTTTACTTTAGGTTTTCTGCATTCTTTTGTTTACATATACACTTATATTTTTGCCTGGTAGGCCAGAATGGTTAAGGTAGAGTACTGGGATGCAGAGATAGGAGGATCAATTGCCAGCTTTGACACCCAGCCCATCCCCCATACCAGGCGTGTCCCTGAGCGAGACACTAGCTCCCGGAGCGCCGCATGTGGCTGCTCACTGCTGATTCTTCTTCTTATCGACACTGTTATAGCTGTTATAGCTGCTGACACTTTGTTTAGATGGCTACACTTATTACAGACAATAAAACTTGACAGTATTGATGCTTGTGGTGTTGAAGTGTCCTGCTGTAGACTGTAGGTAATGACAGAAACAGAAGTGTAAAACAATTCAGTTCAACTGGGCAGAGATCAGGTAAAATTTACATTGAGCATCTGAATTAAACTTGTAGCAGTGTTTCACCATAAATATCACTTCATAATAACTTAGGCAACAATTTTATCATCCACTAATAAAACCTCAAACATGTTTAAAAGACAGAGGCCTGGATGTCCTGTAACTTTCTACTCCTTAATTCAGACAAGACTGAAGTTATTCTATTTGGTCCCCAAGCTCTGAGAGACAAGCTATCCAACCAAATTGCCACCTTAGCTGATATTGCACATGCTTCGAACACT
>JAUMHF010000014.1:12839921-12859456 GCA_032359275.1 Microctenopoma steveboyesi | reverse complement strand
CTTGGTGATATTCTCTGCACAGTCACTACTATGACAGCAAAAAGCAGATGATCCTAATGTGAATATTAATAGTTTGGATGTTGGCTAAAGGCTGTACCATGTTTATGATCCTGACGCTAGAAAGACTGAAAAACACTGACTGACTGACATTGTTATTGTGTAAATGCATTTGCATGCTTCCAGGTGTGCGTTCGTTTTCTGTGCCTCGATCTGTATGCCTGCCAACATGTGTAGTCTGGGTCTATTTGTACACCTGTGTTTCTGTATACATCTCCTCTCCAGCAGGAGACTGCTGATTCTGAGAGAAACATAATGATAATACACGCTATAGAAAAACAAATAAAACAGTATAACCTCCATTGCCCCAAATTAGACCTTGTGAAAATGAGATGTTTAGCTGTAAACTACTATTCAGACATTTAACTTCAGCTTCTAAGATCTCCCCCTAATTGTCAATATTTATGTAGGAAGTAAATAGGAACTCACTAATAACACAAATACGTGACAGAATATATTGTATATACTGTGGGCTATGTAGAAAAAAAAAGCACATTACTTATTATTCGAGAGGCATACTTTGTTTTTTCCTCCACTTACATAACAATACATACAGCTCTGTTCCTGTGAGACAAAAGTTATCAGAAGCAACACAGCCTCCAGAACATGATTAACATTTTTCTTAGTTACTCTTCAGAGTTTTAGATCTATGCTTGGTACATTCTGGCCTGGAAGGGTTGTCTGGCTGTTCATGCAGACATGTATACATTAACATTAACTCCTTTCTAGGACTTTGATGTGGTACAAAAGGGAAATCTGGACTGAAGAAAGAAATCCTACAACTTACAAAAAGCTCCTCCAAAGTCTAAATCCAGGTTTGACTGGTACATGTGAAAACAACGCACGCGTAAAAACTGGACTTTAAAGGTACCTGAATGCCTATATAAATATATACATTTTACAGTAATTGTATCATCATAGATATCTGAAACTGAAATTTTCTGAAATAAAAAATTCACACACAGCCCAGTGATGGTGACCAGTGTGTTAAATAATGTGTAATGTGTTATTCTGAAATCACATACCGCCCTCTGCTGTTAATTTCTATTATACATTTTCAGAATTTCAAAAATTTTAAGCACAGATTCACATAAACAAACCTGTGTTTAAACAGCAAGACGGAGGAACAGCTGCAGTGTTGTTCAGCTACAATAGCATCTTAAATTAATTCGACATCTTAGAGACAACAAACACTGTCTTTTCAAACGTCAATATTATGTTTGTAAGGCACTAATCTGCTGTCATTAAGAGCACATTCAGCTAATCCTAATGATAGTTGTACATATGGACAAACACAATATGAAAAGCAAGATGGGAAAAGTGTATTTGGGAAACAGCACAGAATAATCAGGATGACATTATTCAAGCAGGGGTGGCCTGCTAATTAATTAAAAACAAAGCCTTAAAATCTGGCTTTGTGGTATTTTCATTAATGTTTTAGGCAGCTACATTATTTTTCTACATAACTTGGATCGCTTACATAATATTCTGACTGTGACGAAAACAGTATTTCTGTTTAAAATTCACCATATTGTTGTGTCTTTTCAAAGTAACCATCTTTCCATTTTTCTCGTTCTGTTTCCCACAGCTCCACATCACACTGAGAGGTGACAGTCTGACAGAAATGCATTGCCTTCAGTAGCTGTTAGTTTTGCCTGAATCACTTAACTGAAAAGGGAAACATCAAAAGGCGATAAAATGTCCAAACTGTAATATGAATGTGACTATACGTCATTATAAAAGAAACAAAATCAGTCACACAAATATGCACTTTCAGCGAGTGTGACAGAGGCATACAATTATTGCTGCTTTAAAGTTATGTCTGGCTCGAAACATTTTGATGGAGTTCTTTTTAACACATCAACATCTTTGTCATGGTAAATCTGAAAAGCCATCATCTCGCATGTGCAAATGAACCACTGTAATTGGCTCCAACATATTGTGCCTATGTAATTAAAGCTTTTTTTTAATCAGCTCAATGCGCATAGTCTTCAACATGCTGTCTCTTTGATGTTATACATATTCTCTTTACGTATGTCTGAAAACTGCAGAGAATAGCTTATGTGTGCATTTCCTACCTGACAATGAGGATGTGGATTTGAACAACCCATCACGGCTCCTTTATTCTCAAAAATCTAAAAGCAGAGAAAGGTTTGATAAGTCCAGATTTGTTTTGATCAAATGTGGATGACATAAATTATATACATTTAAAAAAACTAATAAAAAAAAGTTGTTGACATCTAACATAGTAATAGGTATGATGTCAGCATTGGACTGTCTTTTATAAAGCAGCTTTTAAGAAGTGATAAAAGCTATTTTGCTCTTATTTTTGCATTCAGTGTGTCTGTCTGCCTGTAACATCTCAATACGCTAGGAGATCTTTATGTATATGCTGTAATATTATCAACATCGGAAGAATTTAATTGCCAGTCATATAAACTTTGCTGCTGTTTGAATTTGCGAGTTTGCCCAGAGGTATCATTAAAGTTTCATCCAATCCAATACAGGACACATTAAAATGAAAAATTGAAAAGGGTAGAAAATCAAATGATCGGCAACACTGAAGCACGGGGTGAAAAGTTTAACCATCACAATTTTGCAAGTATCCAGCAGTGAGAAATATGAAATCAGTAATGTGTGAACACGATTACAAATGAGTGTGCATGTGTCTACGCGTGCATTGTGTCTACGTGTGCGCAAGTGCAACCTATACCTGAACCCAGGGGTAGGTAGTGCCTAGTTCTTCAACAATCTCTGCCCACTTGTCAATCACTTTGACAACCTCTTCATTTTTCATGAGCGGCAAGGTGACATCAGACCAAGGATGAAAACACATTACTTTACTGAGACAAAAAAGACAGGATGGAAGGAGACAGGTCAGCTGGTAACAGATATAACAATATATAGCAGTGATATTATACTAGATAAGACTCTAAAGTAAATAAACAAGCTTTACACAGGTAATGAGCGTACAACACACTCATGACATTTCTGTCCCATGATGACAAAGTAAGAATATTATTTCTGTAAATAACATTAACAATTAAACACTGAAAACTCTCATTTACTAAACAATTCAGATCAGTTTATGTGCATCCTGTTTGCTTTAACTATGGCTAATACCTTCACCACAAGGAAGGACAGTGGTGGCAGCATCATGCTATGGGGGTGCTTCTCAGTGGCATAGAGAAGTAGACTGGTCAAGGTTGTGGGAGAAATAAATACAGGTAAATAGAAAGAAGTGCTTAAACAAAAGGGTACATGAACTCTCAGGGGTCACTTCACCACAACAATGACCCACAGCTTAAAAAACAATGCTGGAATAAATTTGGGGCAAACCTGTGAGTGGCCCTGTCAAAGCCCAGTGTGTGAGATTGTGTGTGTGTTTAAGAGAATGTCCATATCTTCTTACGTATATTACCCAGGGATACCTGCCGTCAGGGCCAGGAAAATGTTATTTCTATCGACCAACAGCCAGAGTCTTCTTGGGGCCTAGGCACCTAGTATGTGATCAATAATTCAACGTGACTTTAGTGTTTATGCTCTGAGCAAAACTGTACAGTCGCATTTATGAATTGTTCATGAGTGTTATCGGAGGTGCCAGCATTTCAGTGTGTGTGTGTGCTCACATGTGTGCACTAACACTGTAAAAGACAATGTAACATAAACCCAATCCGCAACCCTTGTAAAGACCAATAAAATTGAAGTTACAAGGCTGTATTGTCAAGATGCCATAAAAAAGCATGCATCTGTTAAATCCCACTACTGGAACATCTCATTTAACTATGATAGAGTACCAGTAGAAAACACTGCGATAAACCAAAGATGGAGTCAATATAAAATAAAGTGAAAAGTAACTTGGCACATCACCTTAACGGATGCTTTCTGCCTATGCTTCCTTTGGTGTGGAATCAAACTGAACCAATATAAATTAGATTGGACAAATCAAAGCTGTGATTATGAAAATAAAACTAATGAAGAAATTCATGAAAAAATACATTGTGCGCTGAAATAAAAAATCGGCAACACACTGCCACTTGCCAGACTCAAAAAATACATGTAGGGGCACCAGTCACCTAACACCATATTGATAGAATAATGTTTTAACCCCCTCTTTTTTGTGACAAGTATTTTATCAAAGGATTTAAAAAATGAGAAGAACCTTCAAGAGATAATGAGTTATAGGTCTAGATATGGTGACACGGGGGATTTTAATACCACATTCAGATTTTAACCAGCATGTGTTCTGATGTTATCTATAACCTTTATATTAACGTTCACGATTCACAATCGTCCAAGTATCCCTGAACAGCAGGACTGTTTGGAAAAACCATAAAAACATAATCGGCACACCGATATTTTCAATATGATTTGAACTGTGAGTTTTTTGTGTGTGCAGTGATAAAGCTTCTCAGACAATCGACAACCCAAGTCATTGTCTTTGGATCAGAAAGACGTTTAAAGCTTCTCATGTTTAGAATCACCACAGATGAACAGATCAGTGGACTGTAGTACCGACTGTCTGACATCTGATGGAGATGTGAGGGAACATCCCCACCTACTGGTAGCACAAAGGAAACACACATCTGTATACTATTTATAGTGAGTATTTGAGATATAGTTTGACATAGTTTAAGGTGTCCTGAAAACAGCTGGCATGCAGTGCGTTGATTAACAAAATTAGCTTCATCTAATAAGAGACTATGCTAATGACGATGATCACAATGAATGAGAGGGGCCTCAGTATGACTGCTCTGATTGCACTCATCAGTTCAGATTTAATTAGTCATAAATTTGAATTATCATTTTGAAGAAGAACACTGATGACGATGCACTCCTCACTAAACTGTAAGATACAGATTCATTTACATCAATGTGTGTTTTAAGATAATGGATCAAACATTTTGCGTTTCTTTTTCTTTGCATTTGTTAAGTTTAGGGTCAACATTATCCTCAGTCCACTCATCATGTTTGAACAATGAACACAACCTTTAAACCTTCACCCAGTATGATGACAAGCAATTATTAATCTTGCACTACACTATAAACTGTATAAGACACGACGCTTTGTTTCTTACCAGACGCCTCTGGCAGCTTTAGAGCGGAACAGTGGGTGCTGATCCAAACCTGATGAACACGAAAACAAATCCACTTTCAACAGTACATTTGCTTGTTATTTCAAGAACAAATACATCAATCCGTTTACACAAATCAGCCGTGATTGTGTAGTTTATTATGTCATGACATTATCGCAGAAGTCAAATATCTAAATAAAATACATCTAATCGGCAAATGGCTCGACACTTTGGACAAAGTTGATCCAAGAAAAAAAGAATAAAAAAGAATAAAACACAAAATTAATCTAAGCTTCAAACAACAGACTTGAAATTTAAATATGCATGGTACACATTTCAGAGAAGGGTTGTACAATGTCACTCACTGGGATCAGGAGCATCTGTCTGAAGAGCAGGGAAGTCATTTTCAAAAACAAAAGTGCTCTCATAATCTGGATTTACCTAGAGAGAAAGAGACACACATGCACGGACATTAGACATTAGACCTCCCAACCCTACAGAAGTATGGAAACTGCGTGTTCTTACCTCTCCATTCGCACGGGTATTCCTGGGACAGAGTGGGTTGCAGGGATCATACCTAGGTATGTGCTCTTCAGGAGGTTTTTCGACCTGACCTGCCCAGGGTCTCTTCATGCGATGGGCTGACACCAGGACCCAGCTGTCTCGCAAGGGGTTATAACGCAGGTGCTGGTGCTCTGAGATGTACACAAGTGATAGAATATGACAGATTTGTCTGGAAGAAACAGCTATTCAACTATTCACAGCAAAATGTCACCGGTATCCTAAAAAAACTACAGGAAATTATTACAGATAATCATTGAATTGAGCATTTTGAAAAGGTAAAAACATACAAAAAAGGATACAAATGTATGTGCAAAAGCAACAGAAAACAGTCATCTAAAGGCATTTGTGGTTTTGTGTAGGAATGTAGGAATGGCTGTTTGCTTGTGCTGCAGTTTTGAGCAGCAAGCATCAGGAAATCATGTCACGAGACTTCACAGTGAAGTGAGCAATGCAAAAAGCACCCTGTCAGGCTGACATGATCGCTCTTTATCATTAAACAGTCACAATAAAGAAAGTGATCTGACGTCAACTGCTTTTGATTTTAGCAAAACCTTAATAAAAATACACTTTATTTTACATAAAATATTGACATGATCGAACTGCAATTTGAAATATGTAAAGTGAACTGTAACGGTATCATGCGAGAAATCCCACAGCTATTTTATGAAATGCTTTGACCTACTGGCTAATTCGGCTAATAAACAATCCACCAAGCATACATTCAGTTAGACACAAACGTTTTTAATATATTTCAGGACTGCGATGTATTATTGATAACAGTACAATATTTCTATAAGGAGACAATATGTATGAGCTCTGTAATAACAGTAGCAGTGGTGTATTCTGATGCAACTACTAGTTTGTTGTTAACACTCACGGTTCATACTTGAGTTTAAATTCTGTCTCTGCACAGAGATGTTCAGACAAATACCGAGAACCTGAAATAAATGTATGATTAGCTTTTTAAACCCTGAAACATTAGTACTTTACAGAACTCCATACCTTTGGGGTCAAAGTTGAGCACCTCTTTTTTTCCGCTCATGTTAGTGGATATAATTTGAGAACTGTGACCTCTCTGGTGTTGATCCACTACAAACTTTCCGAAGCTAGCAGCTACGCTGTCCCTTTTCCACGGCGCCCCTTGTCCCACTTCCTGATGTTTGGAGAGCTAAAAAACGTGCTCCCAGGGACAAATCAACGCCTAGTTACAAACCTCTAAAAAACGAAATGAACTATGGCAAAATAATAACATAATAATGGAAATTATGTTAAATGTTCATATTTAACACAACTTCTTAAAAATATATATTTTTGGATATTTGTTCTGTAAAACCATGCTACGTAATAAACGCATAGCTATAGGGGGTTTCCGAGTATTCTGGCAACCCTAGATTCGCTCTCGCCCAGACGACACAATACTAATACTGATTGGCTGAGCAGCGACATCCCGCCCTCACCTGACCAGGAAGAAGCTGTCAGTTGGACTGCACGCCTCCCCTGCTGATGGCGTGTTTGTAGCGACCTGTTTGCCTCAGTGTCCACATGTAGTCAAACCTGCTGCTGTTTCTCTGTGTGTCTACGTTTTTGTTCCAACCATGTCTGTAGTCAGAATGACTTTGAGACTGTTCTTGTTGGCTGCAGCCACTGTCCTGGCCGCGCTGCTGTTGCGGCACTGGATGGCCACCAAGCAATACGTTTTTAACAAAGACGACGTCGCCAAATTGGCCAAACAGTACGCTGGTGAGTTTGTTTAGTGGACTTTTCATGTATCCAGGTCACGTCAAAACAGTCCACTTAAATGCAGTTTGTAGTAAAAACACAACAATGGTAATTCAGATTTGTTAAGCCTGTCTTCTGTGTGTGCTGTTAAATGTCTGTTCATAGGACAGGACCATGAGCAGGCCTTCTCTAAAGTGGTGGTGGAGCTCAGGAAGAGGTAGCAAATACAATATTTTGCAACAGAAATATGTGCAAGCACTTTGTAGTTTATCATTTTTACAAAACTCTCGTTTTAAGTTAAATCAGATCCATTCAGACAGAGTGTGAAGTTATCTAAATGCCCAGTCAACTAGAGCACTATTTGGAAGAAAGCATCTCCAAATAATTTCCTGGCTGAATCCCTAGTGTTCGTTTGGATTATGGTTTGGGAAGATAAATTCTCGTTCAGGCAGTTTGCAGCAACCTTTCTGTAGTATACATTTTGGTGTCTTGCTGCATGGAGGTGCATTGTTGATAAACCGCTAATAAAGTGTGTTGGAATTAGGTATCCTGGCCACATCCTGCCAGATGAGGACCTGCAGTGGGTGTTTGTCAATGCTGGAGGCTGGATGGGCTCCATGTGTCTGCTCCATGCTTCGCTGACAGAGTACGTGTTATTGTTTGGTACAGCGGTGGACACAGGAGGGCACTCGGGTAAGGAAGGGGGGAGTTAAATGTCGCTCTCAGGTACTTGAACTAAGTGGGTGCAATGTATCTCTCTTTGTTCTTTTCTTTGAATTTTGCAACTTGCCTGTGTAGAAAACACTACAAGCCAGTGTCCGCTGTCTGATTCTGTCAGGTCGCTACTGGGCTGAGATATCTGACACCATCATCTCTGGCACCTTCAGACAGTGGAAGGAGGGGACCACCAAGAGTGAAATATATTACCCTGGTAACACTTTTAAACATTTTAAAGGAAATTGTCTAAGCACATCTACAGTAAGTGACAGAATCGTGTAATGTGTTTGGTGGTTTCTTTTTTTTTCTCTCACAGGTGACACCATCGTGCATGGTGCAGGTGAAGCCACATCAGTCCAGTGGAGCGCTGGGACATGGATGGTAGAGTACGGTCGAGGTTTCATCCCTTCCACGCTTGGCTTTGCTCTAGCGGACACCCTGTTCAGCACCCAGGACTTCCTCACAATGTTTTACACTGTACGTGTGTATGTCAAGGGTCTGCTGCTTGAGGCTGGTACGGTGCTCGCAGACGCCGGAGTTTTCTGAGGCACAATCAAGGCTCTGATGCTCGCACATGGACAGTAACCAAATAATCCAACGTTCACCCTCTCATGCCATTTTACCTCTCATTTCTACCATCTAGCATGGGGAGAAAACTGTGCCGGATCGTTTCAAGTTCATTTTTAATTCTTACCTAAAATTGTAGATCATTCAAATCCGCTTCAGGACCGTTAATCAGTTTGGCTCCAAGTTATTTTCTCTCATAAACTAGACGGAATAAAGGGTTAGGGTTACTCCTCAAGGGTAGGCATGGGCATTTTCTAATCAGTACTCACCAAACTTTCACTAAAACCAAAAATGAATTGCCTCCACTCAATCATTTAATTTGCTACTTTAATAAGCTTAATTGTTTCAAAAACATAAAAAAACACAGATGACTGGGTGACATGTTTTTTAATTCTAAAATGCTTGGTCAGAATAATTTTTAAAGATATAGTGGTTAGCATTGGAGCCTCACAGCAGTAAGGCCCCAGGTTGAAATCCATGGGTTGGCCGGGTACCTTTCTCTGTGGAGTTTTTCAATCTGCGACATGCTGTTAAATTTATTAGTGATTCTAAATATTCCATAGGTGTCTATGGTTGTCTGTCTCAGGATAATGGATGGATTCTCCATAATTCTGCTGGAGGTCGTGCAGGTTTGCAGTTGCCTTAATTTAGATCGCTGTAAGAGGTTATGACAATTTAGAGCATTTGTATTTGCATTTGGAATATTTGTCTCGTCAAAGTGTTTTGGATTAAGAAGTATGCCACCCAGTGAAAATACCATTACTTAAGAAGATATCCAAACTCTCACACACAACACCCACATTCATCCCTAAGGACCCCTCAGCATCTTACTCCACACATTCTTTTTCAACGAGTCTTGACAAATCAGAGATTCCTTGGAGATCATTATTGCACATTTGGAGAGGAGTTAATTCAGAACAATATGCAATGCTAAATATGGCTTGTAAACACACAGGGTTTTATATGAATATAGAAGTGTCCAAAGATCAAGCCTCTCTTGACAACACACAAAATGTCCTTATTCTTAGCTGTACTTTGTATTTTTCGAGAAAACCTAAGAAAACTGCCTTGATAATATGTGCGTAATGCCCCATCTTCCTCCAATATGAGTCGACCTCGGATTCTTACCAGCTGAGATGCTGCAGGGTTACTATTTAGTTAGTTACTATTTCAGATCTCACAAGTCAAATATTTTAGGCTTATTAAACATTAAATATACATTTTCCCTCCCCAAAGTTCTGTTTGTTAGTAAAAGTAAAATATTTTTGTAGTCTTTTGACTTTCCAGTTAAACTATAAAGCTAAATATTCATCACACACTGCGCATACTGTACAGTCCAGTTCAATACCAGCAGATAAGTCTGAAATTTGAAATATTTTAACATGTACTTGAAATTCATAATTCTTCTGTACTTTAGACCTCAGCTGTGATATGTCTCAAATTCATTTAATAGGTCTGATTTAAGTTGTCACAAGTGACATCATAGAAGCAGAACTGTGGTTGTATTAGGTTAAATATACTGTAACAATAGATGTATTTGAAGGACATATGATTCTGAACAAACTACATGGCTGCACTGCCCTCAGCCCCTTTTCATCATGTGGAACTTGTCCAACAGGGTGGAAAAAAACACTGCGGACAGGTCTTTTGAAGTCTTGTGTGTACTGCACTTGGAATAGTACTGCACAAGCAAATGGCTGCTACTGCATCTTCCGTCATTAGGGGGAAACATTTCAGAAAAAAACTTAGGACAGATGAAAAAAAACATATTTTCAGTCAACATATTCTAGACCCAGAGATGCGGTTAAATTGTTTATGTACAGCACCATCCATTGCAGTGTGGTTTGAAGCAAATGGCAAAATATGTTGGACAGAACACTACCACCGTACCTTAAATGTTTATGAGCGGATGTGCAATTTACTGTAAAATAAAGGGGGAAACTGACTGTGCTGAAAAAATAAATGTTTTTGACCATAAATGGTGTTAACATCTGGTGTTATTGTTTCTAGAGATACTTTTATTAATACTAATATTCATTTTTGCTAAAACTTTACATCTGGCATTTAGAGGTTACTGCTATGGATGACCTGAGTAACCATATTACTGTAAATGATGCTTGATTCAAGGCCGCTTCATTCATCACAGAAACGGGTTATCCGTTAATAATGCACAGCAGGAGCGAAAAAAAAAAACAAGCAGTAATTCTAACGGGTAAACAGAAGCTGAATGAATGCACAAAACTGACCTTATACAGTCTAGAAAGTTAATAAAAATACACATGTGGTTAGGGATTCTGGGTTGGTGGAGCGGTGCTGTGTGAACAGATGGTGTTATTCAATAAACCAGGTCAGCAGACAAGAAGACAATCATTCCTCAGTTCTGTATAAATGTCAAAGGCATGCTGATCTGTTGCCGTCATATTCATAGGAAACGCCTGGACGATGATTGAAGTGAGTGACTTTTACATGGCTGTATGTTTGAAATCATTTTAAAATGTGATCAACACTGTGGGTGTGGAAATATTCACATGTGCTGCAGGCCAGCGTATGCCTACTGCAAATACTGTGTGTGTATTTGAGCAAGTGCGTCTAGAATTTACTAAAATCTGCATAAACCACCAACATGCTCACCACACACACATGCAAAATAAAAGTCACTATCTTGCAAGTTAAAAAAAAATTATGTGCACTCCAGTAGTAGACCTGAATCTACTCACAGCAACTGCTGATGGCATTATCCTGCTCTCTAGTGGACATATTAAGGATAAAAGCATCAGATGAACATCATCTCAATCAGAGGTGTATGAGCCCAAAAAAGGAAAGTGATTTTAGTAAGACTCGCCAGCTAAGTAATGAATTATTTTTTATTTTACAAACAGCTCACTTAGTGTCTTTCAGTTTTCAGCCACATACTGTATCCTGCTTAATTCACTAAGGTATATACATATTAACATTTCATTTTTGTAACAAGTTTTTATTAATGACAGAATGTGATTTCTGTTTCACTGTGCAGCAGTTCTTTGTCAGTGTTGTTTGTATTCACAGTTTCACAGCAGGAGAGTGCACATGTATGTACGGGAGCCCAGAGGGGAAATGATTAGACCCCAAACACACCACTGCGCACAGACTGCGAACAACAAAGAACCAGAAAACTGAGCCGCTGTGTCTCTCTCACTTGACTCAGTCATAATGGAACTCTCATATCAGTCGATGAAAGTCGCCCATCAAGCCCGGGAGGCGGTGAGTGAAGACGGGAGTTTGCCTTTTTTGTCTTTTTTTTGCCAATTTAACAGACAGGTGTTGTTAAGCTAACATCCTTTAGCGAACTAGCAATAGTTCTCTGCTTAATCCAAACTTAATATTAGCGTAGCATTTTATTGGTTATTATAAGATAGGCACAGACCAGCGTAACTCTCGGTATATTGTGCAGTAATATCAAAACTGTTAAACTAAAAAAAACATTAAACTTTTAGCCGTTTGCTAAACAAGCTAATTTCAGAAATACCCAGAGGTACTGAGCGTCCACTGGTTGCCTAGTTACTTGTTACGTCGTTGTCATTTTTACCAATGTGTCGCCCCCTCGTGGTAACCCAGCTCTTCTCCTATCTCAACAAAAAACTTCCTCCTTACGTTTGAACCAGGGATGATAAACTGAATGCGTATATTTCTTGACCTCATAATAATAATAATAGATAGAATTGAAATAAAAAAATACTGTTTTCCATATACAATCGTACCAATCATTTATTTTATCAAGCTGTAACTAGCACTTCTTTTTATTAATGTTTCATCCTATCATAAGATTTTCCCAAAATTAAATGTGACAACTTCATATGTTTTTTACATTGTGCTTGCATTAGCAAATATTTAGCGTTTTGGCGTGGTAAATGCCTTAAAATGATTATTTAATAATTTAAAAATCTTATTGATTAATCAACTAATTATCTCTAATCCAGGCCAAACATTTAATTAAGGCAGTTAGCATTAGTGTGGCTGTTGTGTTCAAGCTACAGCTGAGTCTCAGTGTTAATTTCAATAGGATGAGCTGAGGACTGAGATGAGGAAGAAGAGCCTCCTCATCCTCATCTACCAGCACCTGCTGGGGCAAGGGTCAGTATGAAGATTTACTGAAAGGCATGATGAACATAACAGCTATTGATGTCACAGGTACATGTATTTACACTTGCAATTAAAATAAGTACCTGAGTAAATTACTTACGTCGAACCAGAGACACATTTCATGAGACTCAGAGTGAATCGTATGAGACCCTTGAGGCATTTACTTTGGTTGTGTAATTTTTTAATCTTTAATGTGTGTTGCGTGTTTACCCCCTAGCTACGTTGCAGCAGCGGTGGCCTTGGACCAGGAGACAAACGGAGGTGTGAAGAAGTTTGAGGTTTGTGATAACATTGATTTGGAGATAATGCTGATGGAGTACGAAAGTTATCACTACGTCAAGTTCCAGAAATATCCCAAACTCATCAGAAGAACAGCAGAACCAGGTAAATGACTACCTCTAAAACGGAGCAACACTGATGTCGTGTTTTATGCTCAGTGGGATACATTAACTGCTAAATTCAGACTTACTGTGTGTTTTTGTCAATATTTTCTGTTGTATTTGTTTTCTGTCAAGGGGAAACCAGATATGGAAAAAGTGGTGGAGTAAAAAGGTGAGTTTCTTTCTATTCAGAACTTAATATAATCCTACATAAAGTATGATAGTATGTTAAGGGTAAAAATGCAGCATACAGCCGTAGCTGTATGCTGCATTTTTAGGTGCAATGGGCAAGTGTGACAGAAAATGTGTTTAATCAACTCGAGATCAAAGAGCTACAAGCTATTGAGCTACATGTCTCTTTGTCACCCAGGAGTCCATGTTCAGCTGTTAAACCTCTTCCCAAAATTAACCCATCGCAAAGCCCAAATTCTGCAACAGCTGGAGCCAAGAAGACAGCCTCTGGTGCACATATTAATGTACAGCATTCAACTCAGAACAACCAGGATCATTAAAACAAATATACAGAAATTGTTACAATGGTGATTTATTTTCCAGGAGAATGGCTCCTCTGTCCCTCCAGAGTCATCAGAGTTTGGTCTCAACGTTTCCTCCATCAGAAATGGACCAGCTGGAGAACCATTCGCAAACAGGAAGGTACCGAGCAAGTCACTGACCATTATTCTTACACAATTGTTGCTGTTTCTTTTGCTGAGGCTACATTCTCCTGCAGTAAATGTGAAAAAAAATGTATTTGTCCTAGAGTCAACTGTCGGATGGCAAAGGCACAATCCACGACACTGTCAAAGGAGCTGCTGTTGACTCAGACCACATGGTAATTACACTGGAGCCTCAGTGAGGAAATAAAAGTATTACACAATTAATCTGATCCTAAACACATGCGCAACTATTATTTTTCAAAATATCTAAATAATGTAAAACTCAGAACTAACAGTATTTCTAGATATTGAAGATTTTGTATTGTGTTGCAGGAACGGTTGCTGAAGCCCCTCAGTGGCTTTTCTGGAATGAGTGGGGAGATGAAAGAACTGGCTGCAATCATCAGCAGGGTACAATAAAGACCTAAATAGTATAAAACACATGTATTATTATAAATAGGAGTAAAGAGGCATGGTGTAGAAAATGATGTCCCTTAAGTGATTTAATACATATGTCCACTAGAGAGCAGTGAAGAGCTGCTTTGGGAATGGGATCCATCTGTTGTATTAATGAAGACACAGGTTCTATTTATTTCGCTTATCTGTTGTTTCGTTCTAAAGGACACCTGTTTGTGCAAGTCTAATCGCATCATGACGTGTTTTTCTGTCCACTCGTAGCTGGTACCTTCCACCTGCATCCCTCACTTGTGTGTTTGTTTGTGTTTCACTCCTAAAGGACATCTATTTGCACAGCCCTAACGTGCGATGGGAGGACATCATCGGCCTGGAGGACGCCAAGCGATTAGTCAAAGAGGCCGTCGTCTATCCCATTAAGGTACGGCGGACGCCCGAGCATGCTGGTATTTCAGCACCGGTCGCCCGTCTTCGATTCTGAATACATCTTCTTTAAAGGGCTTAAAAAGAAAGAGGGCAGTGGGGTCAGGTCAGTCTGTTAGGCTGACATTAAATCTATACCTGGGATATTATGGTAACGCGCACACGTACAGATGGATAGACGGGCACGGAGGAAGTAACACATTCACACACGTGGAGTTCCGTGTAGCCTGTATATACATAGACACAGTCACACAATTTGCCTGTGTGCACACACAAGTCAAAGCTCACACAAAATACATACGCGCAGCTCTGTCATCATCACCTGGACCTTTCTCATGGATATTATGACAACAAATCTGGTTGTCTGCATCCTCTTGACATTTACAGACAGATGAGGATTGATTTGTCTGCCTTCTATTCTGCTGGCCTTTTTTATTGAATAAAACCGTCGCTCCACTTTCCCACCACCCCTAACTTCTGCTTCCATTATTATTCGTTCGCTTGTGCTCTGCTCTTTCTTTCCCACTCCACAGTACCCCCAGCTATTTACAGGCATCCTGTCGCCGTGGAAGGGCTTGCTGCTCTACGGCCCGCCAGGTAACACTTTAAGTGCTTAATCAGTGACAACCTGTGAAGACCTCTCCTCACATTTTGGAATTCCACCACTCTCCCGTCTGCGTCACATGCACACAGGTACAGGTAAGACCCTGCTGGCCAAGGCCGTGGCTACAGAGTGCAAGACAACTTTCTTCAACATCTCAGCCTCTAGCATCGTCAGCAAGTGGCGGGGAGACTCTGAGAAACTGGTCAGGGTACGTTGCAATTCAACACGGGAAACAGACATAAGTAAAACAGATTTTGTGTTTCCTAATTCTGATTGTATGTCCGTAGATCCTGTTTGAGTTGGCCAGGTACCATGCCCCCTCTACCATCTTCCTGGATGAGCTGGAGTCAGTGATGGGTCAGAGAGGAACCAGCACAGGGTGAGTTAAGTCACAGTCTTCTAAATATTCCGTACTTGTGGCAATTCTAGTGGTGCTAAATGCAATTAGGCCTCTGCATTGTGCATCTTGTGGTTACTATACATTCATGTCATTTATGTGGATGTCACTGTAAACAGAAATCAGCTATAACTGCAGACTACCATCTGTTTTCAGAGGAGAGCATGAAGGGAGTCGCAGGATGAAGACTGAGCTGCTGGTTCAGATGGACGGACTGGCAAAATCGGAAGACCTGGTGTTTGTGCTGGCTGCCTCCAACCTGCCCTGGCAAGTCTCAGTATAAACACACACACTGTGCATTTATCTTACAGTAACGAAGGCAATTAAATCAAATCTTTAGGATTTCATTACATTTATAAATGGAGATAAAGACAGATACACAAATACAAGGGAACATTTCAACACTTGGGTTTGACACTAGTTCAGCGTTACTTTCCACTGGCAGACACTGAAAACCTATTTAATGGAAACGAGTTAGCTGCACATTTCTAACACATTTGGCCTTTCTCTCAGGGAACTGGATCACGCCATGCTGAGGAGGTTAGAGAAGAGGATTCTTGTGAGTCTTCCCTCCTCGCCAGCTCGCCAAGCCATGATCTCACACTGGCTGCCTCCTCTTAACTCCACAGGAGGAGTGGAGCTACGAACCCACTTGGACTATAAAACCCTGGCTACGGTTCGTACGTTTTTTTTGAGATGTTGCATGCGTTTTAACGTGTATGTGCATTCTTGTCATTTGCACTATAATACCCACATTTAAAATTCCTGGATGAAAATGTAGGAGAGGATGAAATATACATTCATAGAAATGCGCTGCTCTGCTCAGCCTCATCTTGTGTTTCATCTATGTCTCAGGACATGGAAGGTTACTCTGGCTCTGACATACGACTGGTGTGTAAGGAGGCTGCTATGAGACCAGTCCGAAAGATCTTTGATGCACTCGAGTCACATCAGGAGGGTAGGACAACACATTCCAATCAATGACAGACGTGTTCTGTTAAGTGTGCCTGAATGAGCCTTACATGCGATTTTCCTCCACAGAAGACACTGACTTGCCTGCAATCCAGCTGGAAACCGTGACGACGGCTGACTTCCTGGAGGTTATCGCGCACACCAAGCCTTCAGCCCGAAACTTGATGGACAGATACACAGCCTGGGAGACAGAGTACGAGTCTGTCTGACAACAGAAAGAACTGCTGCTGTCTTAACGGGAGTCACACGCAAGGTGCTTTCATTACATATTACAAACTATGAAGCTACAGCAGAGTAGGAACAGATAGGACCGCTTTTAGTTTCCTAACAGCTTAGAGCCTTTTATTAACACTGTTTGAACAACCGATCTTCTTACACCAGCTACACTTTAATATTATTATAATAATTACAATAATCATGTTCCCGTGCTACATCAAATAAACAGAACACAATAAAAATGAGATGAAACAAACAAACTTTTACCTGGAACGTTTGAGCCAGTGTCATTATTTTATATTCTTGTTTATCTCTGCAATAATATATAAACATAATATAAAAATAATGGAATCTAAATTTACAGATGAACACTAGGTATCTTTTTTGTGAACTTCAGATGCTTGGACTGGAGTGTTTTCTTTTGTCAAACTGTACAGTTCTGTCGTGACGTGTGTCTTATAGCAGGTTCTTCAAGATGTGTTCCACAGCTTCTGGGAAACTGTCGCATGTGAAGTGAGGAGGAGGGCTGATTTTCTTCTCATCTCCTTCTCTGTATTTACCTGAGAGATGACGAGCAAGAAGGTGGAAAAACCATCAGTAATCATTATACTTAGTTTATTTAGTTTGTAGCTAATAACATCAGATTAAAGACAAAGTCCTGTGAGATGAGAGTTACAAAAAAATACGACATGAAAACAAAGACGGTCGAGTGGGGTAAGGTTCTTACCAGTTCTCACTAAAATACCCAACATTCCTGTGTTCTGTGCACCACCCACATCATCTCTTGCATCCTGTAGGAAAATAGCAAATTTAACAAAACAGTCAGACCAACACACAAACTGGGGCGTGAGTTTTGTCTCTCTCTTGCTGATAATTAATCATCTTTAATAATATACTTACATCTCCTATCATGACGGCTTCACTGGGGCTACATCCTAAATCAGACAGAGCCTGTTTGTGAGAAACAAGTGTGTCAGTTATGTGTGTTACTCAAGTATCAGTCAAATCCTGAGAAAACCTGCAAAAATTCTCGAAAATAGCATATACGTGTTACTGTGCAGTGAATTCTAGTCCATTGAAGATGTGCAAGGTGGTTATAGTTACAACAGTTTCTCCCTTTTTTTTTACTTATACGAAATAATAATTGCTAACCTGGATGAAAAAAGTCTTTTCAGGCTTTCCCACCACTGTTGCCTTACAGTCTGTGGCGTACTCCAGTCCCGTCACAAAGGGCCCTGGGCCAAGGGCCAAACCATCCTTGCGTTTATAGTAGCGAGCTTTATGGATGGCGATGAGAGGAGCTCCATCCAGAATCATTCTGCAGACACAATAAATATGATTAATAGGCTGTAGTGTATCAAAGGTTATGTTACAGCACCGCTTCATGTGTAAGGAGTTATAGTCTGTCAATAAAAAACCACAATAAGCAAAAACAGAAAAGTTTTCTAAATGTATAAGAAACATTTCCTCTGCCTGTGTCTCCACACAAGAACAAGCATTAATCACATTGAAATCTGAATGTCTGGAGTTTACCACCTGAAGGCTTTGTTGAGTGTTTGATAGTTGAAGTGATCAGGAGCGAGTCCGACGACGACAGCGTTCGGCTCTGACGTATCGATACCTGCAGATGGAAAGCCGCAGTGGGAAAAAAAGCATTAAAGAATCGATTCTCATCTTAATGGAACAAGTGGCACCTGGCTCCCTGATTGACGGCAGAGTGGTTCTTTCTGTGGGAGACCAGCGAGGACGTTGGTCTCACGCTGGACTGAGCGAGAGCTCAATGGGGGTAATGTGTTCGAGGCTAATCAGTTCTCTGTTTTATTAATAATGCAACTTGGCCACACAACTGTTTATTAGAGACGTGAAACTACTGAGCGCACAGGACGTTGAAGCAGCAGGTGGATTTAACATTACTGTCTCAGTTGTGCTGTGTTTTAAGTAATATTAATGTAGATGTTTTAATTGGGAGTGAGGAATGTTTCATTTGTCATTTTGGTAATTATTTGTTATGTAACTGTGAGGCCAGGGGGGTTGTGTCACTGTTTTCTTCTGTCCTTTTTGTTTTGTTTGCATTGTTTTTGTGTTGGCCCCGCCTTGATTGGCCGGCAGACATAAGAGCTGGGAGAGCGTCTTATGAAAAGGACTAACTTGGTTTTGTGTTGTTAGTTTTTCCTGTTTTTGCCACTTCCCTGTTTTCACCCCACAGCCTCAAACCTTTCTGACTGATATCTGATGTGTTCACTGGTTGTAAGCATGTGCGGATAAACCGCTGTGTTTGAAGTGTATCACATAAGGTTAGTATAAATGTTATATTCAAGGTGATAAAGGAATATGAGGCTGCCTGCCTCACTTGTGATGAATGATTTTATACTGCTTGTGTGATGTTTCATACAATCTTAAACTGGACACTAAGGTTCTGATTACAACAGTACAGTACATGGATCACGGTAATCTGGACCTTTAAAGCCATTTCCTAAATGGGAAAATTATCTTGAAAAAATAATTGACTGATTTACCAAAAACTCTCTCTCTCTCTCACTCACTCACTCACTCTCTCTCTCTCTCTCTCTCTCACTCACTCACTCTCTCTCTCTCTCTCTCTCTCTCTCTCTCTCTCTCTCTCTCTCTCTCTCTCTCTCTCTCTCTCTCTCTCTC
>JAUMHF010000014.1:12796119-12839821 GCA_032359275.1 Microctenopoma steveboyesi | reverse complement strand
ACACACTCTCTCTCTCTCTCTCTCTCTCTCTCTCTCTCTCTCTCTCTCTCTCTCTCTCTCTCTCTCTCTCTCTCTCTGAGTACCAGTGAAGTCCTCCAGCGCGCTGTCCTCCACCAGTAGCAGGGGCCTGTGTTGTTTCTGCTCCAGAAGACTCTTTGCTGCACTCAGAGAAGTGAAGATCTCTTTTTCCTGCAGTGTGAAATACATTTTCAAAGTTCAGGACAAACAGCACCGATGGCGCTAAAGAGGTGCACCAGTTTCCTTCTATTTATTTCAGTTTCAGTTTCTTTAAAGCTACTGGAAAAGCACCAGTGCTTAATGAAGCATAGTTTAGGACATTTTACCTGGAGGTCAAAGTTGAGATGTTGCAGTCGTTCCAGTAAGATCCTCTTACTCTCCTTTGTTGTGTTGGTCACAAACTTCACAGCTACAGACGCCTGGCGTAATCTGACAGCACAAAAGCTCATTTATAGGCAGGTTCAAAGGTCATATGAATCTTTAACAACAAACCTCTTGGAAACTGTCTTCTACCTGTAAAGTGCATCTTGTGCCCCTGGTACCGCTGTGTCCTCTATGTGTAAAGTTCCACTCAGGTCGATGAGCACAGCCTTCAGAGCCCGCCTGCCCGCCATGCTGGAGCCCTGCCCCTGAGGATAACACTGCGTCATTTATTAAGGAAAAATATATAACAACAGTGCATGTCAAGATCCACACAGACACACAACATTAGTATACACTTAATTATTTACTCATCCAAATGTATTCATCATCAATTAGGAAGTCGCTGATACGTAGCCTGAGACAGTGACGGTACAGGAGAAACTCTTTGGGTTTGGACTCGATGGACCATTGGTTATGTGTTCTTTTTATTGTTATAATACTTTTACAACCGTATATCACTCAGCAGAGGATGTTTTCTGCAACTTGCAGTCACCATGTCTGCTGTCAGAAAAGACCTGCCTGGGCTGCAGTCTCCGATTATGATTTTCCAAACCACGAAATGACCTGACCCACGTCCACTGTAAATGGAGATTTACTCAATTTTAAAAAGCTTATTTTTTCATAATAATTTATTATTTTAAAGATTACATGTTCATAATCATAATTCACATCGGTAGTGGCAGAATTTATCAGCTTACTGTGTTGTTCAAACCTAGATCAGGATTATTGACCGGTTTGTCCTCAGCCCTAACGGCTTCCTGCCTAGAATACAGATTTTAGGATTGTATTTTACTAGTATTTGAATTCAGATTGTATGATCCCCTATTATTTAGACATGCTTGGATTTCTATCATGTAGTTATCAATGCAAAAGTACAATTAATGCTCTTAATCCTCATACAAAATAGCTTAAACACACACCCTGTTGGTTGTGTTTCTAATATCTGTATTGAGTTCAAGTAATAAGAGAAAACTGGAGAAGAGGAGTGCCAAGCTGATGTCGCTTCATGTAGCACCGTAGGTTGGTATAGTAATGTGCTCCTAGTTAACTACTAAAATAACTGTACCCGTTCATCGTTAGCGTAGCTGTGAACCTGCATCCACACAGAAATGATTCATTCTACTAATCAACTCACGCAGCTTTTTATTTCTGCACATAAAGCGACTTCGTCCCTGATGTAAAATGTGCCTGGTTTACATGTAGAAATTGTACATTAAATGGAAAAAGTTGTAATATTTAGAAAGTCAGCAATGTGCTCAGCCAACATTTACCAACAGTTTTATTTCACCTGTTTCCTGTTGACGCTTGTTCTTCTTCGTTGGTTTAAAGTGAACTTGTTTTTCTACTCATACTGCCCCCTGCAGCTCAAACTCATCAACTGCTTCTGACTTCAACGCGATTATTTTCTGCTATTTTTCCAATTTATTATATATTTATTGTGTGTCGTACTTAAATCAGATAAGAGGGTTATCCTTAACCACTTAATCACTCATTAGAAAAAAAAAACAAAAAACATATGTGCCACATCCCACTAACAACCAACAGATGTATCGCATTAATGGGTCTTTTAGATTTAATGTGGTGAGAGGTATTATGAAAACGATAAATACCTTCTCTTTGCTCGATGCCAGACAGCACTGATTAAATCCTCTTTTCACATACCATAAGTGAATACCACTGTTCCCAATGTTGCTTTTGCAATAATATTTTGTAGTTCATAGTCATAAACACGTAAAACTAATCTCAAGATTGGAAAATAGCTATATCAGAAAAAAATTGTGTTTGTGATATTATATCTGATCTTTATTTTTGTGTTGTTTTATACTGTATTGGTCCTTCCACTGTCTCTTGTTATTGTTTGGAACAAACCTTTGATTTCAGAAATGAATACATGAATACACTTTTTGTACTGTAGTTTTATTTATCAAGGACTTATTGTTTACCTCTTTCTACGCTTGTAACAACAATAAGATTCTTTGACAAAGAATATAGGACACATTTTCCATCATCTTTTGAAAATGTACGATTAATCAGATGGAGTAATATTGATGGTGCTAGCATCTAATTATCAAGTCTTTTGCGCAATTTAATATCCATGTCAGGGAAACTGAAAAACTAAAATAAAATAAAATGGAACAGAAAAGCAATTTTACTCAACAAGCCAAACACCAATCATCCTGACCTGTGAAGTGCAGATACATACTCAGGTTCAGTCGCCCGTGATCGCTTACAGATTCTAGTGTAAACCCACAGATAAACTCTGACTAATCACAGATCAAAGTGGCTTTACTGTGCAAATCATCCCGATAAACATATGCTTCTAATTCCAGCAGATCCCCTTTCCCCTGTCACTCCAACCTGGATCAAACTAGTGTTAATAAAAATGTTTGTGGGGCAGCTTGTTGAGGAAAATATGATAATTCGCAACATATGGAAATTATACGAGACAGATATAGACAAACAAATAGTATGTACATTTTTTAGTGTCACTTGTTATTAGAGAAATATTTTTTTCTAGTGAGTCTGATAATCTTTAAATGATTTGTAATATGTGAATAATATCATCACGGTAAAATTACTCAAAGCACTTGAGAGGGAGTGATCCCTAGTGGCAGAAATGCCTTGTTCTGCACTTCTCTGAAAAGTAGGTTTGGAGAAAAACTGAAAGTCTCATGCAAATGTTTTCACAATTCTATTGTCACACTGGCTTAGAGAATAAAAAGAATTTAGTTCCATCGAATAAAACATTTATTTCATGTTAACATAACAATGTAGTGAAGTGTTGACAGTACAAAAGGTTTTGCAAAGCAATATGCAGGTTAATAATGTTCTTCACTGTCACTTATGAGGCAATAATCCTTAAAGCCTGGAGCAGTCAAAAAAAGTTAAAAAACTTCCACCAGTATTCCTTCTGAAAACGCCATCTCCAAACACTTCTTCAAATCATCACTGCTGACAGATTTTCATCTGCAGGACTGCAAGGCTAAATGCCGTTTGCTTTGCTATAAAAAACTGTTTGGATGTTGTCTGTTACATAAAATATAAATATAAAATATAATACATCATGATAGGAAGTGAAACTGGACCTATCAATGAAAAATAACAACTTTGTCCAGTCAGCTAAAACAAACACACATCGTCAGAAAATCTCTGAAATTTATTTCAGTCTGACGAAACGTGACATTTACTCGGTTATGTGTCAGACTGACGAGAAGGTTACAGTCCAACATAAGTCAAGTGTTTTACCATATTATACCTAAATTATACTTTAGTGTTTGTTTTTTCCACATATTTCACACTGCTAATGACTTTTAGACGACCCGAAAACCCCACACATTGCAGTGTGTGTCTGTGCCAGTGGTGTGTAGTTTTTTTCCCCTCAGCAGGCACCTACTCATCTCGCTGCACGCTGGCCCTCAGTGTTAACCAAACAGCATGAGAAGGACGATGCAGGCTGAGTTCACTATGATTAAAGGAACTGTGAAAAAAAACAATGGAAAGAAAAAAAGAATAAGATAAATTAAACTGTTTAGGTATCAGCATTGGAAAAGTTTACAGGACAACCAGTCCTACTACATACTTCCATAACATAGATAATTATAACATTTTATTTATTTATTCTTCCAACCTCTCATGACAGTCCGGACAGAGCGGATGAGACTGAGGATCTGAGCTTTGATTCCTGGATCATCCCCAAAGCCTCCAACTCCCTGATCAACCCCCCAGCCGACTGATGATAGAAAGAAAACAGTCAAGAGGGGGAAGAACGATGTGGACATTACATATAAGGAGGAGGACAAACGTGGGCAAGAGAAAACAGGAGACAGCAAATGATCGGAGAAGAAAATTAAATCACAGTTAATGTCTTGTTTAGTTTTTAACAACTTGACACCAAATCCTACCTTTATTTCCCCTTATGTAATAACAAGGCTACAGAAATTCATCTTAGGCCACAGGACACACGTCTCTCTGATAAACAAGCCTCGTTGTTTTTTGTCCAAACATAATAATGAGATGTTATTCGGTGCAGTAGGCGGCTAGCAGGGTATACATCGCACATCTAGCTAGCTGTTATTCCTCGTTTTATTTCAATAACGTCTGCGGTACACGTGGAATAAATTATAGTGGAAAACTTACTCTTACTAAGAAATCGTTCTTCGTGCAAAACAGCGATGGCATTAGTGCACAGAATAGCGGTCTGGATGAGAGAGTACAGAGTAAACGCCATGCTGGCAACTTCTTCTTCTTCGTCTCCTTTTTTTCTGCTCCATCCACCAACCAGAACTCCCAGACACGCAGCTGCCGTAAACCGGCAGAGGAGGTCGTGCAACGCAAGTCTGAAACGAACATAAAGGGAAGTGATAGGGATGATGGATGTTATCTGACCTGTGCTGCTGTTGGTGACAGTGTATCTTCATTTATTTAGTTTTCATCAAGCTAGCCTATTATGAGTGTATTTATTATATATTTTATTACTTCATGTGGGGTTTGTTTGTTTTAAACCTGAATACAGAACTTAAAATGTCCAAAGTGAGCTTTTTTTCTACCTCTGCTATAAATTAATCTTAGACAGCAAGCCTATTTGGTTTTAATTGTAACTAATAATCAAATCTTACTGCATGTCATTAAAGTTAAAATTATTTATTATGCATAAACTGTATTTAGTCTTGAATTATGAAACCAATATCTGGTTATTGTATAGACTTTTAATTTACACATAAATAGTAGAGAAACTACAAGAACATATTTAAATACATCTGCATTGACAGTTTATAATGATAACATCTTCTCAGAAAATGACAACTTTATCCATTCATTCATTTCATTCTATAAACAAAGTGGGTGACTTTTCTTTTTTAGTATTTCTTAGTGTGCACCCCCATGATCATGTCATTATTTTAACACTGTAATAAATCATATTTTCACAATCATGTTTATTACTAAAATAAATAAACAACAACAACAAAAAGAAAAAAACACATGTAGACACACTGGCTGTGAGGTTCAGTGTTCTCACATATGACCTGTTACAGTCAAATACTTTACAGGTAAATATACAACACCGACAAACTGTCTCAGTCTTTCCTCCCTGTGACCCAGACACTCTTTTAGAGAGCAACCAAAGACACATAAATCCCTTTTAAATGTCCATTCCTCACGTTCAACACAATTTAAAGACGCGCTCTGCTCCAATATTCACTTTTGTGTCTGCTTCGAACTGACGCCTGTAAACCGATGGTTGGAAAATGTGGGTAAAAGTTTCAAAATACATTCAGGGTGCCTCTAAGCACAGGATTCTCCTTCTGCACCATTTGATATGTTCAGTGGTTACCAGCAGAAGACTGCTTCTTGATCTACTGTAAATGTGACACAGGGTGTTTAAGGTATCTGTACTTGTATCAGTAAAAAGGGGGAAACGTTTGCAACAGCAGATGCTTCAAACACAATACTGCAAACTGTTCTGCCAGTGTACAGCGTGTGACCCCTTTTTTAGACACAATTCTATATTTATACTTATTCAAATTACACTATTAGGTTTAAAAACCAAAACACAAATGCCATTTGTGCTCTGGCTCCTTTTGATTCTCTATTTTGAGCTTCATCTGGCATCTTCAACCTAAGGATATCTGACAGATGAAGCTTGTTTATTGTGCATTATCTAATCTCCTCAGCGATGGCTGACTATGGTGATAATTTGTTGTAATGACGGTTTATGTTCAGTGTGTATTAACTAAGTTTATTTAATTAGCTGGACACTTTGGGCTCCATGTTCCTCCTTTTTTGGTGATGCAACAAAAACAATACCAGGTTGTGTAAAGAGTCTGGTGTATGTACAATTGTGCTGACCGCAGTCACAGAGCATACACAGTTACACAGTCCTTCCGTGTCCGTCCACTTTCCACATGTGCTTCATCTTTTAGGAACTATGGAAAGTTAAGAGTTTTCTGATAGAGTCTGCAGCTCTCTTCCTCGAGCTCTTCACAAAAGTTCACAAAAGGGTAGGTGAAGGCTGTGGTTGCTTTGGTCCTGGTTTAGGAAAGCTGAGCCTCTCACTGTCAGCACAGCTGTGACGAAAGAGCAGGACTGACGTCACCAGTTTTTGCCTTTAACGTCAGTCGTTTTGGGAAACAAACATTATGAAGGAAACTGCGATGAGTCCTTTACCGGTGTGCCGCCTCACACAGCATGATGTCAGAGTTTCAGTGCAGGGCTATTAACAGAGGTTCTACTGACAAAGCAGCCAAATAATTGCTGTCCTAAAAAACAACAAAAAAGCTTTTTATATACTGTATAGTTCCATCTGTCTGTGTCTGATCTGTATTTCTCTCAGTGTTGATGTGACTGGTTTAATTCTTCAGACATTCACAGGG
The DNA here is from genome assembly GCA_032359275.1 of Microctenopoma steveboyesi. Lineage (NCBI taxonomy): Eukaryota > Metazoa > Chordata > Actinopteri > Anabantiformes > Anabantidae > Microctenopoma > Microctenopoma steveboyesi. The sequence continues at coordinate 12,833,009 of JAUMHF010000014.1, read as the reverse complement.
AGCCTCTTCTTGTTATGGTGAATTTGTTGTCTTGACCTGTGGAGAAAATAAAAAAATATAAAACTAAATATTAGTGCCATGTTCTGGTTAAGGTTTTTTCAAAGACTACATCAGTACTGCATAGGCCTATTTATGTTATATACTAAAATACTGTATCCGTTTCCAACACAAGTTTAACAGCAAATGTAGGTATAAGAAAATAAGTCTGGTTGTGAAATGTCAAATGTAGGTAAAGTAAGGTCTAATATCAAAATAACAATTCCTGATCAAAACAGATTTAATAAAAAAAAAAAACTTACCTTTCAGCTACTTGCTCAGATGTGAACTGATCTTTTCTTTTCTTATCATGTTTGCGTAGGGAATCTGAAAGAAACCAACTTTAGATTAATCACAAGCAGACAATAATTAGGCATATAAATTACTTTTTAAAATATTACTTAGTATTTCATTTTACCATGCTCCCTGAATAAAGTTTTAACCAGAGTCAAACATTATCAGAATTTAACGTATTTATTTATAAATTCTGCCCTGACGAATTCCCAATGTCTCTACATTGATTGTTTTGTATAAAAAAATGACGGTTCGCAGTGTTATTCAGTCAAGACCTTGCCGGAGTTCATTTGAATGTCTGTGTGAAATTAATGTGTCATTACTCTCAGACAGATCCATCTGCTCATTCTTGGCACATTTGTCAACTTTGAACGCTTGACGCGGGCGCGTGCACTTCGGCGTGTGCACGCGCGTGCCTCTAAACGAGCGCGGAGCAGTCGCTTTGTTACGTTGACGTCGCACGTTGGTGTGTGTGTGTGCGCGCGCGCGCGCTGTTTGCGACCATGCGCACACAAGCGTGTACAGTTGTTGCACATGTCAGAAAGCAAAGACAAACACAGACTGTCAGCCTGTCTGCCAGCTGCTCCAGTGATTGATGTGGACGGAAACGCTCAGACGGCTGCAGAGGAACTTCTCACCCATGAAAGACAAACTAGATGATTGGTTCTGTCTTTTGATGGACTAATAAGCAACAGATAATTTCTGTTTTCTGTTTCAGCTTTGAAACAAGGCTTTTCAAAATTTACTCTACAATTAATTATGGTTAGTTTTTTTTTATTACTGCATCAGTTTTTAGTTTTTGTCTTCTCCTGTCCTCACTCTATGTCTCTATGAAGTGATTCATTACTTGTAAGTAATTATATTCCTTCTCAAAATCATTACTAGGCTGCTGTAAAAGCAACCAGTGAGGCTTTTTAGGATTCACATATATCAAAGGATATTTTATTTATCAAAAACAGTGTGGCAATGATATTTATCTTCCATCAGGACACTAACTTTGTATCGGTGTATCAGTAGTGATCTTACCATCTGTAACTGCTGAACCATCTCCTCTCTGTAGGCGAGCTCTCGTTTCATCTGGTCTTGAAAATTGTCTGAAATTAGTGTAATAACCTACGATTAGCCTGAGCCGTTTTATGATTTGCACAGTCGATCGGGGTAAATAGACCTGATGAAGATTATAGTAGAGTAAAAACAGGGAGGGGGTAAAATAGAAGACAGGGGAAAGCAGAGACAGGTACGGGGGAGAAAAGTGGGAAAAACGTGACGTGGAAGTAGTCGTTGCCCTTCGTATGACAAAGAAAAATACTCACGGAAGACAGGAAATGGTGAGGTGCCTTTCAGAGCATGAAACTCTTGCTCCAGTCTCCTTCTGAAGTCGATCTGTTCCAGCAGAACCTTCTGGAGCTCCTCTGCAGGAGCAGACGTGAGATGACGACAATGAGAATAAAACGGAGGGAAAGATGAGATTCTAAGAACTCTTCTCGTGATGATGTATGATTCCTTTAATCAAAAGGAAGCAAAGAGAACTGATTCTTTACCTTTCTCCATGTTCTCAACGTTCTTCTTTAACGGCACAGGAGAGGCAGCACCTTGGCTTTGGTCACCTGAAACCATGCACAACCATTTGTCCCACATGCCATAAGTAGATATCATACATTCATGTGCAGTTAGTATTATGCACGCCAAGAGTTCCTGTCACTTTGTTTCCTTCTGCCTCATCAAGAGTCAAATGATTTCTTATATTGTAATGAACTGATCTTTCCATCTGTTGTCTCTGTGTGTGTCCTTCCTGTATTTTTCCATTAACAGTGCAGACCCTGCTCAGTGCCTTTACTCGCTTTTTCTCTCTTTAGTGTTTGATGGTAATTTACTTTTCGACCTCTGGGTGTCAGTGTAAGTTTGCGGTAACAATTTATGAAAGCTATCTGTGGAGATTTGTTTTTGTGGAGATCTTCGTTGCATTCTTTGACATATTGTTGTGTATACATTTATAAGATTACATGGTTTTCTGTTAAGAAAATGGAAAGTCACACCTTTTGCATTTAGTAGTTAGAGTCATTTCATTTAGCGTTCCAGCATTGAAACGTTTAAAAGGCAATTTCACAAATGTTGTGGACATGCTGGCTACTGTGCTCTCAAACTGTTGCATGACAACGTTATTGTCTGTCTGGTTAATTGTTTTGTCCAATAGCAGAAGATGTGTAAATATTTATGTATGATATATGTAAAAGTGCATGAAAGAAAGTTCTTTTAAGATTTATCTATGTATATTTTTAAGCTTTGTCACTCCTGGAGGCTAAATCTATTTGTTTCTCTACAATCTTTTTAACAAACATCTCCATCACATGCTGTTTTCAGAGTTGAACAGTTGGAAAGTGTTTGCGTGCATTGTTTGTGCTAACATCTGAATTGTGACAATGAGGCATCCAACACCTTAAATGAAGCGATCCAGCACCCTCGATATGTATATTTTCCTCTAGGCATTTCATATCCTGGCTCCTTAAGCCTCCCTATGCTTCCCTCTCTCTCTCATTTAGAGCAAAGAGAGCTCTCCTCTCTCTCCTCCTCTCCTCTCTCCTTTCCTCTCCTCTCTCTGTCTCATTTGACAAGCAAATTTGCAGACAGTGCCCGAGGATAACAACCTCGTTTGACAGTCAATTAACCGTGAATAGTCAAAGCCAAGGCGGTTTGCATTACATAAATGGAAAATTAGATTATTTTTTCTCCCTAGAAACAGAGGGAGAGTTTAAAGACAGTGGAGGGGGGTTGGTGGGACTCTGAGGAATCAGGCCTTCTAATCACGTAGAGCTTCCCACCGCCCAGGGAGACGTTTGGCAATCAGGGGAAAGGTGGTCTCATTTAATTTGTTTCGTGTAATTTTTCGAAATACATTATACATTATGCGCAGGGATCATTACGGTGTGTGTGTGTGTGTAGGGGTTGAGGGAGGAGGGGTAGATATAAATGTTGGCACAGATGTCATAAAGCACTTTTAATGTCTTCCTGACAGATATAAAAAGGCAATAAGCTGTGATCTTTTTCAAACGAGAAAGGCTTTTTGCGCTGAGGAAGGGGAAAAAAAGGCAATTATGTCGACGGTGATATGGGTCTAGGATGGAGATTGCCAGTGAGGCTGCTTATCTCTGAGCTGATGTTTTCTTGTTGAACTATAACGGCCCCCCCAAGAGTAACAGCCTTGGCGACAATGCTGCTAAAGAGAGCAGTCAAGGCAGTGCGGTGGCAAAAGCTGCTGCTTCATCTCTCTGTGTATTTATATGAATCCCTTAACTCGGTGTCTGAGAGAAGGAGGAGTGTGAAGCGGATAAGCTGCAGACTGAGAGATTTTAATCACTGTGGTGAATATTACCACAGTGTTCTTTGCGTAAGAAATGTCAGTGTATTATTCGTATATAAAGTGCGAATTTCCTAATTACAGTTTTATGAATATCATACACTTTAAGTTCATAAAATTGCTCCTTTTAAAACTCCACCAATTTTGTAGATTTTAGGATTTAAGTTAATAAACATCTCAGACTATCTGATGCAGAAATTAAATGAACCATGCAATCCTAATGATTATATTTTCAGTGATATTCAACCTGCCATTTTTACATCGTACTGTCTTTACCTCCCCATTTAATTTGTTATTTTCCATCCGACTGCGGCTGCTCTGCAGCCACTTATAAAAAAGAATAACATAAGTGAGCATTTGTACCTGAGCTCTCCCTCCAGTAGTCCGGCGCTGACGTCTCACTCTCCGGTGCAAAGAAACTATTCTGCTCTTTGTTTTCATCTGAGAGAAAATAAGAGACAAAGACAGGAGGAAAGATTCAATAAGGCCCATTGGCTGAGCTGGTTATCCAGACACATGGAGATAACTATGTGTGCTCATGTTGTGTGTCACCTGTGTGTGTGTGTGTATATGTGGGTTTATGTGTGTTTGTGAGCAAGTCACCACAAAACAGAAAACACACAAAAAACATTTTGTTCAGCGAAAGGGTCCGAGTGGGAGATGAGAGGAGCAAATGAAACGTCAAAAGAATATGAGCCTTGTAGGGACACGGAGACACTATAAAACCACTCACTCAGACAATAAATGAAACAAAGTTGTTATAATGCAACTGACTCAGACGTCTGATGAAAGAGATCGTGTGTAACAGTTCACTAAAATAGGCTGTGTATGAAACAGTGTAAAAACTCGTTCAAACATTTGATGAAACCAAGACACTGTAAAACAACGCCAGAGTGAAAGATGCGATGCCAAACAACCCATGCAAACAGCAGAGCAAGTGAAGTGTACATTATGAATGAAACAAAATAAACAGACAAGCCTATAATATGTTTTTTTTCTAACAGGAACAAAACTGACTCATTGAATTAGTGTTCCGATGTAATTTTATCTGCGATTGTCAACCTTTAAAACTGGTTACTACAAAAAAAGCAAGGTTTAAAGTCAGTAGAGTCAAATGCTTGCTCACCGGAAATGCTGGAGTTGTCTTTGGTTACATATGCAGGTAGTCCTTCATCTCTGTTTTTGTGAACCTGGAAGTCACATTCAGTCAGTTAGCATCAGTTGTGTATTGTATACATCAATTACATCTCATTTGTGAGTCGGTCTTAGTGTAACAACTGTGTGATTTTTATTCTTTAAAATGATTTTTTAATATCATTGTGTGCTTTTTATCAACCTCTCGCTGCATTATTTGCGATGGTATAATCAGGAGGACTTATCTCCTTTTCCATCCATCATCCCTGAAATCTCTGAGATTTGCAGTATGCTACTGAATCACTAATTCAGCTTGCTGTAGTTTAAAATGCTCATCATAACTCCATCTGCCACTCCCACCTCCTCCTTTCTCTCGGAGGCCCGGTTAAAGTGGGAGTCGACAGGTTAAACATTAGAGTTGCCCTAACAGGCTGGGATGACAGAGGCAGAACAAACACGCCATGGCCATTAAACAATCCACGCCTGGTCCTATTAGCCGGGATCAGAGTGGGGTGACTGTTTCAATTTCTACAGGGAGAACCAGCCTATCAATCTGCTTATGCAGATCACATCACTGCCTGGCTACGGCACCATTTAAATAATAATTAGCTAAAGTGACCTGGGGGGATATTTACGTTTTTGTAAGCTGGTTCCTCTCTGCGAGGTGGGGTGGAGCTGGAGAGAGGCAAACTTGCAGGAGGAGAGGAAGGCATGCTGGGGGACTCCTGCTGGATGGGGTCCGAGGAGGAGGGAGGGGAGGTGCTGGGATACGCAGCTCCACTTGCTCTCTCCTTGCATCTGTCATCTCCGCTACTGTCACTCAGAGCAGAGAGGTACAGGTTAGGTTGAGTCTGTGGCGGCCTGCCTGTGAAACTCCCTTCCTCCTCCTCTTCCTCCTGCTTGGATGACTCCACGTCCACCTCACCCTCCTCCTCACTCTCCCCGCCCTCGGCCTCTCCATCACCGCCGCTTTCACTTCCGTAACTACAGCTGCTGGTAGGTGAGAGCCGCTGGTGGCGATCTGACCTGGCAACTGCGACCCCAAAGTCGTCATCTGTTGTCCCAGCGACTCCTCCGCTGCTGTGGAGTTTGGCGATGCTCTCAGCGTCTTTGACGACTGGGCGAAAAGCAGAGCCATAGTTTGCCTTTCTGCTTTGAAGGGTTGGGGTGTCCAGGAGTTTGAGCCAGCCCTCTGACGCTATGGGGCGAAGGTCAGGCATTACCGTTGGACACTCTGGGTCAAACAGCCCAGACCTCGACGTCGTGGTCCCACTACTGGGAGCTATGGTTGTGCTGACACCATTTCCATTACCAGTGACAGCTCCAGGCTCACTGGGTTCCGAGAGATCTAGAAAGGCCTGTCTGAGGGAGGGATTATCTGCCAGGGAGGAGAGGGCGCTGGGCTGAGGCTGGAGATAGGTGGGGACAGGGATTCCCCCTGCGGCTCTTGGGGGCCAAAACATGCAGAAAGGAGGATAAAAAGTGTCTTTGCGACCAGGCCATAAAAGACCTGATAAACCGGCTCCTTTCTGCGCGGCTGAAACATCACTGTCCTCTTTTTTCTGCTGACAGAGTCCAAATGCTGGGAAGGGGTAAGGCGAAGGGAAAAGCGACGTGGGAGGGAACTTCTGCAGCATGCCAAAGCCTTTGCTTGGGACAGGAATAACAGGGTAGCTACGTGACGTTTTACGGGGAGACAGACTACTGCTGTCAAGATCTTCGTCGTCTTCAAAGCGGGGTCTTTTCTGAACACCCAGGTCTGGTCCCATCATGTGAGGCACCACTGAACCTGGGAGAGATTTCATAGGCCCCATGGAGGAACAGTGGGCTGAAGAGGGCAGTGCTCTCTTACGGCTGCCTCCATTGAACATGGCTTTAACATCTTCCCACGCAAAGATTAACTCGTCAGCTGGGTGCTTGTCTGAGAGTTTAAGGTGTCGTCGCCAGGAGTTGAAGTTGGCAGCATCAGGCTGGGTGTACTTGGCATCTGGTGTGCGGTGGGAATGGAATATAAACTTGTTTGGGGAGAAGTACATGTTGCAGAAGGAGCACTTGATGCATTTGGCCCTGGAGCTGTTGTAGCGTGCAGGGATGAAGTTACCACGGCAACCCCAAGCGCACTCATGTGTCACGTCAAAGGCAAAGTTGTCGGGCAGTTTGGGTGGCGCGTTCTCTCCAAGGAAGGACTTGCACAGGCGCTCAGCCTCTCTCTTGGTGATCATGCCACAACGACGTGACGAGATGGGCATGGCACCTGCCCGACGGAGGATCTCCAACTGAACCGGAGTGCACTGAACACATGTTATACCCAGTGCCACACGACGATTATGAATCTCATTATAACTGTAGTTCTTGAGGAGTGTGTTGGAAATCTGTGCAAGGCAAAGTCTCTCTTTGCTATCAATGACCAGTGATACAATGGGAACCCCATACAGAATGACCTGGCCAACCTGGTTAGGCTTAAGGGGTGAGGACGAGGGAGATGGGGAGGATAAGGAAGAGTGTGAGGAGTGAAGGTGGGTGGGTCTGGGTGGAGTTAGGGGTTCCTGCTGGTAGGAGCCTGTAGAGCTTGTCATTACGATGTCACTAGTGCTTGAAATATGGGCTTTGTCCATAGTGAGAGAAAAACTAGAAGAAAGACAGAAAGAACAAGAAAGAAAGAGAATTAATGTCATGCTGCTAGTAAAATGTTATAAATTACTATAAACAAATCATCTGAAATAACTGATCATTAGGCCTCTAATAATGATTTTACTTCATATGAATAAATATAAAATACTTTGGTAACAAAAAATGTTGGCAAAAAAGAAATATTTAACATTTAATGTATTAAATGTGTTTTATTTAAATTCAATTAAATAAATTAATTTGAATACAGGATTACTGTGTTTTTTGTCATTTTTTAAATCCAAATTGTAATCTGAACTAGCTCTTATAAATTTATTACAAGAGATACCTGTTTAAATATTTTTAAAGTGTTATGGTATGCTTGTTTAACACAAACTTAATGTTTTTTATGTTCCTTTATTAATTTTTCCAAAATACTAAAGCTTCTTTTTAAAAACCTATAGCCTCTGTTTAGAAAACAGTTTCCCATTCAAGTTTTAAATGAGCTGCCTTTGTGTGTGATTTCTGAAAAAATTTGTCAGAGAACATGAATGAGGTGACTTTAATCGACTAAATATTTTTTTAAATAAAATTATTAAAATAATAGTTTATTTGTTATTTGCTTAACGCTGACTGCAGCGTTAAGCAAATAAAAACAGTGGACACACCACCGGCAGAAGTTTCTTCTTGTTATGATCAGACTAAAGTTTTGTTATGTTAACTTCATTTTCCTGTGACACACTTTAAAAAAACAAACAAAAAACACACGATATTAAGAAGCCATATTGTCTGATTTAAATAGTGTATTCCATAGTCCAATAGTGTATTACAACCTTGTACTATGCAAATATTTTCCTAAAGACCTTGTCACGAAAACAGCAGAACATTCGCCGAAACAAGTACAGCAATTATAACTGGAAATGCACATTTAGGTAACATTTAAACATTTTACTGTGCAACACAAAAGACATTTTTTAACTGTTAATAACAGCATTTTATCAATACACAGCAAATTTTGAAATTTTGATTTTTTACATACAGCTATGTCATCGTTTTTATCAATTGCATTATATATAATGCATACATATATTACATATATATTTTAAGAACAAAATCACCACTAAGCAGATACATTGCTAATACATTTGTTTGCCATTATTTAAGCATTACAAATAGGTCTTTGATAATATTACTGAATAAAAAGGATGTATATTAAATTGACATCAAAATGTAAAACGAAATGGTGTCGCTTTGAAAGCCCGTTAGACACAATATTACTGCGCAATCTGCACTAATTGTGTGATTTAAATTTAAGTCATTAGATAATTAAAGCTTCAACTAAAGCATCTGACTTCAAATTCCACAGTACAATGAATTGCTTATCAATATATAATTGTACTATTTCAGTTTGGTCCAAGTTTTCTTTTTTTGACAAACTGGGAAGGCCTAAAATGAAATAGTCAACTTTTCAGTGGGACCAACGTCATTTAACTTGGAATCATGCCACGGTAACCTATTAAAAGCACAGTAACACATAATATTAATAATAATAATAACAATAATAATAATATTAGCAACCTATCCTCAAGTAGTGAGAAGAATTTCAGCAGATGTTTTGCTCATTGCTAGTGAAATGTTAACATTGTATTATATTTTAACAGACTTTAACCAACTCAACACATATAATAGTCGGGTAATCCTTACCTCTGAGGTCGTAGAATAATCCCAAAACGCGTCAAAACATATCCCCGTCACGAGAGACACGGAACCTACATCTGACTTTTAAAAAACTCATCCTACCACGTAAGCGAATGGATTTCACAGAATCGCAGTCTATCCGCGATGCACATGGGACCGGCACTGGCGTTTCCTCCAAATGTCAAGTGAGCCTGCTCGTGAGAAGTGAGTAAACTGCGGCGCTCGCGCCTGCTTTATTCGCTGTTGAGAGACACCACGCGCTGCTATAATCTCCCTCCCGCCCTCTCTCTCTCTCTTTTCCGCGCTCTCGCACACCTGACTCGAGCTTGATTGGCGTGTGGCGCGAGCTCAGCCCACCACTCACGGGCGTCTTCGCTCGCTGTGTCGCTCCCTCTTCGTCGAAACTGTCGTCTCGCTAACTGCCACTCAAAGCCAGCAAAAGTCAAATCAATGGTGCAGTACAAACCAAATGAGCCCCTAAAGTCTCAGAGGGTGAAGCTCCTGCACTACAACACAGCAGAACCACACACAGATAAACGTAACGTGAGCTGTTTTTCTCAGTATACAGGTGATTCAATGAGCCTTATTAATCATCAATAAAGATTGACTTTATAGGGTACACAACTTCTGAGCTGCAGATAGGTTGGCACCAGAACGTGCGGCTTTTAAGCACAGATCGAGTGTCGAGCAAAACATTAGCTTGACCATAGGAGTAGAAGAAAGAAAATAAGGGCCGAGACAGCAGTCAGACAGGCAGGCAGTCTGGGGATCAGAGTAAAGTCTGTCAGTACAGCTGATACCCACATTCAACACTGAGAAGGTTGAGAAGGCTTTTGGAAACATGACACTCTGTGTGTGTGCGTGTGCAGGTTATTCCCATGAGGTAAAAGGCAGGAAGCACACTCTAGCCTATATCATCTGTTGTAATTGCAGGTCAGAAGGCTTCCAGCTACACAATGCTATGGAAGACAGTGACCATTCACCTGATGATCACCCTCAAAAATTGCACTGAAAGATTATTGTTTTTTTTTGGTGTGGTCCACATCAGTATTCTCTCAGGGGTCCCATGAGTCCTTAGCTACGTCTCTGCTCCAAGCCCTTAAACCAGGCTTGTTGCTCATGCTGCTCAATTATGCCTTTCACTAAAAATATGCAGAACAATTACAGATAAGAACGCACAGACCTAAATATTAGCTGCACGTCACAGTCATCAGCAAATATCTGAGGGATGCAAGAAAGCATCTTCTTTAACGCCAAATGGGCAGCACAATTAAGTCCTATCTCACATACTGATTATCCTTATTAATTAAAACAAAGTAATAAAGTTGTTTTCAACTCTTCTGCAGCATGTCTCTCGTGCCTGAGACATAAAGAAATGGAAAACCTGAAAAAGAAAACTGTGCTGCTCAATTTGGAATTCAGTTTCTGATTCAAAAGGTAGAACTGCTTGTCAAATGTGATTTGATATTTGTGTTGGGACCCATGATTTTCAAAGGGCTGTCTGGCCAATAAGACACTTCCCATTTTTGTGTAGGTGTAAAACCTTTTTTCACATATTTTTGGTAAATCATGAAGTTGTGCATATTTAGGTGTGTAGAACAAGAATAACAAGGAATTTCACTGGGGCTAAAACAAGCAGGGATATAACGAAGTACCCAAATGAAATGATTTCTTTAAAAAATGGGCAATATACCCCAATATGTCTAAAACGTTTTTTTTACACATTTGTAAATAATTTAGTGAGACTTTCACATAGCTGATAGACATCAGATCTATAGACGCGTGCTTTCATTTCAGCTATATTATTAAACACAACATCTGAATCTCATTAAAACATCGAAAACTTAAAAATGTCAAATCTCTCGGAGTCATAAATGACTGAGAGACTGGCTGCCACTTATTCTCGCCCCAATCTTTTTTACGGCATGTTGAGAAACATCACGGCTGGAAAGCTCCGCTTCAAATCTGTGCGCGCGGCTCACGCGGGTGCGTGAAGAGACACAAGAGGAGAGCGCGAGCCCCATCTGCGCCTTTCAAACCAATTTAGGCGTTCGTCCGCTTTTGTCTCGCGGACGAACGCCGCTGCTATGAGACAAGATACAGGGTCCACGAGCGCGAGCCACGCCGGCACGGGCCGCCGCTAATGAAGCGGGTGACGTCACAATAGAGGGACGATATAAAACACATAGAGCAGCTTTACGAGCTAATAACCACAACACACAAGTAACATTTCTATCTGAAATATGTTATGACGACTTTGGGTTTCCGTTTTTTTACTGTCTCTTTAAATTGTAATAGTACTTAAGAGTGAATGATACTAAGCAGGATATATATTTTTGGGAGGTTGTCGAAAAACTACGTGTATGGCAACTAAACATGACCGAATAAAATCGCCCCGTTGCCAAAAAACAATTATGAACCAAATTCTGAAGAGGATAATTAGGCCTACGTGCACGACGTCTCTTCTCTCTCTGTGTCTGTCAGAGAACTGTGACAAGTTAACGAAAGCGGAGCATTTCTAAGCCATATGAAGCAGGACAAGGCTTATTGCAATACAATAGTGCTATTAGCCCCTTTGGAATACATTTGACTTTTTTTTCATAATGCATTAGTCTGTCGCCCTACTGAGAAATTAATCATGCGTTTAAAAAAAGAATTGCTTGTGTGACCTGGGAGGGTCAAAGCAGGGAGAAAGATGGAGAGAGAGCGCTCAAAACGTAATAAATTAAGAGCTACAACACTAAGTGAGCTTGAGACATTTAACATGAAATTTGTCAATACATGAAACATGCCCCTGGTGAATGATTGCCATATTGAAATGCATCACCTCCTTTTCCCAAAATAACACACCGGATAAATTCAGAGTAACCATCAAACTCTATCATTTTTATATTTAATTTAAAAAATATGAAGGTTTAATTAGCAGTGTTTCGTTTAAAAATAAATACTTTTTTACCTCCTTTGCGGCCTCACTCCACATTGTTCCAGTTATTATTAATATTATTTTTATTATTGAGAAACAGTATAAAACAGTAGCCAGACAACCTACCAGTATTCATATTAAGTGATTGTGGATTTAAAGCCATATGTAGGCTACACTACAATATGGAGCTCAGTCGCCCTGCGTGCCCCACTTTTAATCCTTACTTAATGCTTTCCATTTTTTACTCAATGTGACTCTTCTGCTCGTCTGTAGCGAATATTTACTGTACATTACCATTAACACACATCTCTAATGAATTAGAGGAAATAATAATGACGATTACTGACATTGTTTTGCGTCCGCCCATTCCCCTTAATGAGGAAACCAGGGCTGTGGGTTTGGACAGGGGAGCGAGTTGTGCGCTTTCCGCTGTTCCACCAGACATGCGGGTCATCACCCTCTGCTTTTATTTCCGCACCAATGCGCATGTGATGAAAGGACAATTGCAAAACGTTACTGACTCATTCCCAGGATCAGTCTTTATCAGATGTGTAAACTTCTTGTTTGTCATCAGCCTACACTACATCCTGTATTTGAAAGTAATGAACCGTTCTGTACAATTCAAGACTTTTTCCTGTTTATTTATCGTTTTTAATAATAATTATAGGTTAATTGTCACTAGCACAAACGACATGGTATTCATAAGGCGAGCATAAGCGCACACCTAGCGCCATCTGTTCTAATTTTGCTTTTATTTGTCATGTTTCTATTTTGCAGCGTTCCCACATCAAGACAGACGCAGCCTTGTGAAGCATGCTGTCCTCAGTTTGTTAGATGGGAGTTCGCCTGAGGCGCTTGTACCAATTAGCACAGCAGACCAACCACTAAAGATTCCCATATTTCATCGAAGATCTGCTACATTAGCCAGAGTGAATTATTAAGAAATGATCATTTTGAGAAATGCACGTGATGCACTGCTCAGAGAAGCTGAGTGTTTACATCAATCATAAATGGATAGGTGTGAAATCCTTCACAACTCGATGCAGATGCACTATAAGATTTGGTTATTTTGTCTTTTTATTAGTCAAAAAGTGAATACCCCCCCCCCCCCCAGTTTTCTGCATAATTAATTTGGCCATAATGTAATGAAGGTATGCTACACATAAGGAGGACTGGCAAAAGAAGGACGTTTTATTTTTTTTATTCCTCTAATGACTTACAAATCCAGACCAGATTATTTTGGGTGGGGCAGCAGGGCTATGTGTGTGTGTGTGTGTGTGTGTGTGTGTGTGCATATTTGTGCAGTGCTTCCTCTCCACCACTAACAATAACCTATGAAATAACATTATGTAATAAGTAAAAACCTGGTATGACAACAACAAAACTCCATTACTGAAATATTAAAGACATCTACCGTCTTTGTAACTTTGTAAACTGTCCAACTGTCAATTTCTCTAAAGCCTGTTAAATATTTTACACAAGAAATGTCAATCACAAAGATCTAAGTTCACATCAAAGAAACAATGATTTCAGGGGAAACCACTTCAGCAGCTGACAGTCCTGGCACACACGGGACAATATGTTGACAAATATCTAACATTTGTGATATTAACAATATCATTTCTGTTCATACACAGACATTTAAAGTCCCACATGAATTCATTACTTCATATTATTGTGAATTGAATGTTTAATCATTCAGTGGTGTAGTTGTTTCCATAATCAACGTCAGCCTCACAGCCACGTTTGATCATTGTGGCTGTATTTCATGAATGATTTTGTAAAGCACTAACAATACTGTACTTTCCAAGCTGCTGAATGGACTTTATTTACTGAACGATCTGGGTTCATAATTAAAGGCTTGCTTGACTTTTAATGACCCCTGAACACAAGCAAAGTTGTGGAAGTTATTCTAAGTGGAATGAGTAATGAGACGTTAACAGTGAACACTGAGATGAAGCCAATTAGCTGCAGTACAGACAGACTGCTGGGCGCTACAGTGTGTTTTAAATGCAAGCAGAGAGCCAACAAGGTCAGCGGGGGCAGAGTCCAGTGTGTGTGTGTGTGTGTGTGTGTGTGTGTAAGAGAGAGAGAGAGAGAGAGAGCGAGCGAGCGAGCGCGAGTTGGTAAGTTTGATGTCTTATGATAGGTTTGTCTTTAGGAAGGAAAAGCTAACATGACAAAATATTTAGGCACTATTTCAATATTAAGCCACCATTATAATCAGTGTATGCATTTTGCAATATCCACTAATGTAAGTGGCCAAATTAAATACAAATCATACTCTATAGCAGCTCTAATAGTTGCTTGACAAGTCAAATCCATTCCTGTGAATATTTGGCTGGCTTCATTTTGTGGTCGACGTTTCATTATCCTCTCTTCATAATGGACCTGAGAGCCAGGACTGATCAAACACTTTCGTTTATCTATATCTGAGTGCTTGTGGGAACGCTCTGATATCAATGTAAGCCGGGAAATCTATTAAAAAGCTTGTGCTATGTTATAGAAAACAGTTGGCAGTAATGTATGGTTTACAATACAATTTGAGGTTAATGGGCCAAAACATGTAAAACCACTGATATGATCCTTTAACTTTTTATCTTCTGAAGGCAGTAGAACTAATGGTACATCTATATTGTTACTATGTGTTTGTGTTGTGTTTAAATATAATATCTTTAACGATTAAAAGGAGATTTAACAATATCTACTACTATTTATTTTTACATTTTAGTAATGATGGCGTGTTGTAGTGTTGCTGTAGTTGTTGTGACAACCCCTCTACTTCTAATTATGCTTTACAGCATTATGCAACGCAAAACGCACAACTCCGTTTTTAGGATCGGATTTGGAAAAAGAAGGAAAAGAGACAGGAAGAGATCTCAGGCTATTATCTCTCGTCCAAGAGAATCATTCAGATCTCTGCGGGGTGTCAAAGCGACATATCTCAGCGGGGAGAAGATAACTAACTGAGATCATCTCACAGTATCACGGCTTAATTTTCTTTACTGGGGAATATTTGGCTGTAATGTAACTTAAATAGGCCATTGTGGAGCAAACTGCATCGTTTTATATGGGACATAAAATCATGGAAACCCACCAAAAAGGAAGATTGGCACTTAGGCCTACAGAATGTGTTAAAATGGATTCTGAATGAATTACCACAAATGTCGTCCCATAAGGCCTTTGCTCGGTATTTTTCGTGGTGTGTGTTGCATGTTTGTCGGAGGTTGTTATTTCAAGAAATCTTGAAAAACACCTGTTGTCAATAATGTGGTAGTCAAAGAGCTTAATCCCTTGATAATTAGGAGCACGTTTGAGATAGATGGGCAGGACTAAGGGCGCGGAAGTAATCGTCTTTTTCCTGCCTGTGTTTGTACATTTGCGTTCTACTCAAGCAAAAATGCAATAATTAACAGGTAAGGCTTGATTGTCAGCAGCACATATTCTGGCGAGTGCTGTGATTGACTTTGCAACCTGTTGCTTACAGTTTCCTGCCAACAACCCACCTTGTGCAGCAGCTCTAGGAAAAGCTGTCCTGCACAGTGCCCTGACAATATGTTGGGTGGCTGCTGCCAAGGTCTTGTAGAAAAGCTTCTTTTTTTCCCCGATGCGAGAAGGATAATGCCCATGGATTTTGAGATCTCCACGATTACGTAAAGTCCCACGAGCACAAGTGTCAGCATACTGTACTACTGAATTTCTAGGCATGTAGGTCTATATGCATTATAGCACAGATACATGATGCATTTAGGTCTCTTGTCTTTCCGCTTATCCATGTTCTTGACATGTCCGTCCATTTGACCTGAGTAAACAAGAGGTATGTTAATGTGAACGTTAAGGGCTCTATTAGTGCTGCACACAGGAAGTGAAACAACCAGGGCTTTTTCTATTTGTCTATTATTAATGAGGACTGGAAGTTAATCTACCGCTTAATCACCAGCCAACATAGAGAGTGATGCAGATGATGGAGGGCGTGAATAAAAGGATCGAGTGTAAAGAGGGAATTTGCCACAGAAAGAAAACAGAGGAAGTGAAAGAGAGCAGTGAAGAGGAACATCCTTGTCTCAGTGACCTCATCCACTATGATTTTCACTCAGCATGTGTTTGTCCACAATGTGGATGTGTAAAAGCCTCTGCAGTCAACCCTGTGGGACTTAGTTAAAACAGGATTTCTGTGCAGTAAATGTTCCATTCCCATGTTGAAACATTTTTATTTTTACATAACTGTTTTGTGTTAGGAAAAAAAAAGAATAAAAAAAGTCCTTAGAGGTAAAAAGCAAATTTAGAACTGAGCCGAGGAGAAGTTTCTCAGAGTTTCTTCTCTAAGACACCAGAAGATGTCCAGCAAGCACCTGACTCGACACCTGGCAGCTTCATCTGGATGCAAACAACATTAAATCAACGTTAAAACAGATCTTGGTGGTCGTGGTATTTGTGGATCTCCCCCTCCTACCAGAACAGCTCTGACCCATCAAACACTGACCCCACAAGATCTTCAACCCAGAGATTCCCCTGGTGTGTCAGGTCAGCTGCATAGCAACTCTGCCATCAGTGACACCAAAGACAAGTGAGTTCCCAGGAACCTGTTGCCATTCCTTGCACCACTTTTCTGATAACGCCCCACAGTTTTGAATGCTGCCCGGCCAAAGTCTTTGAGACCATTTTCTCTACTTCCAAACATCAAGCTCAACTTAACTGACCTGCTGCCTAATATATCCCACCGCTTGACAATATAAGATTATTCACTTGGCGGTTTCAATGTTTGGTGTAAAGCAAAACTTACAGTAAAACTTGTGCATCAGTGTGTTTCCTTCACTCTGTTAGGACACGGTTGAGTCCCAGCACATGTTTGTGAGCATCTAGAGTCTGACACCCCCCCCCCTAACACCGGCAAGCTCTAATTGTGTAATCCTGTGATCTGGCTTGTAATCCTCTCAAGCATACACAATAACGTCAAGGGATCTCTCCCACATTGTACTGTATAGATTTATCTAAATAGATAAACACATATGAAACTTTTTTTAAAATACGAAAGTAGAAAAATGCTTCTGTTCAAACAAATGTCATTACTCCATTTCAGTGTAAAATATACATATAAACCAGACACAACACACAACCAGAACTACTTCACACATTTTCATTGGAAACTAATGCTCAAACACACACACACACACACTTTTATCTTTCAATTATTTCATTTTTAATTATTTGATATTTGTGTTAAATGCAGTTCTGCTTAAGGGTTTGCCATTATAGATAAAGGCTGGCTTTTAAAGTGGGGCCACTGGGCAAAATTGTAAACAACAGATTTAAATGGTAATAATTATTGTTCCAGAAAATAATTATTGTTCAGCCGCCTATCTGCACTGGTGTTTAAATAACAATGAATATTAGCTGTCTTTTTTTATCTGTGAGACAAAAGCACAGCTTAAGTTGAATCACATATGCTGGACACAGACAGGCACACAAAAGAGGCAAGAACAATGACACACACACACACACGTAAGCAGCTGGAGGTAACATCACAAACAGCAGACTGTGGACATACAAAACATACTGCACAGTATTTCATATATTATTTTATAACAAAATAATTACTCAAACTTATCAAGTACGTGTATAAGTATATATATATATATATATATCTAAGTACTCCTTAGTTGCAAGGACAAGGACCTAAGACAATCAGATCTAATGTATTATAGGAAACTAATTTTAGATTTTATTATCAAAAGTCTTTACTCACACCATTGATGATATATAGATTTAAATTTCATTGACACAACAACTTTAGCTCTTTCTCTGAAACAGGATTATCCACTATGTGCCGTATATTTTACACCAGTGCTGTTTTTGACATAATAATCCTCCACATTAACACTTAGCATCAAAACAGCTTGTATCACTGTTATTGTTATTATTATTGTGCTTGATTGCTCTCTGAATGACTGCTGATCCACTGACGCGTAAATATCCCTCTACAAAAGCGTGTGAACCAACGGATTACCAGTGGGGCCGAGAGGGACGCTGAGGATATGTTACACTGAGCTGACAGCACTAATGACTGCAGAAATATGATCCATTGTTGTTTTTGATGATGACAAACAGGCTTAAGACGTGCAAACTTGTAAACACAGATTCGACGCATGCTCAATGACACGCAGACATACGCAAACATGCTGTGGCTGTTACACAAACAACCTCCACGAGATGTTCTGTGCGTGTTTGTGGCTGATTGTTTTCCCTCTCGATACCAGTATAACCTTTTTTTCACAACTAGATGACAGATGTTATGAACGAATGAGAGCAAAGAAAACACATCTGCATTGAACACCTACTGTTTTGAATTAATTTTAGTTTTTTACACTTAAGAATACAACACAGGGTGATTTGTTCTGTAACAACGAACAGCTAGTGTCTTGTAAAACTGAGAATATACTGACTTTCTGTGACATATTCAGCCATTTTATTTTTCTCAGTGTTCCTGCGAGCACAATAATTAGGCCTTATAGCTTTCTAGAGGATGTTCTCTAGGCCCTCCAACCAAACAGATCAACTGAAAAGCCTTCGACAGTCAGATAACCAAGAATGCAACAGTTCTCTCTAGGTGTTAAGAAGTCCCCTGCAAAGACAGAAAAACCTGTTGGGAGGCTGAGCATGCCTCCACATATTTGATTGGCAAGGATTTTACATGTAGATGCAGGCTTGGGACCAGCACCCGAGAGTTACTGGGACCTTAGAGAGGTGGATATTGCAGGCTGGTCTTCCTACTGCACTACTGTTCCTGGCTAATTCTTTTTGCTGTGCAGAAAGTGTCAAAAAATAAAAACACAAAATCATTTAGCGTGTAACGTGTGCTCCTGACTGAAACAAAGTATTGCGTAGGACACACAGTACGTAAATGCTTTAACCTTTTAGTCTCTCTGAAGATCATAATTCTCAGACTGCTCAGGCTTTGTTTTAGCCCAGGTTTGAAAATAATTTCCTTAGGATCACTGAGGAGTGAGTGGATTGTTAGAAAGAACTGTTTAAGAACTGTTTAACACGAAACAAAAAGATAAACTGCAACAAGCTCATTTTAGTTCCTGCTAGCCTGAATTGGCCTTGCTGGCTGCTGTGCCCGGCATTTGACTCTTAAAATGCTCTACCCTTTCACTCTAAAACATGGATTAAAATCATAGCTGAGAGCACAAATATGTTTGTGTCTTTGGTTTGTGTATTTGGTTTTTATAAAATCCCCATAGCATATTACACTTACAAGGGATCTGTGCGCTAAGTAAGAATCACAGAGTGTAAAATTGACAGATGGGGCTATTTGGGTTTCCTTAAGTGCACAGAGACACTTACACAGTGTTTGGGTAGGTCTCTTGTCATCAGGCGTACTTTGGTTAATGATGACAGCTGCACTAAGTCATGATTTACTTATTTGAAAAGAGAGAGTTATCATCCATCTCCCTCCTCGCTCGTGTTCTCTTCTTTGCTGAGATGAAATTAAGAGCAACATGTTGACTTTCTAAATCTAAACCTTAAAAACATATGCAGTCCATTAGCATAGTCCCCAGATGTCATGGTGGTAATCCCAGGCCTTCTGCCATTCTGATTGGCCCAAAAGTTTAATCACGCAGAGCATTAGAAACAATGAAAGTGCTCTGTGTGGAGGAAACAGGAAGTGATACACGCAACTACAGATGTTTTGAAAAACAGATTAACAAGAAAAGTGGCACAGATTCTCACAGGACACATTTTATGGCCAAAAGTGTGTGAATATCATTGTAGTTTTGGTCTGGGGTTGTTGATCATAGACAGGGCTGGGACCCATGGTTTCAGCTAAGTTTAAAAAGCTTATCGTCCTTGCATGCTCTTTGTGCTACACAATATTTGGCAGAAGATGGTTGCGATGAGCTACTACTGCTACCTTATAGCTGTAGAAGTATGTGGTCATGCGTGCATGTGGTCTACAGCCTATCATCAAACATGTCCTGCTAAATTAGTAAACCTCAAAATCAGTGACCGAGTGGGATTTCTGCTTCCAAGTTCCAAAAGGTAGACATTCCGGGAAGCCTGAATTTTATAGTGCCAAGTTTGAAATTAGCTGTGAGCACGTGGATTCAGCGCTGTCTTGTTGTCCATATACTCATTTACATGGCACTAATTTAATCATCTACAAGAGAAACGCGCAAGATCATGTAGTTCAACAAAATCTTAAGGCGATTTAAAACTTATTATTATTTGTCAGACACATTTAAGTTGATCCTCAGAGTGTCTGATCTCTGAATGAACATTACAGATTTTAATCCCGCTCGTACTCCTCTGATCCCAACCTGCTGGTAAATCTCTGAGCTGTATTTGAAACCCAGAGGCCACAAACAAGATATTTAAGAGAAAGTAAATCTTTAAATGTGTTGCCTGCTGCCATTTGGTTGATGTTTGCTAATGCATAAGTTGCAGACAAATTAAGAAAGGAAAGTGCAAAGACAGTGCTGCGACGTGTTTCTTTAAATGCTGTCCACTGAGAAAAAGCTAATTTGCAGGTATGATATGGAAGGCAGCTCCTATTACATCCAACATTTGTAGTTAGATATGACAAAAAAACACAAAAAGGTTGCTTTTAGGCTAACGTGTTGTAGAGAGACAAATCCTATCCTGTGTAAAAGGTGCAAAAACCCGAGATAATTTGCTGATGCGCATTAACTCTCTCTGCTTCCTACTCAAACTAAAGTCTGTAATCTTGAAGCTCTAAATATAAAAATGTATATGGATTACGCTCATCCTGATCCTTGCATTTCAGTTAAAAACCTCTGAGTTGTATGTAAAACACAAGGGAAATATGAACAGTTTAAGAGCCTGTAAAGCCACTAGAGAGAGTTAGAGAAAAAGTGTTTTATGGTATTATTGTTATAAGTAAAGAAATGCAAAAATGCTGGTACAACTTCCTTTCGGGCGTTCCTGTGGTACACTGTAATGCCAAAAATATTGGGACACACAAACGGCCTTGGCTTTCGGGTTGAGGCTGTCCACAGGGTTTAGAAGTGTGTTTATGAGAATATATGACCATTCATCCAGGAAAGCATTTGTAAAGTGATGCTGGATGACAAGGCCTGGTTAGCATTCATCCCAAAGTTGTTCTATCGGGTTGAGGTCAGGGCTCTGTGCAGGCCAGGTCAGGTTCCTCCACACTAAATGTGGTCATAAATGTCTTTATGGACCTTGCCTTGTGCGCGGGATTCAATGGCTGATTGTCCCAATACTTTTGGAAATTTATTGTATTTAGCCCAAATGTCTCAGTCGTGGGATAAAAAAGGTTTATTCTAACAACCTGATTGTACAAAGGAAAATGAGCCTGTCAACGGATATCCACAGTGGATACAAACACTTGTTTGCTGTTGGAGACTGACAGGCTGTAAACACCTTTCAGAGATGCTGGATTAATTAGAAAGTCTCCAAGATGTTCATGTCAAAAAGAGAAGCTCCAGAATTAGTTGAGCTTTATTTCACGGTTGCACATGTTTACATACTGAACGGCACATTATGCATATTAGTGGTGTGAAAATATAGACTGACATGTAATATTATTACAAAACACCTTATGAGATATTGAATTTACTGTAGTTAATTTGCTGTTCCTGGCAGGGTTCACCGCAGTAATCAAAACATTATTAATTAAATGACAAAGATTTCATACCAGATTGTTTCTTAGTTGATTAATATACCTGAGAATGAAATATTGTCTCATTAATAAATGTGTTTAGGCTCCCTTCAAAAACTTGCCCCCAATTACAACTCCTAGTTTCTAAACACACACGCCTGTCTTTGAACATGCACACATACTTAGCCAAGACTTCATGACCTAATCAATTTCTATTAATATTTCTATTAGTAAAGCAAGTTGTTATATTTTATGTTTTTAACAGCCAACTAATGTATTCACACAGATAAGCAAAATATGGCTGAAATAATTGAGTGAATAGTTGGCCAACATAAAGCAAATCAACTTCAGATGTTTTCTATACTCAAAAAAATTCCTTAAAACTTCTTAAATTGTTTTTTCAAGTATTTTAGGCATTTTCAGAGAATTTCCTAGAGAGTTACTGGAGCCGTTAACATGGTATTTTACAGTAATACTATTGCTATGTAGGTCAAATATTCATCAATCAGGTTCAGGTGTTACAAACACTGACAACTGGAATGAACTGTTTGTAAGTATACACTGACATCTACGTCCACAGCCACAGCCAAGATGCATATGCTTGTCTAACCTGTCCACACATCTGATAAGAACAAACTACTTATCTGTCTGTTCGTGTTTTGAATATTACCTTTAATTCAGTGTGATGTTATCTTCTCTCTAAAACATTTTATAATATTTAGAATATTTTATTCTATTACTAATTTAGCTGAATGCACTTACTGGCTGCCATTATTGCTATTCATAGACATATTTTGCTATTATTAGTAAGTGCTGTAAGATTTGTTGTATCCCGTCAGAGCAACAAACAAGACTAATGTAAATGTAAAACCAAATGAGTGAGCTCCACAACATGGGACTGAGCTTTCACAGTGATCATTATGTGTGGTGTACAGGACAGTACCAACACTTTCTCTTTTACTATTAGTATGTTTTATGAGTACGGCGAAGACAACAACACAAAAAATTGGTATTCTGGTATTTTCTGGATACATATTGACAGAACTCTAACAACAAACTGGACTTTTTGGCTTTCACTCTCACTGTGTTATTATCAGACTCACAGGATGAGGCCGAGTGTACTTACTTTCGTGTTTGGTTTGTACAGGAATAAAGCAGAAGGAGTTTTACTAAGACCAGAAGCAAAGGCATGGATTGTTATACTTTTAACGCTCGGGCAACATAAGGGGTGAATTTCACCATCTCACCATTGGATTTACTGATGTCATTATAAAACACAACTAGTTAAGGACGGAGGTGGCAGAAAGAGGCCTGTGACCCAGTTTAGGGCTCACTCCTAAAGGATTATAATCGTGGTTAAAAATATCTTTTTGTCTTGCATTTCTGAACCTTTAAAATAATTTTAATAATTTCTGCAGCCCCACTATAAAAACACATCATAGTTCCACCAACATCTAGAAATTTGCAGAAAAACCAAGCAACCCTTCTCCTTGAGGGAAGGTTCACTTTTCCACTCCTTCCATCTGTGTCACTGGGCGTTTCTCTTGAACCCTTAGAGAAGACTTGACTAATCTGTAACATCCAATCCAGCTCCTCCCTCTTCTTCCTCCTCTGTCCCTACTCCCCCACCGTCCTTCCTCTGTCACATCACACGGCGTATCCTATGGGATCCGGGAAATGATTAAGGAAGACAGTTTCAAATACCTTTCAAGTCTCTCCCCGATGGCACTGCAAAGTAGGTAGGCATGGAGAAGGTGGAGGAGCCGGCAAGAACAACTTGCCAAGTTGCTTGGACGAGAGGAGATTTCCGGGTGCAGAATGATTGGGCTGAACAATGCATTTGAGCATATGTGATTTGTACTTTGAATCTGCATTTTGGTGAGAGGAATTCCTGCCAGTGTATTCAGGTGCATTCACTTCCTTAAAACACGGCTTGGTATTGTATCCGCATAACATAATATAAGTGTCATGGTAATGACAAAGAAGCGCCACAGAGAAGCAGATGAGAAATAGTGAAAGAACAGATTTGGCCTTTAATTTGGCAACTTACTTGGGTGTCTCACTCATAGTGACACACATACAGGGTCCCTCATTGTGTCACGCTGCTCATTATGGCATGACAGGCTGTGTGAATGCATATCTGTGTGCGTATGTATGTCTATGCATGTGCCTTCAGTATGGATGTGTGTGCAAGGGTCTATGAGAGGGAGAGATAATGAGATCTTGTTCAGCTGAGGCCTGGTCTTGATCCCCAGAAGCCCTGGACTCATTTCAGTGAGAAACCTCTGAACGGAGTGAATACGAGCCTGAACACCTCTGGCAGAAACACAAACCTGGTCTCAAGCAGAGGGACTGGAATGGGCCATAAGCCTGTTATGCACTAAAAGCCTATAGAAGCCCAGGATGATACCCTTTGTTCTTCTTTGTACGGAGACCTTTTTATGACTTTATTCTTCAATTAGCTTTTTTTTTCAAAACCTTCTAAAAGGTCACCTTTCATCAATAAAAATAGAACTTTTTTTTTGTTGCAGCAAAATAATTCACTGCCAAATTCCACACAATGAGTCTACAAGAGACAAAAACATAAATTTACTGTAAAGTGTATTTAATCAACTTCATTCAGTATATCAGTGACTTCATCGTGGCACCTTCTTTCACTCATCCCTCCTCCGTCTCACCTTCAGGCCCATCAGCTAGCTTTGCCATGTGAGTTAGCCAAAGCTATCACTATCCCTTTTCTTTTTGGCATTGTTCAAACTAAATGGAAACAAGGTAATTAGCTTGTTACAATTAAAGCGAGACGAGCGGATGAATTGTAATCACCCGCAATGGAGTTCCTGCTTTCTCCCCTGCAGCATCCAACAGGCCAGCTGAGCTATCCTCATTTGCATAATTAAAATATACAAATGATAATGGATTTTGTAGTCAATGTCCAGAGGCTGCGGAGGAAGGGATGAGAAGAAAATATGAAATCACAATAACAACCGCGCTGGCTTCGCCTGGAGGGGAGGTTAGGAATGGGTGTGTGTGTGTGTGTTGGGGGGGTGCAGGAGGAGAACAAGATGGAGAAAAAAAAGCAGTGCTACTAGAAAAGATGGAAAACAGAGAGAAATCAAGATGTGAAGATAATGGAGGGTAAGAGAGCGAAAAAAGAAACGAAGGGCTGCAAATGAAGATCACAGAGAGGAGAATAAAAGGTGGACCAATTACATTTGCAAATAGCACACTGCCTGGTCCTGGCCTTCGCTGCTTCCCTCTAGGGAAGTCCTTTGCCTGATTACATGAAATTGGGATAGAATTAAACATCTAAGAGTTGTCCTAAGACAAACCAAAATGAAATTAGAACCCGACTTCTTCTTTACCTCGGAGCACCACCGAGACACACGACAGGGAGGGAAGGAGAGATGGGGATTTTTGCAATTAGGCAGGGGACAGTGTTGGTGAAATTAAGCCTTAAAGCTGAGTTCTCTCTTTGCTCCACCCCCCCACCCCCTTCTGGCTTTCTGTATAGTTTTCTCTCTTTTCACCGTCAAAAGGTTCG
Organism: Microctenopoma steveboyesi; assembly: GCA_032359275.1. NCBI lineage: Eukaryota > Metazoa > Chordata > Actinopteri > Anabantiformes > Anabantidae > Microctenopoma > Microctenopoma steveboyesi. The sequence continues at coordinate 12,807,775 of JAUMHF010000014.1, read as the reverse complement.
GAGGCGAAACAGCTGTGATCTCTTGATGCTGGTGTGGTAATAGGCTTCAGACACATATAAACCCGCCAGGACCAAAACACATTTACACACAGTGAATCGGCCTGTGTGGCGTCTTGGTGCACGAAGACGTGGCATTAGCCGTGAGCACTCGGCACGGCCCCAGAACAACAACCGAACGGCTCTCCAGTCACTAAACAAACGTAAAGATTCGAGGGAGGAGGTCCTTATGTAGTGAGAGGCTTATTAAAAACACAAGTGATACTTGTCGTGTCAGGAAAGTGTATAAAAATGTTTGCTAAGGGGTTCAGTGGGAACCTTTCTGATGATATTTTTCATTTTATTTTCCAGTCTGATCACCTCCCTTCCCATTTCAATCAGCTAATTTGTGGGACATTTTGACATCTGATAATATATACCTTTTTATACGCTGACAATAAAATACACGCTCTCCCTGTTGTCTTACAAACTATTGCCCTGCAACACAACCAACATGAGTCTGATTCACATTCCAAACTTAACGTAACATGCTTTGGGTTCAAATGACAAACATGAGAAACACAAACGGTGGTGAAGATTACACAGTAGGTGAATATAGGTGAATATAGGTGAATATTCAACAGTTGCTTTCCCACTGGGGGGTTTGGGGTAGATGCGAGTGGCACAACAAAGCACTGATCTTTCACAGTGGAGGATTATTTCAGTTTACATGACTTTGAATAAAATCCACATGTCCTAAAAGAGTTTGTCAAACCAGATCTACGAGAAGCGCATTGGAAATAGTCCGTCAGTTAAGTTACTGTTGTGCATCCAACTTTCTCCCTCCATCAGTCAGGAGTGATTCCCTCAAACCTGCATGTGTGGTATCTGATATTCCCTCTGTGTAGAGAGACATTTTATTCAACTTTAACTTCTCATTATTAATGCCAGACACCACTCTTATCTCTGTTTTAACTATTTCACTTGTGCCCGTATTCCCTTTTAATTAAATTCATCTTTTCTGTATGTACATACACAAACGTGGTACTGATCTTTATTACTTACACTTGCTTTTGTTATGTGGATCTTTCTCAGTCTTTATGTTTGCACATTGCCCTGTATGTGTGTTTCCCTGTTCGCGCCGACCCCCCACCTCTCTTCGTCTTACTCCGTGTGTGTGTAAGTCAAAGCAATAATAGTGGCAGAGCTGTAAGTAAATAATGAGGAGTAATCAAAGTTAATGGAACCCAATGGGAGCCACAGCTTCTGTGTGTGTGGCAATAATCTCATTTAGAGAGAGAGAGGCAGATTTAGTGGATAATTGGGGCCTAAGTATTCACTGATTCCCCTGCTAACTAACTAACTAACTAACTAACGGAGCTGCCGTTGCTTGTTTTCTTTGCAATCATGAAGACAAAAATGGAGCACAGACAAAGCAGACGTGTCCGATGCAGGACCTCACCTTCCTGTATATATCTATAAGCCTGGTTTTCAGTCTATAACCTCTGTGTTTTCACTTCATATGTTTACGTTCCTGTCCTCCGAACTCTTCTTTCTTCTTCCTTTTAATTTCCTACTGTCCCTTTACGACCCCTTCTCTTTCCCTTTCATGTTTCCATCTTTTGCTTTCCTTCTTACATCTACTTCTGCTTTACCCTTATTCTTATCTCGACTTTCCTCTCTTCCTCTGCTTCTTTTATCTTTTCTTCTAGCCTTTGTTCTCCTCTCTCCTCCATCCTGATCTGCATGTCTTTCCCCTCCTCTATTATGCTATTTCCCTTCCCGACCACCTCATCCTGTCTCGTCCTCCTGTCTTGACAAAAAACATGTATGTGTGATGGAGTTAATGGAGGATGCTGTCAGTTGCACAGTGGGGTTCTCTTTGCTCCTGGGAATGACCAGCATGCCTTGCTCCAGGTGTGTATGTATGGGTCCACATGTTTTTATGTGCAGTGGCCCCTGACTCAGAGGTGTCCAGATATCATTATGGAACAACAGCGTGCGTCTGCTGTTCTCTGTGGTTATACAGCTGAGTCTTTAACCCTCACTTTGATAACCGAGTCAAATCATTTACTCAGCATGAGGACTGAACCACTGTCAAATCTCTTTAGCTGCCTTCTTCCCTCAGCTGTTTCCTTTTCTTCCCACTCCATATCTCTCTAATTAGTCCTATTTCTCTGTTTCACATTTTTCTCTCAACTTATCCCACTTCTTCCACACCTCCAATTCAGTTTTTATTAGCATGAATCTCTGATGGACAGTATAACGCAGCATCTAAATACAAAAGGAAATGAACTAGAGAAATAATTAACAAACAGATAGAATATAAGCCATCTGATTTCCCCTCTGTCTCTTTTGTTTGTTTGCTCATTTCTATAATATTTTATTTGCTTCAGTGCCTTCTTTCTGCTTTTCTGTTTGTTTACAGGGTTGCTTGATCAGTTCACATTTCATCACAAACGACATAATAATGGACACCAGCACCTGATGGATCAACTTGCTATGTTATCACACATAAGAAAGAGTCTAACTTCCTGGTCGCAGTGGCAATTAAATTAAATTGCTCCAACCTACAGGAGGTGACTACTCAAACGGGTTCTTCTCCTTAGTTTGACTGCACGCAGCAGATCATCTGATGTTGTTACAGAGTTTCATCATTTGAGGCACAGTAATGTTTTCAAGGTGCCAAAAAGCCTCACAGGTCAGGTCATATATTTAAAAGAATGCAATTTGCAAAACCTCCCAGCTGCATTTAATATTTTTAAGTATGGTTATGCTATTGTGATTATATGTATGTGTTTAGTGTGTGTGCATGCATGCTTAGTGTTTGTGCATGGTTTTGTATGTGTGTAGGAGCAGCTTAAAGCAGCACAACAGAGCAAGGCTAGACAGTAAAAGATGTATTTAATCTGGAGATATTAGATTCAGGTTATTTTTACTTACTCTGTATTAAAAAGCACAGTTACAGTTATAGTACAGTCAGGAGGTAGTTACAGTTATTGGAGGAGACCATGGGAAAGCAGGAAGCAGAGATTAGAGGCGCTGTATAATCAAGAAGTGCATGCACACGCATGCGCACAGACACACACACACACACACACACACACACACACACACACACACACTGCAAACACAAGGCTTAGTGTGTAATATGAAATGCCTACTGCAATACTAAACTTTTACATACTTATGATATACACAAACTTCACGTTTGCATATTTGCATAAGAGATAAGATGAGCAACACACACACACACACACACACACACACACACACACACACACAGGCAAGCTAACACACATGTCTAAAGCCTCAGACACAGTGTTTTAGTTAAGTCCACCATTACATAAATGAGCAGAATAAGATGCTTAGACGTTATTTACACACATGGCAAGGAAGGGATTAGGACGGATTCCTGTCTTTATAATCTGTCTCTATTTCATTTGCCTTGAGCCACATTATTTTCCTTTTAAAAAATGATGAGATTGTTTTACTTTGACACTGAAAATAATCGTTTGAATGAAAATACAGTATTTTAAATGTTAAATCTTTTTTTTTAACACTGCAGGTGTACACGTATAATGTGCAAATATGGTGTAACTGATGAACTATGGAAACAAGTAGAGTAAAGTGCAGTTGGTATACTCGGGCCGAGAAACAGACAGTGTCGTAAAAAACTGTCAGAGAGTACATTGACCTCTGTGTCTGAGAGCTAACTAGAGCGACTGGTCATCCTGTCAGAAGTCCTGACTGGCTCATTTAAATACCGCTCAGGTGTAATTGGCTGGCAAATTAAACTGTCATTATTGGACATGTGATGAGGGGGAATAAGGCACACAGAGTGACAGGACAAAATGTCTGCCATTCTCCCAGGGGAAACTCAGGGAAAGGAGGGGAGGAAGATATATGTACACACTGAGAGACACATAGACCCCAGTATGACATGCATGCATCTATAAGTTTCAAGTTTCTTAGACTTTATTTTGTACTGTCTTTTTCATTTTCTAATTCACCAATCTATTTCTATCTTGTATCTCTCAGCCATTCTCTGTTTTGACATGGCTCTGTAATAAAACTGATGGATGGACAGTGGCCAGGGCTCCTCCAGGTGAACCCTGACCTCCCAAAGTGTGTGCCTCTGTGTGTGAGAGACTGTGGCCCATCTGCGTTGGCCGTTAAGAGCCTCTCTCACTTTGCCCTCTGATTCTGACCCACATCCTCAATGGTCAACACTGAGAGCACTCAGACCCTGGGGAGGATATCTCTCTTTCTGTGTGTGTGTGTGTGTGTGTGTGTGTGTGTGTGTGTGTGTGTGCGCGCATCTATTTATGAGCATCAGTACATGCAAGACAAATCTTAGGAGGGCAAACACATAAAACACATACACACTCGAGGAGTTTTCCATGATCTCATCAATGGATTATGAATACAGTAGTAACGATGGCTGGATGGCCCCTGGCCACTACTTACTGAATCAGATATGTGACATCCGATATGGCTTCAATTTGAAATCCATTTGTAATGTAATGTAATATAGCAACGTTCTCCATGTGAAGGTCAGGACTCAAAGTTGGGTCACGAAAGATCATAATTATTTCAAAGTAAGCGGATGGCCTGGAAATTTTTTATAAATTTCCCAAATGTCCATATTTGAGAAGTTGGAAACAGTGAATTTCATTTAAATTCAAAATAAACAACTAACAGTATAAAACTTGAAGCAAGTGATTTATACTGGTTACTGACACAATTAGTTGTTGTGCATGGTTTTCAGACTTCTAGACTTAATTAATGCAGTGCATCGAGCTCGGCAAACTAAATAAGAAACGTACACCACTGAGGGAATGACCATGATTTCTTTTTAAGGTTTCTGTTTGTACTGGGGATACGTTTTACTGACTAAGTTTTAGGCTACTGTTTAGCACCTATACAAATATTAGAATATAACAACAATTGATCTTACAAGGTTTGAGCAAGGCACTAAAGTGTCTGACTGTTGCACTGTAATTGTTCAACTTACACCTGCCTTTGTGTTTTTCGTGCTCTTACTGCAGCATAGATATAAAGCCGGTGGCTTCGGCAGGGTGTGCAGAGTGTTTTGCCTCATGCTATCGTACCATTAAAATGTGGTATTTAATATGACATGATAATGGCCAACTGTACCCTTCTAATGACATGGTCCATTGAACCATCTGTCTGGGGAGAAAGAGGACAGCAGACATTAGATAGACTGTCAGAGGTGATACGCATACACGTAGAAACACACAAAGTCACACACAAGCTCAGAGGGTGCCATTAAGTGGTGTTCAGGATTGAAAGCCTTTGCTCGGTTTGTGTTTTAGTGTACAAACAAATGGATTGAATCCCTCGGCGAACTGTTTGTGTGTCTCAAAGGCATGTGCCCCTGTTGTGACATCATCTATGAATTTCATAATTGAGGCTCGGTAAATTGCCGCCTTTCCCCGCTCAGCGACGCCCCATGTGTCAATACTGAGGTTCAAGGTGACGGAGCGGATCAATACGCAGAGACAGGAGCCATCCCCTGAATTTACAGCCCTGTAACAAGAGAGCCATGAAACAATGCTGCTGTAGCCTTCAGCCAGCTGCCGGACGGGACTGCAGCGCTGCTGGCGTGCATGTGTCAAACGTGCTCAGCAGTGATTCACCGGGGAGTTTTGTGCTGTTGTTGTTTTAGGAGATTCTGGAGTTCTGGGTGGGCGAAGTAAACATTTTCATTTGGATGAATAATAGGACATCTTGGCACAGAGGAGCGAGCATAGGTGAAATGAATGACATTAACATTTTCCATTTAGTTCTCCTAGTGAGTCATACCTGTGAGCCAACGTGTGGAACAGCAGGGCCCAGCAGTGAAACGCCTAAATGAAACGCAGCTGTTATTAATATTCTTAACTACACCTGTGCTTCAGTGATGACAGTAAGTAAATATAAGCGAGGAAATAAACTGGCTTGATAGTTACATTTCACTATGTTAAGACGCATAGATCTTGTTTATGTCCCAGAAATTAATCCAAAAATGTAATTACGTGCTTTCAAGGGTTTGTTCACTATATGCACTATTCAAAATTTAAAAGATAGATCCAAATCTATATGAACACAATACACACATGCAGTATGTATGTTGAAAATTCCCATTCAGTGCAAAAAAGCAGAAGGCTGTCTGTGTAAGATGAATCAAGTTGGTATCATCATCCTGACAGCTGCATTTGGTTTATTGCTGATGTGTTGTCCTTGCAAAACAAGACAAAACAAAAAACAACAGACTGTGTTCTCATGGGGCTGAAAATTGTCATCAGTATTTTGTACAACGTAGTCAGACTGGGGAGATTGTGAGTAAGAGTCAGAGCAGGACGTGCATGCGTGCTGGATGGAGCCGGACTTGAACTAAATCTGTTCATACTGTTTAAGTGAAGTCTGGTAAAACAACTTTAACTGGTAAAAGTGTATTTTTACAATGTGCTTAGCGACTTTTACTCCAGTACAGGGTATTAATGTTGTCTTTCATCACTGTGCTTTTCCTGACACGCAGTGAATTCATGTCAGCAATGAACAAGGCCTATTGTGGTCAAAGCTGTGTATGTGTGTGTGTTGCATTGTTGTTTATTGTTGTTATTTCTTATGTGACTTTTAAATTAATGTAGGTGTACAGAGATATATGGATTTCTGAATGGGTGCATGTGCCCAATGGATCAGAAAGCCCTGAAGCCAGAGCTCCTTTCGCAAGCATTTCTAGTTGGAAAGTCACAGGTTTCAGTCTAAAGCAGGAATGTCTAGATCTTTTTTTAACCTCTGATACTTTAATATTGAGTATTTATCATATACTTTAGCGTTTTCTATAAATAATCAATAATAACTTACATAAAAAATAGTTAACACAGAATATTTAAACCACAGCTTTAAAGACAACCTACACTGTGTGTTCAGAATTTAACCGTGCTAAGCTGCACAGGTAATGTTTTTGTATACAGCACTTCATGAATTTAAATGCATACAGTATGTGGGTGTATGAAGACGTGTGTGTGTGTGTGCGTGTGCATTTTTGAATTCATCACAGCGGCTACAGTGTCCAGAAGGCATGTATGTCACAGTGGTAGTAGGTGAGCTGTGAAGGTGACGATGCCTGCCGTGTCTGTGTGTGTGTTTGTGATGGATTAGCTTCATTTCCCGTGTAAGCCATCTATTGTGAGTGAGAGTGTGTATGTGTGAACCCACGCAGCGGGAGTGTGTAAGTGATATGTGTGTGTCTGCTGGACCGTGTGTGTGTGTGTGTGTGTGTGTGCGCGCGTTTTTCTCACATTGTGTCTACTTATGTGTCTTTACCTGCGTGTATGTGTCTCTGACCGCGTGTGTGTGTGTGTCTGTGTGACAGTGTCTGAGTGATGTGTCCAGTATAGCGTGTAGTATGCCAGACAGATTCTGGGTTTCTATTGCTGGGGGCAACAGCAACGTGTGTGTACAATCAAACGTGTGTTGACAGGCGCGATGGACATCATATGGTTATGATGACCTCAACCTGCTGCAAGTGACACCCGCCCCCCCTCTCCTGCTAGACACACAACCACATGCACACAAACCCTACAGTAATTGTAACCCTAAAAAGAAAGTCCCACCATTCAGTTGCAGACACAGTATGAGGGTTACAGCACAAGTTGTGTCCAGATGTGCAGAAATGTCCATACAGTCAACTCTTAATAAAAGTTCTTCGGATTGAGTTTGATTCCATGTTCATTTGTTTGTGGGTGCATGTGCAGACATGTGGACGGGATATTTTTCTTTCCTCTTTCTCTTAGTCTGCCTGTGATCCCAAAACAAGGTAAACGTATAATAACAACATCTTAAGGATGTATCTCCCCATCTTTCTCCCTTGAGCAAAACAACCCACATCCCACACACCTCCTTCACACCCCCACCCTGCCTCCTCCCCCCGGCAGTGCGAGGAGCGCCCGGGTGTGAAATGTAAAAGGAAGAACGCTGTCGTTCAAACTGTCCCAACCACCAGTGTCTCCCTCTCTCTTCCTCCCTTCTGCTCTTGGTTTCTTCCAATGACTCATGTTTGTTTCTTACTCGCTTTCTGTCGCCATCCTTTCCTGTCTCTCCCACTCATCCTTGTCTCTCTTCCTCCCTCAAAGGTGGGCTGGCTGGTGCAGGTTGCAGGTGCGCAGGACCCCTCAGCCAATGAAAAATGACTGCCGTCGCGCGCCGTGACTTTGATGAACCTCGCCGTACGTCGGCCTATCACTCTTCTCCATTTGGCTTCCCCCAGAAAAACTTACCCATCACACACACAAACACAGTACAACAAACACGCAAGCGGAAAAGGCTCTGGACCAAATATTTGTCTTGTTGAAGGAAGAGGCTGCGCTCGGGTAAATACGCAGTCAAAGGGGCCTTTTTGTCTGTGTGCGCGCGCGCGTGTGTGTACTCACATAACATCGGGCGTTTTTGAGATTATTTTTAGACACATCTGTTAAAAGTTACTGCACTGAAAAGTTTACTGCAGGTAAATAATAATAATATTAATAATAACGACATGTACACTGGGAGAACGTCTCGTGTAATCTCACTTCTGGAATCTAAGGGACGACGTGCAGACAAAACCACGCCAGAGGTCACCATGTGTTTGTGTGTGCGGGTCACAGATTTTGTGTGTCTAGTATCGGCTATGTGAGCAGCTATAAGAGTCGGAGGGCTAATCCCTCCCAGTTGGTCCCTAATCCTGTTCTAATCCCTTTAAAACTCTCTATCAGCCTCTTAGGACTTCAGTAGATGTTAAATCTTGTCACACAGCAGAAGCACATCCACACACACACACACACACACAGATTCACGCCGTACTGCAGGTTATGCGGTAATAAATGAAAATGTTATTTTAAGTGAAATGAGCTTCTTTCCTCCTCTCACATAAAATGATATCAATTGATTCTCACAGCACATCGAGGTGAACAAGGTTTTACTTAATCATCCAACCTTCATTCATTCAGAGTATAAAGGTAACAGAACATTAGGGTCATTACTGTCTTATTTCTCATGATTCTTTTACATTTGTTGATCAGTTTTACTCATAGCTGGATTAGTTTACTCAAGAACAACGCGTTTCTGTAAGTTTTGTAAAAGCATCTATAAAATGGAAAAAGAAACCACTTTCAATATACAAATACGCACACACTCGTTTTAATCCTCTTGTTTCCCCTCTACTTCCCAAACAGACAAACACATTACACAAATGAAAAACAAATGAAAGGCTGGAGGAGACGCAGGGAGGGGGATAGCGGGGTGAGATTTTATTTAAGTGTTCTTGTAAGCCATCTAAGATATTAATGTTGCAAAGCTACTTATCAATATTTAAGAACATAAAAGGAGTGTGAGGGCGGTTGTGTGTAGGGGTGGGGGGGTGGGGGTAGGGCAGGAGGGACCTGCACTCTTGAAAGTGTGTGTGCATGCGCATGTGTGTTTGTAAGAACCACACAACAATCATCAGGGATGAGGTCTCTCTGACAGTTAGAGAAGAGGAACTGCTTGGTCTTTGTCCCGCTAAAAGCTTTAACACACCCACACAAGTGGACAGACACACACACACACACACACACACACACACACACACACAAAGTGTAATGTTAAGTGATGGTCAGGAGGGTAAATACAAATACTAATGCTCTACAACATACTTATTTGATGTTGAGGTTGAAATGCACTGATTTATATTTAAATGTGTATTCATGCAAAGGGCAAATACATTATTGTTATAATGCATCTTATAATGCATCTTTTATATTATAATGCCCTTCTGGCCCTGTGACTAAAAAAGCTTGTTTGAGCTCTTTAACATGATTCCATATTGGTGGTCAAACGTCAAGATGACTGTGACCTGATCTATCATATTTTCATCAACAGGTTGAGTCTGCCACCATTTAGACTCATCAATGAACTGCTTAGACTGTAGGTTGCACGCTTTAGATTTTTGGATATGTGTTTTTCTTCTAACCCTTCTAAACCTTAAATACTAATTCACCAGTTTACTAATAGCCTACAAGTCATTTCTTTTAACTAACTAGTCTTTTTCCTAAAGTGACTCAAAATATACAAAGAGATTAAATGTTTCTTAATTGTATACTTTTGCCATTGAGAAGCATATATAAATCAAATCAGGGAAATGGTTATTTTAGCACAGGGATGGGCAACCATGGTCCTAGAGATCCACTGTGCTGCTATGATTTTGATGTTGACTTTTGCTGATGTTTACTTTTTTATTAAACAAAATCAACTCTAATTTAACCTCTTGCTGAATGGAACGCAGAAAGAACGTCTTATATTCAGAGAAGTGAGAAGCGCACTGAAAGACTTCGCGATAATTGGGACAAAGATAAATCATCTTTACTTAAGGTCATACAGGACCTCAAAGACACTCAGTTGGACAAGGCGTATGAGTAGGATGTGTTGGAGACCTTTTTGAGGGTACGCATGGAACAACTTGAAGGTAAGATTGCTAAAAAGAAAAAGAAGTGGTACAGGAAATTATTCTGCTAAGCAAAGTAAGTAATTTAAACAACATCAACCCCCAAACTCCCATCTGGTCAGCCAAAAAAGCGCCCCGCCAATACACACACACACACCTGTACCTGTACCTGAGGATGAATCAGTAGAAACAGTTCTGACCCCAGACAGCTTTTTAAGAGTGTTTGGGAGTTAAAACACCAGAACACTGAGGCCAAAGTGTGCTCACTGTTCTGGTGTGTTACTGAAACTTCTCTCTAAATGTACAGGTACTAATACACACACCTGTACTTGTATTCTTGTGAAGCTCTTAGACCACAGATAGCTTTGTAAGATTGTTTGGGAGTTAAAACATTAGAACAGTGAGGACAAGATAACCTCACTGTTCTGGCATAATCCTGAAACTCCCAGATAGCTTTTCGAGATCGTTTAGAGGTTAGAACTAGTTTTACTTACTTCTTCACTAGAATACTATTACTAACACACACACACACACACAGCTGTCCGTGGAAAGGGAATCTCTCTCTGAATTGCCTTTCCCAAGGTTTCTTCTTATGTTCCTCTTGCTTGTTTGGAAGTTCATGGGGAGTTTTTCCTCGTCTTCTTAGAGAGCCTGGGCTGGGTCCCTATTGCTGAGCATGCTGACCCTTCACAACTCACTTCTTATTCTTAGACATTCAAACATCAATAAAAACAAGCACTAAAAAAATATATCAAGTTGTGTCCAATTTTTACATCTACTACTTCAACAGCACAACCATCAAATTTTGTGCCAGGAGATGTGTCCTTCAGGTATAAATTAACAATATACAGAGAAAGAAATCTTGTCTATTCTTTCAGCAAAGTCACTCCACTTCCAGTTGTATCATGAATTTTACAACAGTCAGCAGACAATAAAAATATAAGTTTTAATTAAACCCTCTCCTCCGCTGTTGATTTGAGTGTTTGATTCAAAGTGTTTGGATGAGACTTTCATGTCCCAGCATTCAAATTCACTAAGATACTATTTCCAGTAATCATAACAATAATTTTTATTTTAGAGGAGCAAGAAAATGCAGAAACACGTCGATTTAACTAACTTTACCATAAGAGTGATGATGATGAGGATTATCAACCATCATCCTCTGGACAGGCCTCCTGCAGTCAGCCACTGACAGGACCATCTTCTTCTGCT
>JAUMHF010000014.1:12785978-12796019 GCA_032359275.1 Microctenopoma steveboyesi | reverse complement strand
GACGCTTTTATCCAAAGCGACTTACAAGGAGCTAGCGCTGGGTGTCTGGCTCAGAGACACACCTGGTAGGAGATGGAGGATGTGGATTTGTAGAAGTTTTAGGCTGCAATTAGATACTTTCAAATGAATTTTAACATTATAAAGTGTTTTCTTTTTAGGTGAAATAATTATTTTCAATTTCTGCTGTGTTTATTAATTCATTTACTCTCTCTCAGTGACATAAATATTACTTTTTATAACTTTAGAGCCTTCTCTTGAGTCTTGCCTTGGTTTTGGTACCAAGATAGCTCAAATAAATACAGTTTCTGAGATATATTCAATTCATTTTGGGTACGTCTTTTTCAAGCAAATTTCTCTAAAATGGTCTAGGGTTCAACAGGTTAAATATAATTAAAAAAGTATAAATTAGATTTAAAAGCAAGCAGAGATATTTATTTTAACATTCGTCATTTAACATCTTTAGGTGCAATTTCTGGTTAGATTTTTTGGATACATATACATTATCCACATTTATAAAATAAATACATTTTTATTTTTGCATGTGATTATTTTCAGATATTATATTTTAACAAAATAAATAAAAACAGCCACTAAAAAATAAATCACAACAAGTTGTGCCCACTATTTATCTTTATAAGTGAGTTTAATAATTCAAAAAAGGTTGTACATTACGAAAATATTATACAACATTGCTTTTTTGGTGTCTCGTTTTCTGTTACTGCATAATGTTTAGGATGTGACCATGAGTGGAAGGGGTGTTTCTGGGAGAGACCACCTCAGTTTAGACTGCATGCGTTGGTGGATTGCAGAGGAGCAGCTTCACCTCTTTGTGACAGTTGTCAGGGAAAAAACATGTGCAACCCGATGAATGCCTTATAGATTAAACTGTATAAAAATGTGCACCTTATTGCCATTTTAAAATGATAATGGCCTTTGTCTACAATGATAAAACCATTGTCAGTGTGACACTTCAGGTTAGGTATAAACATGTCTGCTTTTCCAGGTGTTGGACAACATGCCATTCAAATCACTTCATGTATAACTTAAGCCAGCCATGACTTTTCTCTTAGCGTTATTGCTAACAGAGTTAGCAAGTGTTTTCCATCTTTAAACAACAGAAATCATCAGGAGGGGCTGATGAAAGCTCTGTTCAGAGGGAGACCCTGAAGTACTGCATGGTCTGTGAAGAGAGTGATAAATAGAGGGAGAGAGAGTCACAATGCAAACAGAAAAGCTTCTCAAATCTCCTCTCATTAAATGAAAAATAAACCAACAAAACTCCTTCATCTAAAATACTTGAGTCTAACATTTTATGGGTTATTATATGTCAGCATTCAGCAAACAAGGACATTAAAGTGTGAGCTGCATGACTCCACAGGTGTTTGAAAGCTCGAACACATTAGAGTGACACACACACACACACACACGCGCGCACAGTGACCTCTGGACAGTGTTCTGTCTTCCCATGTCATCTCGTGTCATTTCTAGCGTTACACATCCAAGACACTCTCTGAACACAAACCACTAAATTATGGCTGCAGGGTGCATGAGGTGTGTGTATGAGATCTGAGGAAAAGACAGAGAGAGAGAGACAGAAAACAGAAAAAAGAATTTATAGGAGTGTGAATGAGGGAAGCTGTGTATGTGTGTGTGTGTGTGTGTGTGTGTATGATGACCCTAGGCAGGGCTAGATGGATGGGTGGCCTGACCTCCCTGCAGGAGTGCAGGCACGCTTATTTACACAAAGCACCCTTAGGTATGTAGGTGTATGTGTGTGCTTGTGTGCGATACAAGCTTCCAAACTTCGTCTTTTTTGGAGCAAGCAACCCATAAAAAGAAACTTTAACTTTACATATGTCTCTTATTTTAGTCCAAGTCATTGTCAGATGTGATGTTAAAAGAAATTCTTTAAAAAGTTTCAGGGTATTGTTAGATGTAAGCTAATGTTTTGGCACTAAAGCTTCTTACCAGAATATATGGGTTGAAATTTAAACAGAAAAAAGCACTTGTTGTGTGCCGACCGCCGTGCAACGCAGTAGTTACTGGCTACTGCAGAGGCCAAAGCACGCTACAAGATTTGAATTGCTCTCTCTCTGAGTAGCCATTGTCGGCAGTTCAGGCACTGATGTTTGCATGGTGACGCCTCTGAGAAATACACTTGAGCTTCACGATGAGTTTCATTTTTTTGTTTTAATATAATAAAGACCTTTTCAACTTCTGATTTATACTCAAAATGTGGTCAATCAGTTGTTTCTGCTGGGTAAATAAATCCTAAGAATGCTTGAATAACAACCCTGTCTGTTTTTTATGCTGTGTGAGAGAGGGATTTGCTCAGCGTCCAGAGAATCGCATTGATTTGCCTCTAAAGGGTGGATAAATTGTGCATGTATTTTATGGAAACAGAAAAATCCATGCTGCTGTTTACAACGCTTGCTGCTTCTGTAAATCAGAACGTGATCAATGTGTGTATTGACTGATCCATCGTCTGGATGTGAATATATACTATTGCTATGTGTGGATTTGTGAATGAGTGCCCAATTTCTTGTGTACAGGGACATTATGCGTGTTTACATTTCATTTGAATGGCAACTTCACCTGTGGTTTTTTTCCTGCACAACAGTGTGTGCATGCAGGTGTTTTCATGTCAGTCCCTGAATGTGTGCAAACGGGCTGGTGGTTTGTGTGCTAGCATCTTTATGTGCATGTGTCTTTTCAGGCCTGCAGCATTGTGATTTCTATATTGACAACCTGCTTGTCCCCGTCATACAGAGAACATGAGTAGAAAGGCCATTCTCATTTAGCTTGATAAAGTGCCCATGGCGTCATAATGACCTCTAGCCATTTATAAATCATACTTTAACATGAGGAAGGTGGACCTTTAACCACTGACTGATTGCAGAATTGATCAGAGTTACTCATTCATGAATCGGACTAGAGTTTGTGCAGCACGCTGAGCCCAATATTAAAGCATTTTAAAAGGTGAGACAATCACCAGGGAAATAACACGGTGGTTATGGTACGATAAATATTGTAGTAGTTATATTTGTGCTGATCTTTTGCTTCATATTGTTGTGATTTTGGTCCACTGTTTGAGCCTGTAACTCCTTTTCTCCTTCTCTTGTTCTTGTCTCCTTCCCTGCCTCCACCGTGAAGGCCTTCTCTCGTTTCTTCTCTTCTACCCCAGCCAGCTCCCCCATTATGTTATTCTGCATAGGCACAATCAGTGGCTCATGTTTACTGATTCGCCTGATCAGATATCAGTTCTCCCTGAGGTTCAAGGTCCTCGTCGACAGCCAGTGAAAGTGTAAATGCATATGTGCATGTGTATGCGTTGTGAACAAAGGAGGAAAATCCCTGGGAGAGCCAAGCAGAATGCGTTGATCGATCCCCAGCAATTACCAGCAAATCGAAATGTGATTTATTTCCCAAGGAATCATTTCAATATCAAGAGACTCAGATAGGAGGGTGTGTGTCTGTGTGTGTGTGTGTGTGTGAGGGTGTGGAGGGAGGTCCCTGTCAATAAACTACCACTTACTCTTCTATTCTTCTGTGCATCAGTCTTTTCACTTCCTCTCTTGTTCCCCTGCTGCACCCCCCCTCCCTCTCCACTCAGTCTCTGTCTTCATCCTTAACTTTGTCTCCTGTCCATTCCCTCTTTCCTTGGTTCTCCAATTTCTGTACTTATCGCGTCTCTTTCTCCCTCACATATCCTCTATCCATCTATCCCCAAGCTAGTCTTAACTTTTGGTTCTCCCCTATATTCCTCCCCGCCGCCCTCCACCCCCCCGCTCTCTCCCTGACAGCTCCCCTGTGAGGCTATCATTCTGAGGCCTTGTCAATAAGACCAGTCAACCAAAAAAAAGACCAACTGACCAATTGAGGTATTTTGAGTCTTAATCCCCCCCCCCTCCTCCTCCTTCCCATTTCCCTCCCCTGTCCTCTCTCCTCAGTCCTTTTTTTTGCACTTAATTAAGTCGCCAAGTGGCTGTCAGGAATAATTTTTTGCTGCTACAGGGGGCCGAGGGCCGCGGTGGACTTGACATTTGATAATATTGCGTCTCTGCGTTGATTGAAATTGATTTTAGGGGGGAGAGAGGCCCTCTGCTCGCTGCTGCCGTGATTGTTTGACAACTCTCAGCCAATCAGCCCCAAGGACAGCCCATGGATCCCCTCTGTCTTTGGCGTGGCAACTCATATTCCTGCAAGTGATGACTGGGCGCCTGCTTGTGTGTATTTGTGTGTGTATGTGTGCTGGAGTACCAAGGATCGGACATGGACTACCGTCGCAGGGTCATGGAACTGGCAGTCACATTTCCCATAAATCACCTGGGCAGTGCAGAGGAAGGAAGTGTGAGCATGTGCACGAGATTGTCTTTTCCCTTATTGATGTGGGTGTGCGTGTGTGTGTGTGGGTGTGTGTGTTCATACGGCTATGTTGAGTACGCAGCAGCATTTAAGTGTGTGTAGAAATAACACACAAACATTTTTTGTTTTGTGCGTCTTTTTTTCCACAACCTCTGCCCCCTTCAGCTACATTTTTCACTCTCTAGCTAATAGAGGGTATAATGTTAAATGCAAATGACTGTTTTAATTGTTGCCTTATTAGCGGGGAGTGAGGGGATTAACTAAAGAACATCATGATGAAATGCCACTCAAAAGCAGGCTGCAGTCGGAATCAATCAGGGTAATTAATTACAAACACCACCATCAGTGTTTCCATAATGTTTACAATCAGACTCTGCAGTGCCCTCACTTCACTTCTCCCTCAGACTGCAGGCCCAGACCTGAAACGAACGGCTGGTTTTCAGTGCGACTCCCTGAAATGTTAACTGCTATCTTTTTATAGCTGCTGTCCCGAAGCGAAACTTAATTGTTTTTGTTGTGCTGTAACAGAAAATGTTTTTGGAGCGTCCTGCCTAAGGAACAAAGATTGGCAAAGCAGTTTTTAAATTACTTGAAATGCTGACCTAATTAGTTCTGGTCAATTTTATTCTACGTGTGTTGAATATATCTATTAGTTTTCAAATCTAATTATATCTGACACTGTCTGTTTTACAGTTTATGCTATTTTGACATGCTTTGTAACATTAATGAGAAATACAGATGGACTAAACAGCATCATCAGGTAGCATCAAGGTATTAATATGACTCTTAATTATTACATATATTAAAGCTGAAGTTTTGGCAAGAAATTTACCAAATGTATTTTTTTAAATGTTACACAAATAGAAAATTCAATTCGATTAATTAATACTTTTTATTAATAAGCTATTTCTGTTCAATGTTGCCAGGTTTTACCAGTTTTTACTTAAAAACAGAAGCAAATACATTATGTCTAATGTGATTTCATAGCTGTCTTACTGTATTTTATTTTACCCATTTAGGTATTTATGATTCATTGTATATAGCTTTTGTTTATTAAAACACAAACAAATACAATCTACAATATTTATTGATTTAATTTAAACTGAAATCAACAAAATAAACCATTTACAAATACACTATAGTATTGTTAAGGGAAGACAAGTTGAGGGCATCCTGCCATACAATTAATGCATTGAAAGCCTATGAGCAAGGTATTCCACCCCTGTCTCCACCTGGCAGAACTATATTTACTCCAAAAATATTATTAATCCACTAACTGAACTAAACATCTTAGAATCACTGATTCCACACAGTGGAACCACGTATTCTATAAGAATGGCTGATTTTCAGCAAGCAGCCAATAAACACAGCAGATTTATTTGTGAGGTCCCTTGCCAATTCCCATTCAGTTTTTTGTATTCTCATTTGCTCCTGTTTTAATTGGGTTATGGGTGTCACTTGATGTGTCTCTGTCTGTCTCAGAGAGCTGTTCCACATTCCTGATGAGGTTCTGTCTTCTGACTCCCTTTTTCAGACACTCTAATCGTCTCTCGCCGCTCCAGGCAACACGCAAACTGTACCAGACGCACACAGAGGGGAAATTGCTTTTATTTTGGAGGTGGGCTTGTCTAAATTAATTGTGATTTTTTATTCATTAACTACAATGTTTGCTCTGGTAACATGGCCTAGATAAGATACTCTAAATTGCAGCATAAGAATAAACAGGAGTGGTTTCCCAACACTGGTCAACTTTTCTCCAAAGGCCTTGACTCATGCATAGGTGCAAGCACGTAATCGCTATTGAGGGCAGTATATGCAGCATGCAACATGTGCAGAGGTTTCGTCCTTTCTGTATCCCGTATGTGTCATTTACACTTCATCATTCACAGGTCTGTTATACAGATGAAATGCAGTTGGTTTAAGTAGCAGCATCACTTTTGTTAAATCTTAATTATACATCCGGTGTAAATATTTCTTGAAAACCTGTGAATGACTTGAGTTTGTTTGATTGTTTTTTGTATGCAACCTCTAAAAGATTTCAGCACGAGGTGCACAGATAGAACTAGAGTTACAAACATGTTGGAGATTTATTCAGTTAGAAGTGCCAGACAGTGCTGTTACATGCACCTATAAACTAGAGTGAATAAGCACGTACCTCTTTATATTTCAGACTGATCAGTTAGAACTCAGTATTGTCCCTGGTACACAGTGGACATCGCTTTGCCGGGACTCATTAATACTGTGTGCCAGCCCGTTGTTCACAACTGTCCAGCCCCTGCTTGGTCCTGCATAATGTATGATTGAAGATTTTAGTCTTGCACAGACGAAACCCTGACTGGGCTGTGATGGCATGGCTTATTTAACTTTTTTTCATCATAACATTTATTTTAAAGTATTGTGTTCAATAATTTTCTGATGTGAAAAATATCACCCTGCAAAAAATAAAAAAAGAAATTAGAAGCTGCTGATTTTCTTTTTCTTCCAGTAAAGCTCCTCCTCTGTTTTTATCTAATGGATGCTGGGATAAGCTCCAGCCTGGTAGATGGATGAATGGATTAGATTGTCTTCACCAGAAAAGCATTTGGCATTAGATAAGTTGGCACATTAGACATAACTTAGATTGGATATTCTTAACAAAGACTTATAGTGGCATTGTGCTTAAACCTGTTGGCCTGGAATCAAATCAGCTTGAGCCTTGTGTTAAAAACATGCAGCTTTCTCATTCACTTGAACTTGTGAGCCAATGAAGAGGGTCCCGGTGTTTTGCCGCAAAGCAATGTGATGACGTCCTGTGACTCTGTTTCCAAAGCATTTGGATACGTTTAAGTGCCACTGTGCTTACATTTTGGGAGCTACCATAATCATGTCGTGGTTTTGTGTATGGTTGGGTTAAGGCAGCAAAAGCACTTTGTTTAAGGTCAGAGGAAAATCATGCTTTACTTTATTGGATCAAGTGTTGGTGCTAAAACAAAAGAATAAGCCCAGTTTCATAATGCCATTGAAGTAGAAACAAAAATAAAATGAATGTATATCAGATATTTTTGCTTTCTGGGTACACCGACTTTACATAAATTATTACCTCACTCATGTTAGTAAAATATTAAATCCAGCTGCAATCTTACATCCTAAAAAACATTTTTGATTACAATATAGTGGCACACAAACATAATTACTGTTTATCTTGTAACAGTTTTAAAGGTTCCTGCTGGTTGTATGAGTGTTTACGGTCAACATTTTGAACAAATTTTATTGATTCAAATATGTCAAATATCAACCGTGTAATGCTCATCTTAAAAAACAGCTGATTTAGCCTAAGAGGAACTTTGTGGAACATTTTGTCAAGATGCAATTATAACAAGGAACAGCTACAGGTTTGCAGCATCGGATGGATGCAAATACCTTCTTTCAGCTCTGATTACATGTGAGCTGCTACCAATCTGTCATTACTTTAGTATTCGAATTTCAAATGTACGTTGCTTTTATAGTAATTTTCTTTTTTCTCTGCATCCATTTTGCACCTCCCTTTCTCCGTGCCTTTTCTCTCCACCCTCCCTGCAGCCCACTCTCCCCTGTTCAGCTTCCTTGTCCGACAACCCAGCTATTAACCTCTGGCCTCATGTCTCTCCTCCCATCACCGCTGCAGTAATTAGGAGGTCAATCCAAACCTCCTCTATCATTTACCCTGACACACACACACACACACACAAACACACACGGATGCATTAACAGACTTTTATTGACATCTCTGGTACCATCCAATGTGACGGAGTCAGAGCACTACCTGCTTTAAAACACACACGTATGACATAATAAAGCTCACACACTCACACTTAACACACTGTTTTAATAATTATCGATATAACATATTGATGGTCTAATAATAAGGTCATGATTTCCGCAGTACATATACATATATGTACTGTTAAATGTATGTGTATTATGTACATACATAATGTATGTACTGAGAAGTACATTGTAAATTGTTTCACTGGATTTTATATTTGTTAAAGATTAATGAATGAAGAAAAAAAAAACTCAATATGTAAATTTCATGCACAATTTCAAAGTGTGTTATTAACCAATCAAGCATTTTACAATACATTCATCGCCCCGAACCACCCACACAGGCACAGCAGGGTTGATGCAACTGGGCAATGAGCTGTCAGAGCAGTCTTTCTACATCACACAGGTCATTGGCTGATCCCTGTCTCTCTCTCTCTCTCTCTCTCTCTCTCTCTCTCTCTGTCTCTGTCTCTCACTCCCATCCTCTCTCCTTCCCATCCCCTGCAACTCATTAAGACATCATCTGATTAAAGTGTGTGTGTATCAGTGTCCAACCCCTGTTATTAGCACCTCAGCTTAAATGGCACTTGGCAGAGTGCTGAATCGCAGTTTCCTCCCCCCAGTCAAACAATTAAAGGCCTCACACACACGATCATCACAATAACATGTTAGGCCATGGCAAACGGTAAATGTCATTTCTCACTTGTGCAAGCAGAGTTTGTGTACAGTGTTGTGAACTACCTCCTGTCTTCTCATCGAACTGAGCAGTTTAAATGATTTTAGGCAAGTTTAGCCCCTTCCTAAATCTCCAGTGTGATTGACCACTGAACCCAGCAGCTTGTCCAGGTTCAAACTTTAATTATGTCCTTCTAAAACTTCAAGGACCGACTTTCAGTTACACACAGATCAGTGTCTTTCTTCAGCTCACAGCCTGATAAACTGATGTTCCTTTTCACGCTTCTCTGTTAGAAAGTGGAATTAATGTTTCCTTCAGTTATTGGAAAGTCACCCTGACCCTGGAGCAGCAACGCTGCCCAGTCCTCACAACGTTACACTGCCACCTCCATTTTTGGCCATAGGCATAATCTTTAGGTAGACGTCTGTTTGGTTTATGCCAGATGAAACAGGATCGCAGTCGTCCCAACAGTTTAACTTCATGAGTTTAGGTGAGATGTTCTTTAGGGTTAACGGTGGTTTTGGCCTTGCATGTAATATCTCACACTGCGCATCTGAGGAGTATCTTAGAAATTGCTTTGTTACCCTTTTCAATATGATCAATGCAGCTTGTTAGTTTTGGGACGTAGCTACTTTTTTCCCCACAGGCTTACTGGTAGTACATCACTCCAAAGCTGCCATTTACAATTAGTATTTTGTGCTTGCTTAGGTTATCTTGGTATTATGTTACTTTCAGTTTGAAGATATGACAATGTTTAGAGTGGGATACACAGAAACATAGACCAGAATCAGTAGGGTGTTGAGTAATTTCCACACTATTTTTAGAACAATCAAACAAAAAAAAGACAAAAACATCATGTCAAATGTCTCCAGATGAGCTTGGTTACACAAAACTAAACTAAAAAACTACAGAAATCCTAGATATGCTTTGGTTTATAAATAAGTCCAATCCATGATAGAATTTCTCAACAAGAACCAGCAAATCCTGTTAGCGTCATTTCAAACCTTCCTGTGCGGCGAGTGAATTCTGCCACAGCAAATTATCAAATAAATAAATTATAATAAATTATAGAATAAAGTGATAAATGTAATACCGATGTGTAAATTATTCTGGCCTAATGCATCCAAGAGGGAAATAAATCAATGCTGAATGCTACAATAATAAAAAAAACAGTTTACTGTAGCTATGATTAATCTTTTATATACCTTAGCAACTAA
>JAUMHF010000014.1:12752255-12773660 GCA_032359275.1 Microctenopoma steveboyesi | reverse complement strand
TTAATTCTTGATTTAAATAATTTAGCTGGACGGGGAGCAGACACAGTCTCTATGAGGTGCTGATACTGTTGGGGGGGGTGACGGCCGTAGGGAAGCTGCAGAGAGGCGTGTAAGACTGCGACTCTGTTCACTGGGTTTTGAGCCTATTACAAACAATGCTAATTTCACAAGATTTCAATCACTCCAACAGCATTTTACCACTGAACCTTTCATCTTTGGAAAACTGGGAGACTTAAATGGCTCCAAACAGTGTTGTCTTAAATCAGAGTTTTATATTTCCCCATCCAATAACACAGAGGACACCAGGGAAGGAGAAAAACAGAATAAGAAACTTCTTTGTTTTGATGCTGAACTTTAAAAAGATTCTGCTTGCCAAGGATTTTACCCAATATCTTCTTGCTTACTTGGCTCAGTGCTTTACTTGATTGCTGGTGTGAGTGTATGTGTTCCACGGTTCCATAGTCGATGGCTTGTTTTTGTGTAAATTATTGTATGTGTACATGTGCATGCTCCTCTATAGATGAGTTAAAAAAAGAAAAGGCAGCAATGGGATTTTACTTGGAGGGACCTGGGTCCATGCATGCTGAGCTGCCACGATGCAATTTCACCACCGTGTTGCCACTTTCAGGCCTATTCATCCCTCCCTGCTGTGCCCCATTAGAGTAGACAGGCAGGTGAACAAGTACACATGGAAAATAAGTTCCTCTAGGCGCTGCCGAAGCACCAGCCATCCCCCCTGAACCTTCCTCCTCATCCCCACACACACTGCACAGTCCTCCTTAGCTAGATGTAGATTGGAGCAGACGTCAATAAATAATTTAAAGGTCTTGAGAGTTTTAAGTAGGAATCTATGCAGTGTGAAACGCTGTTTAATCGAGTAACTTCTGATGCCATATCAATCAAAGCGGGTTTAAACCTGCTAACGCCAGCAGAAAAGAGGAATACTTTTTCCTCCATCACCTTGTCTCTCTCACTCCCTTACTTTTTACCACTTTTTTGTCGTGTTGTTAGGACATTATGTGACATTCGCATTCATCAATTGACCCTGATCCGCTGGGTTGACGAGATAAAGGTAGAAGCGGCTGAAGAAAATCGCTCTGGTGCAATGCAGCTCACGCTAATGCTATAAGAAACAGGCTGATGAAGAGGCGCTGTATTTAGGAAAATGCATTTGAAGATGGGTTTCAAATAAGCCACTTGATTCATCCTGCCAGACAATAGAACAGAGCCAATTTCTTGTTAAAAGAAGAAAATGTAATGAAATGTCAGAAGACGATTTAACCGCTAATTCTCACAGGTGCAAGGATGCACTGATATGATAAAATACAAAAGAGGTGTGGATGCAAAATGAGCGGTATCCGACTTGGCCACAGATGGACTGATTTGACAAATACTTCCCCATTTTTTCAGAGCTTCGTGTTGTACCTCACATATTTGCTGTTCAATTCACAATTCACATATTCAAATGTTTTACATTTTGATAGCAGTAAGTCCCTCGATAGATCTAACCTTGCTCCTCAGTGAAAAAAGTGTGCTGTATATATATTATGTATAGATATTTTATCAGTTGTTTTACCACTGCTGAGCAATTTGCCAGACCACAGTTGTCAAATTATAGTAATATTGGAGCGTCACACAGACAAACACATGCACACACAGACATGGAACGTGTGTCTGAGATCCAGCACACGCACACAAGGCTCAATTCTCTGGTGTCATCAGCAGATGTGTACATACCCTCATCTCAATACAATACAGATGAGCTAATAGCCTCAGAGGCTCCCAGCTCGCCTATGATCTCCATAATATTTCCACACACACACACACATACACACACAGAGTAGTATACCTGCACAAATCCCTAATATCGCTATACCTGCCGACCAGTGGGGAATCAGATAGACCTGGTTTACATTCAGCAACATTCAGAGGACAAATATAATCATTTAGAGACACATTCAGAGACGTGGATGAGTGAGTGCACAAATACGCACATAGGGGTGCAAGCAAAAATCCATATCCACCCAAACACAAAACACACACGCATGCACAGATACACACACACTAACAAATCCTTATAGTGATTATTGGATCCCCTCAGATCCTCTCAAAGCCTCTGAATGTACTGGAATTCACTTGCTTTTTATTTACTGTCTCGGAAAGGCCTGGCGACAGGAGTAACACTAACACACATCAAGAATCCCACTGTTTAGGAAAGATCAGTTGTCTTAACTGATTATTATTGTTGGTAATACTTATCTTTAGTTAGACTATTTAGAAAGCAGAAGAAAGAATAGTAGGCAAAGTTTTACTTCTTGTTAGCTATCAGCTATCTGCTGTCGTGTACTAATGCAGGAAACGTCTCTGAAAAATAAAGATCTACATTGTATTACACTTATCGATGAGTGAGAAGAGACACCACAGTCCTCTTCTCAATAACACCTAATTTCACACAAAATACAGAAATTATTGTATATAGAGTATATGAGCATTACATTATACACACACACACACACAATGTAACATCTCACAATTAAAAGATCTAAAATACCATAGTTAAATATGTAGTTGTTCTTAATCTAATCATAAACAAAACGTTTCTTACTCTCTATTACTTTGCAACAAGGACAATTTACCAAGGTAAAAACACAACTGGGGCAAAGTAATGACACGAACATTAAATAAATCACTGCTGAATATCACATCCACCCTAAACCTGATGCTCGGAATACATGATTCAGAATAAATTACAATTCATCTACATTTATTTCAAAAATGTAGCCTCTATCTCACTCGTCTATAGAGAATATTTGGAAATTAATATTTCTCACAGGTGGAATATTTTCTTCTGTCACCGTAGATATTGAACACAATTCAAGTAAAAGCAAAGAAACTCTAACGGAAGACAAAAGTAGAAACAAGACATCAATGGAAGCAATAAATAACGGACAATACAGTATAAAAACAAATACAACAGCAGACAGGTGTCAATCATCACTTAACCAATCAATACACAGTGTTACTCTGGCTGCTGTGTTAGAGTCAATTAACACGGACACACAAGCACGCCCGCACACACACCATATAACCTATCCATACACAGACATTCACGCACACTCCATCTACCAGCCAAAGGGCAATAACCTCCTATGAAGCGTTGTGGTTTGGATCAGCAGTATTGACAGCTTTCACATTACACCTATTGAAATGCATTGTTGCTGCTGCAACAACAGACACACGCACACAGGCGCGAATAAAACACACCACCAATCAATCTAACACCACAATCACATTCTTTCCACTTGCTTAAACAGAGAAAAAGTGGCAGGTGGGTCTTGCAACTCTTCTGTGTCACCGATTTGACCCCCCGGCCTTGGTGCATGACCTTTAGAGGTCGTGGTCAAGGGTTCAGGAGAGGGGAGGAGAAAAAGGTTAAGGATGAACACAAGGGGGATCGATAGATATGTTCTGATGGTCACGCTTGCTTCAAGAGGAAAGAAGCAATTATTGATCAATTAGGTCTGACACTTTTTAGTTACATATCTATTTGATGGCTGTTAAAGCACTTCTGGGTAATAAAACACTGAGCACTAAAGTTATTTTTTACAGAATGTAACTTTGTTTTAGAGTATGTATGATGGACGGTTGATAGATTACTTGCTTAGTGCTCAGTGCATTATTTAAATATTTAATGTACTAATGCCTGAACTAAATGAGAACTGTTGGGGAGAAGAAGCCAACATGAAACAGAAGAAAAGGAGGAAAGGAACAATAGGGCAGAAGAAGGTGAAGGTGAAGGAAAGCAGGGCAGATGATAAAACCAGTAGTAGACATAAGGTAGAACAGCAGTGGCAGCTGGTGAAATACTTTTTCGGGGGCGTACTTCAGTTTCAGTGAGTTTTCAGACGCACTGTAACAACATATCACCACTAGTATAAGTTAAGCACCATTACATTACATCACACTGCTTTAAAATATTAAATTACCGTGACAATACACAGTCTGTGTCACATTTCCCGTAAACGTAACGTAAAGACGACATAATGTGAATCACTGGCTGCGTAAAGTTTCGGGGTGGATAATAAACTTTAGTCTTTGCTAGCTCAGCCCATCCCCCATACCACACTGAATCCTGGACATTGGTCTCCAGAATCTGCTGATATTGAGTGGAATCCATGTGTCTCTTGACTTTCACAAGATTCCCAGTCCCTGCACTGGCCACACAGCCCCACAGCATCATGAAACCACCACCGTGTTTTACTGTAGGTAGCAGGTTTTTTCTTGCTGTGAATGCTGTGTTCTGTGTGAGACCCCATGTTGCCACTCTTCACAGAATATTCAAAGAGGAGGGAAACTTACAATTGCCCCCTTTACTTTTTCTCATAATTGGATTCACCTGTGTCTGGAGGTCAGGGGTCACTGAGCTTACCGAGCCAATTTGAGTTTCAATAATTATTTCTAAAGGTTTAGAATCAATAAAATGGCAACGGTGCCCAAATTTATGCACCTGCCTAATATTGTTTAAACAATTATTGTACAATTTCTGTAAATCCTATAAACTTTGTTTAACTTGTCAAATATCACTGTGTGTGTCTCATATATGATATATTTAATTGACATTTTTTATTGTAACAACCAACGATTTATACTGGAAAATCATGAACATTGACAAGATTGCCCAAACTTGCGCACCCCACAGTATATATCTATATATCTATATATATAGATATATATATAGATATAGCTTACACATTCGATATATGTACATATCGATGGGTAAGGTCTTAATCCTTGCACTGTAAAGTGCCATGAGATGACATGCTGGTGACAGGTGTTTTTGAAAGGTCTCCTACTCTGTGTTTTGCAGTTTCTGACTCACTCTTTGTTGCTCGTTGTTGCTGTTGTTCTTGTTGTTTGTGCGACTAATTTTATGAAACATAATCGGAAGTGTAGCATGGATAAGATTCATTTAGCGGTCACGGTGTTCACTCGTTGTCACATATTCGCACCCCCACTTGTCCCCTGACGCATTATGTTAACCATCCAAAGAATCATTAGCATAACAATACCCCCGACACACACACACACCTCAGGACACTCATGAATAAATGGGCCTTTGTAACACTATAGAAAAGAAAAACTATTACAATTCTAGTCTAAATCAAGCTTCCGGGAAAATTATCTGAGTTACTTGAGGGAGGATTTTGTGTAATAATTATGCGAGGAAGTACAAGTTTTATTGTCCCAAATTCACACATACTAAGTTACATTTTCTTAGGCCTGGTTTCTCTCTGGCTTCATGCCGTTCCAGCACACATGCACTGATAAATGAATCATGCTGAGTCTGTGCTCCATCCACTTAACAGCATCCACACATATCAGCCAGATAAATATACACACATTGATGAGGGGTGTCGTACGCCTCAATAAAAACATCTCTCCTCCTCTACTCTGCCTCTTCTTTATTGTATTGTAATATATCCAATTCCCAGAAGACTGTGGGGTAGCATCCCTCACTATCACATTCTCCGCCAGCAGCTCCGCATCTCAATGTGTGTGTGTGTGTGTGTGTGTGTGCGTGTCATTGTGTTGTCAAAGGGGTAAAGAGGGAGTTAAACAGATATATCCAAGCGTATATCCA
Source organism: Microctenopoma steveboyesi (assembly GCA_032359275.1). Taxonomy (NCBI): domain Eukaryota; kingdom Metazoa; phylum Chordata; class Actinopteri; order Anabantiformes; family Anabantidae; genus Microctenopoma; species Microctenopoma steveboyesi. The sequence goes on along the minus strand of JAUMHF010000014.1, from coordinate 12,768,019 downwards.
AATCCCACTGCTGTCTCAGATATATCCAAATCTAAAAAGCCTCCCAGCGGGCGCCAAAGGGGGTTCTTAGGAGTCAAGCACATATCAATTGAGAAGGAAAATGAGAGTAATACTGGTGAGAGAAAGAGTAAAGGAAAGGGAGAACGTTTTTTGCTGTTTTCTTCCTTTCTCTACGTCCTTTTTTGGTCTGTTAGCATTTTCTAACTCTTCAACACTACTCTCTCTTTAACTCCAAAGATATTTTCTTTTAACACATATCCCCTAGAGAAATGTAAAGCAGAGTTTGCTGCATAAAGCATTTGATAGTGATATTTTTCTTCTCCCATTCTCTTTACTAAAGCTACAGTGTTAATATCATGTAGTCTAATGAGTTTATATACAATACTCAAACACAGAAATGACAGAACATTTGCCAGACTGGAATGAAATATGTATTCTTGCATAGAAACAGAATATTATGAGGATATGCAGGTATGGGACACAGACACACACATACACACAAAGCAAGCACTGCAACGTGCAGTGTAATGCCGTACTTGATTATCTCATTGTCGTCTGTAAGTACAAGCCCAGATTGAATCAGCCTGCAGTCCATTGTCTCTCTGCAGCTGGTGTGTGTGTGTGTGTGTGGGAGGGGGGGTAGTAATGAATGGCCAATCTAGACTATCTAGAGAAAACCTTCTCATCAAATCACTCCCATAATTACTAGCTCTCTGTGAAAACTATGCACTTCGTTATTACTTCACAAAGCAATGCATTCAAGACTCAAGCTTTGAGATCAACCAACAAAGTGTGTTTTTTTTTACATTTGAGTCATTTACTGCAGCTTCTCTGAAAACTGACTGACTGATTTAAAAAAATGTGTGCGGCAATCCAACACCGAGAACTTAACAAACAACAGGTGGTAATGAGGCACAAACAACAGCAACAACTAAAGTAATACTTTTCAACCTTGTGCAGTGCAATAATCATGATTAGCAATAACTCAGCATGTTATGTTACTGTCAGAGGGGGTGGGGCTCTTGTCAAAACTCAATGTGTCTGACTCCTGTGTTCACAACAACCACGCTTAGGAGTTTGTCTTGACGGAAAACTCTTTGTAAGTTACTACTTAATTTTTCATTTAAAAATTCATATATAATCTTGAATTTGACAAATGATTGACAACTTTCAAGACTCACCAAAAGCCATGTGCATTCTGTTCATATACACTACTTTATTACAGTGTCCAATAGTTATATTGCCTCCACTTATAAAGCTATTCATTCTCAGAACTTCACTTAAAGTCATTCTTCTTTACGAACTGATTATGAACAGGATGGGTTATAGAAGGACTGTATTTAAATTGTTCTTTGACATACAGGCATGTAAGACATGAGTGTGGACATCATACTCTACAGATATACCGTATACAATACAGTAGTAGAAATCTCCCAACACCATGATTTGATTTAATCGTTTAATCGTTCTTAGATTCAAAGACTCCAACAGATTTGTCAGTTTCCATTAGTTATCTAATGTGTTTCTAATTACATGGAAATATGTGGATTATAAACAATTAAAGATGGACAGATGAAATTCAGCAAACTCCTCCTAAGGTAGGCTACTCAAGTTTGAATTAGAATTCTGAAGATAAATTGGACATTCTCATTTTATTATATTCAACACTTAAAGTAAAGAAAAGGGGAGAATACACCTTTGAATAAACATAATTATAAGAAAAAAACCATGGTTCTTTATGTAATTGAAACATTTCAAAGGCAAATGAAATTATTCAGAGGGGGCCTGTGACTACAGCTCCATATTGTTTGGCATTCTGTGTGTTCCCAGGACTCCAGCATCCATGAATCCTCCCTCCCGCTGGGAGCCATCAGACCAAGGGATCAGCCCGAGGCATCTGGGAACCAAGAAAAAAAGACACTGAATGGGAGGAATAAAGAGACACAGAGTCGAGGACACACAGAAAAAGACGACGAGAGAAGTGGATGAATAAGATTCAGTAAGTCCATTAAAAGACTGAAAAAGACTTAAAACACACAGAAGGAAAAAGACAGTTTAAGAGCACAGTTCAGCCCCTGTGGTCTCCCCTCTCACCATCATCAAACCCACTATAAATCATGTTAGCTGAATTAACAGACGATGTTCGTGTGGTTTTATGCAGACAGTATTGTGTAAATTAAACAGTCATTATGCATTAATTATTTGTGCCGCATTTCACTCAAACAGTGTGAACGAGAAGGAGTTAGGCAAGGTGACTGTGGTAACCGTGATTAGGTGAATTACAAATGGTTGTATTCAACATTTGATTGGTATTGCAGGAAAAGAGCAAACAAAGGCCAAATTAACAGGAATCAGAACTTCAAATCATGTTTTTTTTTATTAGATAGCCCTAAAAATGTAACATATATTAAATTACACCTGTAAATAAGATATTCTGGGTGAAAAGCCACATAATTGGGAAAGGGGGAAAAAAACACTAAGCATTACTAATATACCATCCAAGATGAGTGCATTAGGGGCTGCTTAGGTGTACTGATATGGTTGTAATAGTTTAGTGATTAGTACAAACCCAGTCGGCCATAGAGGATGACAAATGGCATCTGTGACAGAGCATGATTACAAGCGTTTATATGGGCAGAGACAGTATCAGCGCAGAGAGTATGATGGATGATGCCCAGAGCACAGTCAGAGCTGCCTCATAATTAGACCTTGATGACATTAGCTGCATTTCCTAGTGGGTATGTCACAATAAATGTGGCAGAGTTGTTAAAAAGGCGCACGTTGACATCTTGAATTAGTGTTGGCTGTTTTACTCTGCAGGCAACTGTCACAGCGTGAGATGAAGCTTTCAGAGCCCTCACAGAACTTACATAAAGTCTTTTAAGCTTCAAACTGGATTTTATTGCTTATTGATGATCACTATAGGGTCCTGATTCCCTGATGCCAAATTTGACTACTGGCCCGTGATGTTATACTGTATGTGCGCAGGCAAACGCCATCGTCAAGTTCTCAATGTGTCTGTGTAAGCGGAGGTAATTACTAAGAGAGGCTACACTGTGTGAAGGTAAGGTAACAGAGTGGAAGCTAATAGTGCGTATCTGAGGTGGCTCAGGTCATGTGTTTGTTTGGTGATATGTGTTTCGCCTGTAAAGCCATGTCACTGAGAGGCAAGTGAAAGTCAGAGATGTCTGTAATGTCTTTTCACAACAAGTGAAAATGAAGATTGACAGTCAAATGTGCTCCAGATTGCTGTGGAAGTTTGCCACCACTACTAGTCAGGCACACACACACACACAGGAAGCAGCCTCTCTACCTTTATGAGTCTGGCTGTTGAATTAGTCAGTCATAGCACCCAGTCAGGCTAAGATCATGTTGCCAGTCTAGTCGAAACGCAGACAGGTCAAATACCTGTTCAGATAACACACTGTGACCTGTGACTGTTATTTTACCTCAACTTACTGTCAAAGGTAACGCTCACCTTTCAATGTCCGCGTATAATGTTCAAAGGACTTTTTAAAGGAACTAACAAAAAATATCATGAGTTATATATTTATCACTGCTGCAAATGAGTTTTTATTGGTACGAGGACAACGAACCAGTCAGATAGTCAAGAAAGTCAATTAATCACGCGGGCTGCATGCTCTTCTTTATTTTATTTTGTTAATACAGACTAAACCAGAAAACCTAATTTCACTGAAACCCGTACGCGCAGATTTGTAGTTTACTACTACATCTAAATGATTGCACTGCTGCTCAGATCAGGCTGATCATTTAATAAGTAACATCTGCTGAGGTCCCGACAACCAGTTTAAAAAAAGGCTTTTTACTTGGACTTAAGTCATTCAATCACATTCAGTCAAACACAAACACACACACATGTGCACATGAATCCTATCGCTGTGAAAATGTGTTATTTGATTATTAACATGATCTCAGAATTTGATCTTTAGCCTAATAACCAGAGCTCAGAGTTTCACTTCCAAAAAGCATTGCCAGATCAATTGGAACAATCGTTGAGTAATTGTTTTCTTGACAAAGAGGCTTAATTTCATAACAAAGCAGCCATAAGATGTAACATGCTTCACTGATTATTTTAGTTCAGTCCACTCACTGTATTAAAGTTGGCATTATTTTTCTATAACTCTTTCTGTTACTTGCCAAACATAACATCAACAACAGCTCGACACACTCATTAGCAGAACATTAGAGGTAAATATTAAAACTTATCACTCATGTTTGCATGTTTGAACTTTGAAACCATGAACAGAAAGGACGTCAGTGGAAAAAAGTGACAGAGACAAAGCTGGAAAAGCAGCCGTCCCGGAGTTTCCACTTGCTGTGGTGTGTGTGTGTGTGTGTGTGTGTGTGTGTAACCACTCAAGCTCAATGACAAGCACACACTCACATGGTAAGTAATTTGGTGGCTTCTCATTGCCAGGGTTGCTTACTGGTTGTAGACGTCAGATCAGGGGTGTCACCTGCCAGATTCACAAACACACACACACACACACACACATCTGACTGAGTAAAGTAAAAACAGAAAGAAGAAACAGACAGAAAAGGAGCCCCTTGCCCACTCTGTTCCTCTCTCTCTCTCTGTCACACACACACACACACAGGGTGAATGACAGGGCCTTATTGCAGACATAAATTGAGGCTGTGGGGTGTGTATGTTGTTCATTAAGGCAGAGTGAATCTCTATTGGTTTCATTAAAGAGCCTGTCCATACCGACTAGATGGTTAATCTCGACAGCTGCCTCCCACCCCATTCACACATCCTCCATCTTTGTTTGTCTCTTACACAAACACACACATTAAACCTCTCCTCTGAACACACACACACACACACACGAACCCAGACACAAAACCAGATTCTTATTTATTAAGCAGAGGTGACAGGTACTGAATAAGTTGTTTTCTGGCGCAGTGTGTGTGTGTGTGTGTGTGTGTGTGTGTGTTTTTATTCGCATGTACAGAATATTCATCTATGTGTGCAGTTTCACATTTATAGTCCTTGTTCTTTCACATAGGGATTCTTCTCCACATAGTCATGCTCCTGTGTGTATCTCCGTGTGTAAAAGGACAATTGGCGTCTGTGGTTATGAGTTAAGTCTAATTTCCAGGAGGCTTGTCCTGGCTAAACAGAGCTGACACAGTGCTTCTCTGACCAGTTATTTGTCACTGGGAATTAGATACTAACACACACCCTGAGAAATGAGCTTGGGCACACATACGCAAAGATTTTTTTATTTCTGGTGTAGACTCTGCAACACACTTGTATGTATTTGTTAAACTTCACCTTCCAAAACCATGTACGTCAAAATGCTGCTACAACTAGTCGCAACTGTTCTTTAGAAGGTTCCTGCAAGGTTTCTGTTGCTGGATGCTGGGATTTGTTCTCATGCAGTTACAAAAGTGTACGTCACAGTGACCAGCTTTCTCAACCATGCTGACTTCATAGCTGTTATGTAAATTAGAGAAACCTAATTTATCCAGAATAATTCTCTTCTACGTATATGTGTGACCTGTTTTTTTAACCAGCTTTTTACAAAAAGGCGTGTGCAGGACAAAGGCTACAGACAATCAACGCTCTGCTACTTTCAGCAGAGAACAGCAGCTGGATGAAAGGGGAGGTCATTACACAGGGAAATGCTGTCAGTCAGCTCTAACTCACACAAACAAAGTCAGCAAGCAGTCATCTCTTTCTGCACAGGTGGAGTGACGCTGGTGCAGTAGGCAGGAGAGTTGGCAAATGCCAATTATCTATGAACCATGGAATCCCCCATGGTTCCAAATGCATCATCAGCCAGTGAGTACAGTGAGGTTTATTCTCAAGAAACGAAGAAGGAAAAAAAATGCAGCAGCCTAAAAACATGCACCTAAAGACATGCACAGCAAAGTTAGTTTGTACAGTATTACACTGAAACAGAGCAAAAACTGTGCAAACTATTCTGCTTTCGAGCGACACACACATGAATATAGTGAATAATTGAACATGTGTGAAGAGGAATGTGTGTGAACTGAAGTATTAACAAGTGTCTAGTAGTAGTAGTAACCCAGTTGGGTACCAGGACATACAGCCTGCACTCATTTCTTTCCATCTCATTATTTTCTCTTTCCTCTCTCTCTCTCTCTCTCTCTCTCTCTCTCTCTCTCACAGACACACACACACACACAGGAGACCTTTGAAAAAGGTATGTAAGAAAGATGGTTTATGGAGTGTTCAGAAGTATCTGGCGGTGCAGATGGGATTGTGGTAATACAGCGTCTGATCTCTCTATCTCATTATTCCAGTTCAGACATTCGGCCTGTTCAAGTGGTCTTGTTGCACTTTTAGCCAAACCTCAATTCAATCATCTCAATCTATTGTGTGCGCTGAGGGGCCATCCTGTCACTCTCTCCGAGGCTTTGAACATGTGCAGCACAATCCAAGTAAGGCCCAGACCCTGAAAGAGAATATAAAATTACATCTACAGACGTCTGCTGTACGCTTTCGATCGTGGCCCTCTGTCATGTACGAATAGGAAACCTGAGTTTCCTCATTTATAAATAAATATAGATGTCTGCTAGAGAGGTTTTAGAAATACCAAATAGAAGCAGTCATGTTTTAATGGCTACCACTTGTTTTCTGGTCTTTAGAAAGCAATCTATTATTGTATTATTTTGTTGGTAGGTGTGCACTTCTGCCACTTAGGGGATTTTTTATGGACTAAAACCTCTTAAATCCCAAGCTTTCACCTCCAGATTTACACTAAACTAAAGGGTTTTGAGTTTTTAGTTCTTAGTGTTTTCATGTTTGATAACAACAACTATGTGCATTAAATATAGTTTTCTGTGCATCTTCAAATCATATTCACATTCTGACATATATCACATCAGTCGTATTGTCTCAGCATCATATGAATCTAAAATTCTTGGCAGAAATCTAACATGTGATGCATCTCAAGTGTTGCACTTTCTGGGACTCGTTCGTCTTTGAAATGCAAGTTTAGAAAAAGCGCATATCAGTCTGTGCATTAATGGATTTAAGATGCACCTAAAGGATTTCATAAAGTAGGCTACTCTGCTAGTGCACTTCATATCATTACTTTACTTTGTTTGGCAGACGCTTTTATCCAAAGTGACTTACAGGGAGCTAGCGCTGGGTGTCTGGCTCAGAGACACACCTGGAAGGGATGGACACTCCTGAGATTTAATTTGATTATTTCTGCACTGTGGATTCAGCTTTGAGTTCTGCTAAACCCTTCAACAGCTCAATGATTAGAATGGTATTGCATGTATTTTGCATTTGTCTAAAATACTGCTTTGGTTTTCTGTAACACCTCAGAGAGACGCTGTATTGGGATGTGGCTCCTAAAGAGGAGTGTGTGGAGTTGGCACTTATGAATTTTAGGACATACTGTATTTGAGAGCACATTTTGGACAATTATTGCCCAGCTCAAAAGGGGCTGTGGTTTCATGTGTCAGGTGCATTAGGCATTTAGTTGTGATGGTTTAGGTTAGAGAAAGGGTGTCTTCACATCTACAGCAAGACCAATGTATGTGTGTGTGTGTGTGTGTGTGTGTGTGTGTGTGTGTGCGTGTGTGTGTGCACGCAGTGTATTCCCAGGGCCTGGACAGGCTATCAAGCATCTATCCATCCTTTGTAACGATCAATATTTATAAATCCCCGAGGACGTGTGGTATCAAGCATATAAACAAGCAATGGAGTAGAGCAGACAGACCACCGAGCAAACACACACACACACATAAAAAGTACAAATAACAGACGGCAGGAGACAGAGTGAGAGCAGATTCAATAGCAACTTTAGCAGAGAATTTCATAATCACACAAAGAATATTGTAATTAGTTTTTTTCAATTGCTCCCAGTGTGATTTGCTTAGAGGCAATTTACTGTTGGCCCGATGTGAAATCAGAGGAAACAATGACTATTGATTATCATTGCAATTTTGCATTTTATTATCGGCTCGATGATGTGACAGTGGTTGTCAGATATAAAATAAACAATTTCAAGAGCTGTTTGCACATGATTACTTATGTTTTTTATATCTGTGTATTATCTGTTACAATTCCTGTTTGCTTAATAACAGTTACTGGCTGACTCTTCTGTGTAAGAGTGTACTTTTCTTTTTTTTTTTACTTTAGAAAGTTTCAGAATTTAGGCTAAAATTACTAAATGAGAAATTATAAAGAGAACTAAAGTGACCTGTGTTCGATTTTTCACATTCTACTACTGTATATGTAACAGAATATACCATATAATTCATATTATTTCATGTTTTTAAAGTGTGTCACATGTATGAGACCCTTTCTAAACATTTGACCCTTCAACCCTAGCCCCTGTGGGTTGGGGTTGACACAATCAGGTGACACAGCAGCGGAGTAAAATCATCAGAGCAGGTGGAAACATGCCATGTAATTAACATGTCATAATCAATGTGGGGGATTTTGACACCTTGTAATCACTGTGTGGAGATTAGCACCCCTAGCCCCAGGACACGCACAAGCGTGTATATACACAGATACACATTTGGAGAACATCTTAGTCAACATGCTCATGCACACACTAACAGCCAAGCAAACGCACATGTGCAGAAACATTACAGCACGCGCTAACATGCAGGCACACGCACCTGGCGGCACAGGATTGCATTCACACTAGAAACACACATGTGCACACACAAAAGGCCTGTTTAATATCATTTACATAATGAGAGCAGCCACAGTAATAGCTTTTCCTTTCTCTTATTATCATAATTTCACCCTGGGCGCTAAATGACAGAAAAAGAGAGACGGAGAAAGAAAGAGGTAGAGCAAGAGAGTAACACAGCAGCAATGTCTTGTCCTTGTTACCCTGAAACAACTCTTCCTCAAAGTCAAGGCCAAGTCCCCCTCTGTCTTCTGTTTCTGTCCGTCTCCCCCTCCATGTTTATCTCTCTCTTGTTTCTGCTTTTCTACTTTCAGCTGATGGTTTTCTCACTGAATACCAGTCAATCACACATATTAAAATATCAATTGCCAGAAAATATTTCTTCTAAATAAAACGTTCAATTCAAAATAAAAGAATGTATTTTTTATTACATTTCACAGCGTGGGCTTGTTAAACAGGTTAAAATAAGCAGTGTAAAATGTTTATTTGCAAAGTGCTATGTGTGATCAAACATGCATACGGGACACAAAAACGTCCATCTCACTTATTTCTGTTTGACTCAAAGCAATTAGCATCAATAGCTAATTTGGACAACAGAATAAAGTAAGAAAGTAAAAGAGAAACAATATGATCTTTGACTCAGAGAAACTCATTTAATACCAAAGTTATCTATCCGATTCATTTAAGAAAAAGTATTTTAACCAAATTATTTTTTCAAATAAAGATGATTTTTTTACTATAAACCGCATAAAATAAAATAAAGAAATTGAGCACTGTGCAGCAAAACTGTCCTGTTTGTAAGTGTGCAACATGTCTTGTGTTACATAATAAGGGACAACAAGAAGAAAATCTTCCACTCAAGACAAAGTGTTGTAGTATTAAAAAGCTTGAAAAACAGATGATAAAATAAGGTGGAGAATGTGTACATACTGTATAATCAAAAGGTACTCAAAAGGACTATTATATATGTCCATTCAGCTTTGGGCTCTTTTTATCTTGTATCTTATGTAACTGCACTCCACAAAACCACAGATACCGCAATCTCAAAATACAGGTACATTTGTGAAATCAATGTGTAAATGTCTAAAACCCAGGAGGAAAGTGGGCTCGTATTCTACTGAAGTCTAAAGAGTAAAAGACATATCGAACTCCCATGTCTTTATGTGTCTGCAGAATGTCATTGATTTCTGACAAAAAAGGTAAAAAAGGCCATGTTTCATCCATAAAAGAGGGATCGAGTGTTGGAAAGAAGGAGGGGAAGCAGGAGCTGGAGGATGTATCTCATATTTGCTCTTCTTCCCCTCTCAAGCCATCCTTCCCCTCTAATCACCATTTTCTAAAACGTTATTTTGCTTGTTCATGCTTGTTCTCTTAAGTTATGCTTCTTCCATTGTCTTTGAACTCTGACTTCCTCCCTTCTTCTCCTCTCCTTGTTTCCGTTACTCTGCATTCACTCACCCCTTGCTGCTCATCTACAGCAAATCTTTTCTCACGTCCCTCTACATCGCTCCCCTTACTCTTTGTTCCTCATCTTATTACAGGAAAAGAGAACTTTCTTCTCTTATAGTTTCTCTTTCCTTCCTCAATCATGCCTCTTCACCATCCTTCCTTCCTTCCTCCCATCCATCTCCTCCTCCTCTTTCCCTCCTCTCCTCTATATTGACAGAGGAGGCATGCATCTCGCTAAAACATTGGCTGATGAATCATTTATGTTGCTGTTGAGGTTTCAGTGGCACAGGGGCAGCCGGATGTAAATAAGTGAGGACTAGGTATGGAGTATAGCCAACTGATATTCAGCTCTCCCTCTGAAACATTGATGAGATATGCTTGTGTGTGTGTGTGTGTGTGTGTGTGCACATTGGTGCAACTGTGAAGGCTATTTAAGAAGGCCAGATATGACAGTTGTTTACAACTGAGGCCAGACACTGAAGAACGAAGGGAGGAGAAGGGCTGGAAAGAATAGACCCATTTTAGAAAATCATCGAACGGGGAACGGAGGGAGGAAGAGGGTATGGGAACAAGTAAGGAAGAAAGGAAGAGAGCGAATGAGAAAAAAGAGGGTCGTAGATAAGGTTTCTCGTCTAGGGGACAAATGTAGACTACAGGGACATGAAGCTGACAGACATGTCATGATAACAGACAGAGGCACGCACACACAAACACACAACCTGCTCCTCGTGTAGCTAAGCAAAGATGAATGCAGCATCTACATCCACAGCAGCAGAGAAGAAAATACGCTTAGAGTTTGGTAACTTATGTTAGAACCACAAAACAGTTTGAAAGTCACAGTAGCTTTTACTCGAGCTTTCAATGTTTTTAACGAAACACGAAGACTCTTCATAAACATTTCCCAACATTCCTGTCACATCAGGAAGTAAACCTGTGGCAGATGTAGAATACCTGTGCTTTCCATTCGGTCCTCACTTGTGATGGATTCCCTGGTCTTGCCAGAGATTTGGCCCTCAGAAGCACAGAAATTCCAAAAGTGACACACACACACATTTAGCCTATCGTAGCCAATCACTGTTCCACACCTTCACTTAAAGCACTTTTCAGGCCTCTTAGTGCCTCCCTCTCTGCACTGAGCACCATTAATACAGTCATTTAGTCCACTAATACATCACTGTGGTCAGCGCTGTTACATTATGTATCGGTTGGGGTCAGTGCAAAATGAACTGTGCTGGTCTCAAGTCTAACCACATATTGTAAAGACATTATCTGTTTCCCACAGAAAACAACACCCACACAATGGGGAGTGATTTAAGAAGACATAGTGTATGCATAGATGCGCCAGTATATACTACCACATGTAGTTCCCCGACTCCTCACTGGGAACGCAGCATATCCCAGCATGCAACCATAGAAGAGACAAATGTTAAATATCTGTTTGTTTGGTTTAACAAGATTATTCAATGAAACATAGTTTAATCCAAAATCATTAATGCTATCAATTTAGGAGAGACCTTCGGATTATAAAAGTTACAACATACTGGGTTTGTGTGTATGATTTGGATCTATACATGAGGCACACTGCTGTTCTCCCCTTTGACCCTGTCTGCATATTCCTGCTCAGCCCATATACGTGACATTGCGATGACAAAAATTGCTTTTCTAACAGTTCAAAGAAAATGTAATAAATTCATTGCATCAGAGGCATAAGGGGATCCCAGCATGCACTGGGAGAGAGGAAGCAAACCATGGATTATCATATGGTCACTATCATATAGACAGACAAGCCATTCATTATGTGAATGCACATTTGTAACTTAAGCAGTTCAAATTAAATCAGTGCTGGTAGTCATAGCGTGTAATAAACATATTGTACACAAACACACACACACACACACACACACACACACACACACACACACACATAAACTACCAAACTCTAACCACACAGTACAACCCCATTATCTTTTAACCACAGAAAATAAGAGCACCTTAAGGTTAAAAAATCTAACTCTCTGAAGCCCATTAACCATTCACCGCAAAGCAGAGCACTTTAGTCTGGTGTTTTACAGTTAACCACTGTTTCCGCAGCACATTACCTACTTACCGCAGTGTGTGTGTGTGTGTGTGTGTGTGTGTGTGTGTCTCTGCCTCATAGTGGCCATGTGAATTTGAACTTCAGTGTTTGCTACAGATTGTGTGTTACTGTTTCCTGGCTGTGTGTCTGTGTCTACACATGTAATGTGACACTTTAATGAAAAAAGACTAAGGTAAAAGAACGGGAGGAGAAAGATGACACAGGAGAAGAATACTGACTGACGTAAGGGGGGGGGGCTGCAGAGTATAAAGACACATAGATGCAGAAAACACACAGATCACACATCAATGCTGTCAAATCACAAAGTCACATCAGACACACGAGACCACACTCAGACTATGTTACAGCGGCTGGCAGCGGAAAGCTGAGAGAGTGAAGTACACAAAAATAGACAGGAAGCAGTGTGCAAGGAAGAAAGGAAAGAGGAAAATTTAACAAAAACAGCCACAAAAAGTGTATGAGGAAACTGAAGTTCTACATTTCATACTCTGCAGCTCCTCAGTATTATTATAACTATTTATTTCTTTTGGTCATTCTGTTGCAGTGTTGCATTCTGTATCATTCTTTATTTTATAGTTTTTAGCTGCAAAATGAGTGTAAATACAGCAGTGTCCTGTGGAAATGAAAAAAGAAGAGTGAAATTCAAAGACAAATAAAAAGAGACACTATGACGGAAACAAAGACAGAGAAAAAGAAAAGAGATAAATGTGAAGGAGAGCGAGTTAACAGTTAAATTCAAAAAGAAACTGCGACGAGACGGCAGTAGTACATCTTGATCAACAGATGACTAATCATATCAGCGCTGGCCATCTTTCACCAGCCGCCGTTTGACGACACAACATGACCCCCTGTACACACACAAACACGCTCCCACACACGCACACATCCATTTCCCTCGACATACCCTGAGGCAGGAGCATCAATAACGTATGGCCTGGCCAGGGGCCCCCATTCACACACAACCCCACACACACACACACACACACACACACACACACACACACACTTTCATTCATTCACACAAATGCACACATGTGTCCACAAAGACACCCCCCCATGTGACATGTTTTTATGCATTCATTCAAACACATGCACACACACACACACACAGACACTCATCAGTTTTATAAGAGGGAAAATAAAGCCAAACACACACACACACATTCACCCCACAATATGGCTCAGTGCCCTCAGGCCAGGGGTCGTACACCCACTCCCGGACCCAGTGTCTCCCTGCCGTCCCTGTGTCTTGCACTGGAACTATGGACCAGTAGTAAATGGATGATTGGCAAACTTAACAAAAAAACCAAAGAGTAAAAAACTTGAAGTAAATTAAGCTAAACTTCTGTATCAATTGCTCATTTTGAACAACTTGTACAACAGGTGAGGTATAAACAGGAATACGAGGAGGTAAGATGTGAAAAATGAATTAAAAAAAAGACTGTCAGGAAGTGGGGGGGTGATTGTTTTTGGTTTTCAGCCTTGAGTCCGACTCTGAAGTGTAATAGGAGTGTTCTTTAACACCTGCTACACTCATGCACGAGCCCCTTTGGTTTTCTTTCATATTTTTAGTCATATTATAATCTGTCTTTTGTTTGGTCTTCAAACACAAAACATCAGTAGATCAGCTCTTCACAGCACACACATCCAATCATCCTTCATCTCTGTCTTCTTACTTTGGTAAATGCTTCTTTGTTCGGTGTTCTCCGTGTGCACTTCATGTACGTTGTAGTTACTAGCGTCCTTTTGCTGTGATGTAGGATCAGTGGATTCTATAAAAAAAGAGTAGAGGTAAATTCATCCACTGTCAATATTTGGTCTAAAGAGCATATAGAAAGTCAGTAATGCAATGACAACGGTGAACTAAGTGGATTTTTTCTTGCCTATATGCACAGGTTTATTCCAAGATAGCTTGGCCACCACAGAGTCCAGACCCTAAACCCACTGACAATATGCAAATGCCACTGAGACTCTTTAACACACATCAAATGCACTACAGACACATACATGCTGATGAAATTTACGCCAGACATACTGTGGAAGACGTGTGGATGCCGAAAATATGAATTGGTCTTTTGACCTATGGGAACTTGCAGGTGATAAATGAGCTTAAAAGATACATCAGCGCCGCCAAACCAAAGTATTTGTTGCGTAGTCTGACTTTACCCAAGTGGACTGAAAGTGAGAGCACAAATCCAACAGCCGACCCCGGACAATAAATATGAGACCAGGTGTAAATACAGCGGATAATTGTCTGGAGAATTCACAAGCGCCAAGTGGGCTTTCCCTTTCAGTCCATCTGTTCAGCACAACACCAGAAAATACAGGAAATATATAACATACTCAGTGTTGTTGTGTTTGCTTCTCTCCCTCAGGAAACCAGGCTTACATACATAACACCACACATCACATGACGGCCTCTACTTCACACTTTACCCAGGGAGCACCTGTCACCAAAACCAAACCAACTATTCCTCCAAAGTTCTGCTGTGTGCTGCCTACACGAACCTCCAGACATACAAAAAGATGGGATGCAAAAGAAAAAGTTAACGTCAAACAAAATGAGAATATAACATATTTAGCATTGTAATTATTTCATGTTCATGTTCATCATGCTTTCATTCAAAACTCCCGTCACACTCAGAGTGTCCTCGCTCACACACGAACCGAGGCTTGAGCTGGAGCACGGGAACTCTGTGCGAGTCTGTGACGAATACAGCTTTGAACAGAAGCAGTGCAAACCCGTGCGACTCTTCAATGAACACAGAAAAAAAGCTCCACATGAACTAAGGTGGCAGTTTAAAGCAGCCGAGGGAGGCAGCAATGCGTGTGTGAAAATTGACGGCTCTAAAGAGAATGCGCATGTAACTACTTGTACTTGACATTTTCTAAATTTATCACTGATACAGAAACTAATTAAACAGATCTGTAGGGTCCAGCCTCCTCTGGAAAACACTGGCATACCAATGACTATTTAATAGCAGAAATAATTTTGCTGCACACACAGTAGCATCTGCTCCCTAACTGGACTCTTTAGTTATTCCTGTTAATGTTAAATACTGGCAGAGAGAGAGTTTAAAGATTCATTAATACACACCAACTCACACTCACACGCAATTTAGGGTTTTATTGCTGGGAGAAGCACGCACACGGAAAGACACAAAAATGATGCTGTGGGTGACACACGCACACAAACACACACCAGCACATGGGATAATTATTACCTTCACATGCAAATGCCTGCAGTGCCTGCCTTTTTAAAGTGTGTACTTTTCTTATTTAATTAATTAAAACAATTGACAATGAACTTTAAATTAGTCCAGCATAAAATAATAATTTCTGCTGTGTGTGTACTGTATCGGTGTGTGTGTGTGTGTGTGTGTGTGTGTGTGTGTGTGGGTGGGTGGGTGCGCACATGCTTGTGTGTGTTAATAATTAGCAGGCAGTAAAGCGGCTGTGTTAATTGCATTTAGGATCCT
Organism: Microctenopoma steveboyesi; assembly: GCA_032359275.1. Classification (NCBI taxonomy): domain Eukaryota; kingdom Metazoa; phylum Chordata; class Actinopteri; order Anabantiformes; family Anabantidae; genus Microctenopoma; species Microctenopoma steveboyesi. Next base: position 12,752,342 of record JAUMHF010000014.1, on the reverse strand, counting down.
GCCTGGGGAGAGAGAGTGGGGGGGGGGGCAGACCAAGAGCAAAATTAGAGAGAGACACAGTGAGAGAAAGCGAGAAAGAGAGAGAGA
>JAUMHF010000014.1:12726949-12752155 GCA_032359275.1 Microctenopoma steveboyesi | reverse complement strand
CAAGTGAGCTTGAGAAAGATAGAGCGAGAGAGATGGAGACCAATGGAAACTGTCAGAGAGAGAGAGAGAGAGAGAGAGAGAGAGAGAGAGCGCGCAAGTGAGCTTGAGAAAGATAGAGCGAGAGAGATGGAGACCAATGGAAACTGTCAGAGAGAGAGAGAGAGAGAGAGAGAGAGAGAGAGAGCGCGCAAGTGAGCTTGAGAAAGATAGAGCGAGAGAGATGGAGACCAATGGAAACTGTCAGAGAGAGAGAGAGAGAGAGAGATGCACCATCTCTTATCTCTTGTTCCTGAAATAGAGAATTCCCATGTATTGTGAGATATAAAATGGAGCGTGGAGCCCTCAGGAGCAGGAAAACACACACATACATTCTCTCTCACACACACATCTGCACAGCCCCTGGGAGAATGGAGCTAACCTTAATTAGCCTAACACTGTGGTGAAATTGATTGAAATGCAGAACATCAATTATTAAGCCTAACTGTTTTCATAACCCCACACACACCCCTACATGTAGCACATGTAGGTGGGGAGGAGGGGAGGGATAATAGGGGGCGGAGGTGTGTGTGACGATAAGAAAGGAAAAGTGTGAATATACTGTACGTGTGTGTCTCTGTACGTGTATGTGTGCACACAGCCGTATCTAATTTGTAAGAAAGGTCACAAGATTAGCGATTAAAACACACACACACACACACACACACAGCATAATGTATAGGACAGGTGGGACTCGTTGGCAATAAATCACAAATTGTTTAATCTCTTGTTGCTACCAGCCATTCTCAGAGTCTCAGAGGAGGAGAAACAAAGGAAGACGTAGGAGATTATGAAATGACCTTCTACACACAAATGAGCAGAGCAGGTAAACCACAAACGCACGTCCTGTTGCTCCATCTTAATGGCGTGGGGTTGGCTGTATCATATTTGGGAGTGAGCAGAACTCACAGGTGACAAATACGGATAGGAAATGTTCAAACTCCTTTTTTTTTCAACTTTTATTGAAAGAACAGGACAATTATAAAAAGCAAACAATAACAAGCAATACTGTACTAGGAGGCCAAATTAATCATATAGCTCATACACATATATAGTTGTACATACAAATAAATAGCTAAAGTCAACCAAAAAATACAAACTAAAAAGAGTTCACTTAAAAAGTAAAGTACAACGGTTAACAGTTTTCTTAGCCTTTGTGTTTTCAGAAAAAAGAATTGAGGAATAGTACTGTTCAACCTCTTTCAAAAAGTTCAACGCCCCCCACCCTTAATTCCTCAGTGTGCAAACTGACCTCACACTAAACTTGTTTTTTTGAAAGACCAATAATGTGACGACATGTAAGGCCATTAGCATCAGGTCTGGGAGAGCTGATTAGCAGCTTAACTGTTTTTGATTCATCCATTTGGGACAAAAGCAGCTGAGTGGCACTGAAGTGGACTAGTTGTGGTTTACTTAATGGCCTTAACAGCGACACCTCCAGGCGTAAGCCATTAAGTAGAGTCCTTTGGGTACAGACTCATTTTACAGTGTGTCTTGGGAACATGATTTTACATCTGGCAACAGTCAGGCTTGTTTTTCGGCCGTGCATGTTCCAGGTTGTTCACCAGTTGTCCAGCGGTCATCACGCAACACTTTAGGGAGAATCTTTGCGTCATTAGCTTATTTAAGCTAATTACGAGCTATTACGAAGCCAGCTTCTGCAGGCGGGATTTAAACCATCACCAATTCTGTTGTTTAAATGTCACGCCTGTAGCACGGGCAGATGTGAAGCTGGGAGTCGCAGCTAACCGGCCATGAGAAGCTACCATTGGACTTTCCATGTTTTCCTCTAGAAGGACTAGAGGTCTGGCAGAACCTTTCCAGTTCAGCATGCTTGTAGATTTCTGTGCTGTAGCTGAGCCAACAGCTCAACAAGAGGACGGCCTGCGTGTCTGTGTGAAAAGATCACCTGTTCTTCACCACAATGGGAATTTTGTTGGATGCAAAAAAAAAACACGCCAATATTATGTATACAGTGCATTTGGGGTGAAGTGGGAACGTTTCTCCATCGTCTCACAGTAAAGTTGCGAAAATATCGTTTTTTAAACCACATGAAACACTTTTTTTTATCTTAAACCTCTGAAAAGAGGCACCCCTAACTGCACACCCTCTCTTCATATGACCATAGCATGCCCCAGCTCTATGATTTGATGACTCCCTGACCTCCAGCCTTTGTCCCAGCACTGCATTGCCACGACCCACTGAGTCAGTGGAAAACTCATTTAGGCCTAATTACATGGGCCAGTCTTCTGCCACTCTCCTACTTTCTTTCACTAAGGAGGCACTTTCTTTCTTTTACCCCTTCTCTTTTCTACTTCGCTCTCTCACTGTCCTTTTCTCTCTGCTCTCTCGTTTCTTCTCTCCTCATGCTCCAGTTACAGGATCAAGGTAGCCCTGCACTACGTACCAGTCAGCCAGAACACACACACGCGCGGGACATCTTACACTCCAGTGTGGCCAAGAGGCCCCAGATACACAGGAACAATGATTTTTAGATGGAGCATTGTTATTTCCTCAGGGTCAGTCATAGGTGAGGGCCCAGTCTTAATTAGTTGACATAACTTATACATGATTAACCATCTTCTGGTCCTATGGCTCTCAAAGAAAAACAAACAAACACACACACACACAAAGTGCCTTTCAAAGACCTAAAGCCAAGATGTAAAGAAGGTCTGACCTTACACACAAACATCATCTTTCCCCTAGCCATGACCCACTTAACCAACAGGACAGACTGGACACCCACACACGCCGAGCAGCACGTCTAAGGTTTAGAACCAAGGGGTGAGTTAGGTGAAATGTAAGGAACACTGGGAGGAACCTTATCCCGGCACGTCAGATGGCACAAAAACAACGTCAGAAACAAAAGTCATATTAATGATAGATGACAGTCTGGGGTCAGTGTTCAGGTCGTATGTCAGGACCCAAGCTGCACTGTCACCAGACAATGAAAGCTAAACAAGCTTCAGCTCGGAGTGTAGGATTTTTACCTTATAAACGAGGTATTCAGACTTTATTGTTTTATAGCCGACAAGCGTTAACTCAATAATCCATAACGACACAAAGTTACATTTATACAAATCTAAACGGAAATGCCACATTATCCAGTATTCAGACCTTTTGCTGTGGCACTTCAAGTCAAGGTGTTCTTAAGACGTATCTAGACTTAGACTCACAATGAATGTCAGGACAAAAAGCAAACCATGAAACCTATGAATCTCACTGTAGACCTCCGCAAGAAAATGAGGGTGTAGATGAGGGCATGGGTATGAACTCATTCCTAAAACTCTGAGTGTTGAGCACAGAGGCCTCAATATTTGTGAAACATTTAAAAAGTTTGGATCCATAACAACTCTTCTTAGAGTTGGCCTTTTAACAAATTGAGTAATCAGTCACAACATAGTCGGGCCAGAATGACACTCAGAGGAAATTCTCAACTCTGATTACAGATGGGTTCATGTTGTTCCCAGATCCAGAAACAACATGGAACCTAATATTCTGATTTGTTCCACAGCCAAAAACATCCCTCATCAAATCTTTCATTGACGGTCTGTATGTAGTTCATCTCTGTCTGACACCTAGTCCCTAAATAGTAAATTCTAATCTACCATTCAACATGTTAAAACAAGAATTTACGTTACGTCTGACGACTAGAACAGGACAAATACTCAAATGTTACGCGTTTTAGTTAGTAGTTAGGTTTTTTCCTGCACAGCACAGCCCCCCAGTGAGGACGTGTTTAATTATTGTCACAGACCAGTGATAAAATATATGATGAAAGCCCCACCACATATTAATAAAGCAGAATGTTCACGGTCTATGATAGTTAATTACTGTAGCTTCTATTAGTGTCAGTGTTTCACTTGTCACCTAATTGGTCCTTGAATCAACCAATTAAAATGACCACTTGCGCTATTAGAAGAATAAATATTAAGTCTGTCTTCTGTTATACAGAATGGCTCAAGCGTGTTTCGGTGGTGTGCTGCATAAAACAGAATCTCTACTGTTTAACTGATGTACTCTGTGATTTAATAAGGACGCAGCAGCTCACAAACACTTTATGACGAGGTGCCAGGAACAATAGAATAAACCAAGTTCCCAAAGTACAGAGCAGTAGTTTGAAAGCTAATAACTATTTCAAAAAATTGTTGTGCTGCAACTGAAGGGTCACTGTTTGCCGGCCAACTTTCATTTACCAACACGAAATACTCCTGTAGTTATTAGAAAGCATTTTGAATTTGCAGCCGCTGCATGAGATGGCACCGTTCCAGCATGTCTGATCAATATTTTGCCCAAAGAGCAGACTCCACAGTCAACAAGAATGAATGTGCTTGTGTCTATAAACCATTCAGAAACATAAACAGAAACTGAAATTTGTTCTGCAACCACAACAGATAAAAATGACTGCCACCATTACCAGTCTATATTACACTTCCAGAAAGTTTACGTACATTCAGGATATGGTATTAATTTGTTTGGGAAATGCTTACTGCTCTGTACTGTAATAGGACTCCGGGGAAGGGAGGAGACCCAAGGCTAAACCATAAGAATGGAGGTCGAGCATCAACAACAACTTAATGATGCTCTAGTAATGGAGGCAAAGCGGGTCACTTAGAGTACTCACTCTGGCAGAAGAAAATACACTTTGCATACATATGCACCAACACAGAGACACAATATTTACAACAAAATGCTTTTTCCCTACAGATGTGTAGACGCAGGACTACGTCCGGACAGACGGTCCAGGGACTGCCGATGAGAATGAGTAATGCAGGCACACGTGCATACACACAGTTGTTTCACTCTCAAAGATTGTTCAGTCCAAGTCCACCAAAGCTTTTAACTGCAAGGATTTTTAATGTGTTTTAATGTCTATGGGATGTTTAACTGCGAGCCCGTCCTTCTGCTAAGTAGCCTGCTCCATTGTGCACAAGAGGGGGGGGTTAAAGGTTTCACTCACTGACAGTAAACAAATCTAAATTATTCAGGGATAGAAATTAACATTTTATTTATTTTTTATTTATCAAGCTCTGTTTCAGGGTTGTGGACCAGAGCCTGTGTGCATACATGGGTACAGGAAAATCTAAATTGTTGTCACTATACTGTTGGACTTATGAAAAGACTAAGAGCTAATCTTTGCTCGATCGGCGCTGAGATGTTTATACAAAACCTTCTAAACCAGCTTTTAACAGTGTGCGATGAGCGCTTGCCTGTTGTAGAGTAACTGAACTATTTCCTTTGCCACAGATAAAAGTTTAACATATCTGAAATAAAATGCTAGGTGAGATGCTTTGTTGATTTTGTGTTGGCTGTTTTTTTAGTATTATTATTTTCTGTAGTTTGAATCATTTAGTTTTAATCCTCTGGTGTCTTATATTGTTGGAAGAACACATTCATAGAAATGTGTAGACTTGCTGAATTTGGGCACTACTCAAACTACTGTTTTCTATTTTATGACTCTACAGTTTCACCCTTTCATTAATAAGCTTTTACCTCCCTCTACTGGTTATCAACCTATATTACGTCTAACGTTACTTTGTTACTTTTATTCAACCAGCAAGTTATTTTTTTGACAGGAAATGAAATGATAGCGTTCTCCCAAAAATTAATACAACAATGTACAGAAGGCATTATTGGAAGCATTTGATTGCTGCAGTAGCCAACAAATGCTTTTCTATTGATTATTAAGAGGGGTATTAATAATTTTGGAGACACCTATCATTTCATTTCCTATAAAAAAATAACTGGTTGAATAAAAGTAACAAAGTGAAAATGCCAGGGGTATGGTTAATTATGGGCTTGACTGTAGGTGCCACAGACAGCCTAACATGCTCATGCATTACATCAGACTATAACACACAGTTAGATAAACATGCATAATAATGGTTATCCTACTATGTGCACAGATCTCTACTGTTTGTGAAGGAGGCAGAGGACCACTGTTTGCAATGGGTTGTTTACTGATCATTAGGTTATACAGGGTGTCATTCAAGTACTGTGTAGGGCACTGCATTTCTAGTCTTTTGTTGAACCGAGGCTGCCAACCCTTGCATGTTGTTCCTCAACAAAAGTCACGGAAAAGCAAGAGAAGACACAATCAGTTGAATTAAAACAGCTTTATTAGTGTACACTGTAAGAAGTTGTCTGTATATGTAGAATAGTTGGAAAGCCTATGAAGATGATGATCATCAGTGAAGAAAACTGAAATACTAATAGGTTGTTGTCTAATGAACAGTATGTGCAGTTGAAGGCAAGAAAAAAAAAACAGCAAAATACGAGTACAACTATACAAGAACATCACATGTGACGCGTAAAAACGTCACGTTCTCCAATAAACCACCCTCTTAAAAAAAAAACTAAAACCAAAGAGGCATTTATGGGGTGGAGGGCATACACAACAATCACAATAAGAAATAAAATACAACATGTAATCTGTAGATAGAACTGTAGACCTTCATAATGCGTATATGTAGCCTACATTTGGTCTCTTCTTCCACCTCCAACAGAGACTCGTTAGGAAACGAGCCGGTCGGTTTCAGGGTGCAATGTTAAGTGGCACTCATTTAAAGAAGTTTAAATAGAGATAAAGGCTTTAGCTGAACCCTGGCAAGATGCAGAGAAAACCAGATGTCTAGCCATTACAAACTGAACTCTGTTACTTTATTGGAAAAACGTTTCGAAGTGCATAGAAAGAAAACGTGTTAGCAATGATTGAATAACCTTAAAAAGAAAATACTGGGTTTGCACATAATCTTGACAAAGGCAATGCCAAGGTCATAAATGGGAAATGGTGAAGTAGTAAAGACCAGCAACAGACGAATGGACAGCTACATACAAAGAGAGAGAGAGAGACAAACATCACTGCATTTGGCTGGTTTCATTGAGTAAAGTATAATTTCCCTAAACGTATACAGTTCATAAATGTGCCTGGGTCAAACCAACATAAAACAGATTGTCCTGCAGGACCTTCATTTAAAGAAAAAACAACAGACAAAAGTGTCAATGTTTCAGTTTGGTTTTGCTTAAGCACATCACCCTGTAAAAGTCATTGTCTATTAAATGCGCATCTAAACCTTCAGCAAATTTTTAATGGGAGTTCCACAACAGATTTCCAGATGGAAAGTCCCCTCACATACTGGATAAAGCGAGCAGCACAGGTCAAAAATGTGAATGATATCACTGCGCACCAAGTTAAGACCTCTGTCAGGTTTTGAAAAATCACATTGAGACAGCTGGAATGTGACAGTATTAGAGGGCGGTGACAGAACTATACACATAATGTCATGTACATACTGTATATTTACAAACCCATTATTCTGTGGTAACAATCCACTTGTGATCGCATCACTGTAACAAGGCCTTAACTGAAATATAATATCGAAACATTCAGTGTGCGTGTAAACACACCCAATTAAAATTTCCAGTGTACAACAACACAGATCTTAGAATCTAACAGCTGCCACGGTGAGATAAGCAGCAGCATTTACACTGCATACATACTGTATGTTGCTAAATTAAGATAAAATGGAACAAATTCACCTTCCAAAGTCAAAAGACATTTATGTCATTTGCCGTGATCTTTCCTGGCTCCCCAATGTATCCAAAAAGTCAGAGTTTTAAGTAATCAATAACTGATTCATTGTCTATCGACCACATCATTCTGAAAAAACATTTCATCTTAGACAGGTATAGCCATTTTTAGACTTCAAAAAGGTCGGTAACAAGTTTACATAATAAGTTTTACTTCAATATTGGACATAATATATAGGTCTTCATCAGAACTTAGGTTTTTGACACATAGACATACACACACAGAGACATATGTATCCAGACTTGACACTTTGAGCTGATAAATTAAGAAAATAAGGCAAAAAGTTACCTTCTCAATGGCTAAAACATCTGCTAATCTGCAAGATTGACCATTTTAGCAGCCAAATTAGGTTTTAACACGCAGGTGATAGTTATGATGACCTGACCTCTCAGTCACTGAGCACAAGGTTTACACTGAAGAACTGTTTTCTGTGGTCAATTCAGTGAACATGTTGTGCTGTATACTACGCTACATACTTCACAAATCATCATCAAGCTGTGATCATTTCAGACAAAGAACATATTCTAAAATAAAATACTGAAATCTAATAAAAAGAAGTAAAAGACTTATGTTTTTTTAAAATATATTTATATATATAAAAATACATGGAAATACAAAATGTAGCTAAAGAATGTGTAAAGAAAATAATAACTGTGTGTTATAATTAGCCTGTCAAATACTTAAAGCTTAAATACTTTTAGTTGAAATGATTGGGACTAAAACACCAATGTAGGCATCAGCTGGCTTTTAGATCAGGGCAACAAATGCAGTTAAAAATGAAATCAATGCTCCCGAAACGTTGAATAAGCCAAATCGGAAAATAAGAACAAAAATCTTCATAGTGAATATTCTAAAAATATGGAGGATTTACTTTTGTACTTATCTTGACTTGGTGATATCAACATTCCTATCTGTACAATTTAAAGCATATCTTGCTATATTTTACATCAACCACAACTTTGTTAATGGTGCATAATTCGGGGCAGTGCAAGTATAGTATAAAAGCCATTTTTAGTCCCACACTGCAGGACTTTTTCTATCAATAAAATGTTACCAACGTGACCAAGACGAGAGACTTTTCTTTATCTTTTGGGGGTTTTTGTTTTGGCCCGTTAGAATGAGGGGCACTCTACAGCTTAGGCTCTCATTCTGGGTCCTCCTCCCCAAGTCTGACGCATAACTGCCTTTCGTAAACAGGATCATGAAATTGTGGAAATATAATTGAGAAAATGGAAGGAAGAGACAGTGGGAGCACGCAAAGGACACCGTTTCCTGGAGAGATAGTGCATCATGTCAGATTTCATGAAACAATGAACTGTAGATAATTTCTTGCACTTTTATGACTGTGTGAATGTTGACCGTCAAGAAATTTAAGCTGTGCTATCACACTGCTGTTCTGAGGATTCCTTAGCTATCTCAAGAGGACCAACCAACATGGAGCAGAAGGAGGAAATCATGTTATTATGTGTGTGTGTGTGGTATTATGAGTTATTATGTGAAAAGTATTGGGGTAATATAGGCAGTTAGGTGTTGTGAGGACTGCATACGCATGTCTGTGTTTGTGTACGTGAGGACAGGGCAGTAACATTAATTGCAGACGTCACTTTGTTCTCCCAGTGGTCAACCCCTTTAAGAGATGAAGACTGTGCGGGCCAGCATAGCCAGGTCTGTGCGAACACACGACTGACAGCGAGAGAAGCAGGAAAACTGGAGATGGAAGTGGAATTGAGATCCAGGTGCAACGCCGACTCTGGCTGCTCTCGAGCCTGGAGGGGCAGCACTACTGGTGGTCAACTTTCAGTAAACAGAAATCCGGCTGAATGGAGGCTTGTGCTGTGGTACAGGATGTAGGTAGTGAGGTGGTGAGACGGACTGCAGGTTGAGACCCTGTGCTGGAACTAGAAGGTCACACATTCAACCTAGAAACAGCTACTGTTGTCAGTGAGAAGGACAGTGAAAGTGCCGCCCGGCTTGCTGTTTCTGGATCAGAGCCACAGAAAAAAAAAAAAGATTAATGTCCATTTTGACATCACTCTCTAGTTATTTAGATATTGCAGGCTGATTTCAGTTATTATGGTCCATGATTACTGGAATGTCAGCCTGAAGTCGATCCGAGAGAGTCAAGGGACGTCTCCACTGGGACGTCACTGGTAATATGCCACTATTTTCAAGCTCTCGTCGTCCAGGTTCCCGGTGTAATCTTTTTGTTTTAGAAATGTGGATAGTTAATCAGTTTAAGACTACACGGCCGTCCTTCAGGGCATACTGCGTCCTCAGCAGCAGGAACCTGTTTAGGACATACTGGAGCAGCGAACTGAGGGTGAACCCATCTGGGTCAGCACCTTATCCAACCACTGGAGGGGGCCATTGAGGTGCAGCTCTATCCAGCAAGGAGTGCTGGTTACTGTCTGGCGTCTGTTGGGATAAAATACAGCAAACAGGTCAAGAGAAAGGTCCCCACTGGTTCTGCTTGGTCCAATGTGGCTAAAAGTAGTATGAAACATAGTAGAATATGATGACTGATTAGAACCAGCAGCATTTATAGATGGTGAGGAGTGAAAATGTTCTCTTTGACTGGCATTGGTTACTCAATAAAAACTGTTGTAGCCAGTAGATATAACCGTATGGTAAATATACTACTAATACGACTGCCCAGGTCTGACCAGATGATCAAGCACCGCTGACTGACCAAGCTTGGCCTGGGATCTACAGACTGTTAACCAGACAGGGGCTTAACCCTGGTCAATGAGGAAAAGCCCAAACACCCCACAAGGTCTGCTGTCTGAATCCTGGTAGGCTACAACACAAAGCATCGCCAAGAGCAAAACAGATGTTTGCGGGATTGCTGGAGGGACGACTACAGAGAGAGAGAGAGAGAGAGGGGGACAATTGCCCTGTAATCTCTGACATTTTTGAACAAGAGGAGGAATATAATAGAGATTAGAAACATGCACAAGCTTTAACGCATTACCACTGAACCTACAGTCACTTGTTTACATGCTGCCAGATTCTAATCAGTAACAAATAAGACCATCATACATCGTATAGTATTTGCCAACATCACGGTTTTAGCGTCTTTGCGTTTTATCTGTGCACAGAAAGTCATGATTAAAAATAGAAGGACCGAAGAGAAACAGTCATTTTAGCTTCGTATGATCCATACTTCAGCCTGAAAGGACGACATGGTCGGAGTATTCTGCTAAATTTGGATGGTGGGTATATTGTTATTTCCATAAAATGTACTACTAGCTAATGAAATAATCGATTCTGAAAGGAAAGTTAAAGGTTTCCGGCCAAATCTGCGGGGGTGTACTCATTTATGCTGAGCGCTGTATGTATGCTTATGTCCAACCCATTAAGCTCAAGAAATCAGCCTACAAGTCAGTTTCCAGTGCAGATGGTATGGTCACTCTGCACCAAGCAGCATTTGAAGAGCACCTTTGTTAGAACATTTCAAAACAAAAGTATTTAAGTAGAAATACTACAGTCAGCAGATTTGCCCACAGAGGCAAAGTCAAGTTGACGTCTAATAATTGCAAACTATTTTAAGTCTATCTGGAGGAAGCTCCACAATATGAAACATTCAGTCTTTAAAAACTCTTCTTTGCAGTGCTCTTAATATCCATTTAGCCACAAACAATAATATCCTGAAACACCTGTAATCACATTGTCAGCGAGAACGTACCTGTACTCGGCTCCCCAGCCCTTGACGAAGCTCATTCTGATCGTACACATCCTCGTTAGTTGGTAGACGGCCTCAAACCCCTGATTGACTGACTGGGCCAAAAGTGCAGCAAACTCCTGGTTGTTAAAAATCTTTAGATTACAGCCTGAGGACAAAAGAAAATAATCACGTGTGAGGCGCAGGCTAATAGTCGCCATCAGATACAGTTCATTCAGACAGACCACAATGCTGAGACTTAGTTAAGTCTAAAAGCTGTAATGCATTTTATGAATGGTTTACAAGATCACTATGAATTATTATTCCGTTTACTCAGAAGCTAACGGACAATATTACCTCACTGTTACTTTGAACAAAACCTCAAGGCATCAGGCAGAGGTTTTATTCGAGTGTGTTGTATGTTGTTTATTCTCCGTATTGCTGACTACAACTGTGCTCCTCAGTAATGATACTGTTCACAGCGCCCATTTATCCAGGAATCAAATGTTCAAAGTTACATGGCTACAAAGGAGTCAGTGTGTGGGTGAGAGCCTGAGAAACAAAGCTGTCACATTGCGGAGACCATTACTGCTCTTCCTCAAGCTTCATTCCATCCATCAGGTGAAACAAGGTTTCATAATTCAGATGAGACATTGTGTACCAAGTTATTTTTGTTTGCCGACACTCATACCAAGCCGCATGGACTTACAGCAACAATAAAAATCAGATGGGAGGCAGAGAATTCACCTGTCTCGGGTAAAAAGGGAAGAAAGGGTAGAACTGTATAGAAACCTGGTGGTATCTTGCAGACTGTGGCAGGGTGCCAGCCGTATCGCTGGTTGCAGTTGGGACTCTGGACAAAAATGGCGCTATCACTGAGGCACTCTGCGAACACCTCCCCTCCGATGTAATACAACCTCACGCCGCGACCTGTCAATGCGAGTCAGGAAAATATATGAAGAAAAAAAGCATAAACAAAAGAATACTATTAACATTCGCACTGAAAAATCCTTTTAGGAATAGTGTGAGTAGACGTGTGTATTTGCTTGTACCTATATGTCTCCTTGTCATCTCAACAGTTCCGTTCCTGTTAACATTGCTGAGGAGCCCTAAACAGAACCGTTCAGAGTTGGAGGGGTCGGTGAAGCCGTCGACCGTCAGAGATGGCTGTGAGGCGTGGAACGTCTCTCCGACACGCTGGTTTAACTCGTAGTAGGCGATGGAGCACCAGAAAGCCGGTTCACTGTAGGTGACTGGCTGAAGGTCTGAAAACCGATCAAAAAGAACAAAACGTTTTGCTTTGCAGTCGCTAATCTTCTATTTCCCTTAATATTTGCTTCAATTTCATATTCTGGTTTCTGAGTTTAATAAACCGAAATGTTCTTTGACATATGTATTGACTTACAATAAATTTATTAAAGAAATACATTCGGTCTTACCCAGGCCATGACTGACAGGTGACAGCGAGCTTGGTGACATTTCTGCTGGTGAACCTACAAGGACAAAAAGCCTTAACATCTTCGTCTAGCAGCGGTTCACAAACTACTGGTGGTACGCACAAAAAAAAAAAACCTAACAATAAGTAGATTATTTTGATACATTTCATTAAACATTAACTGTTTAACAGTCTAAATTAAATATATAGTCTTTTCCTACACATGATGCTGTAGCTGAAATCTGCTATCAGAATCTCTGATGCATGTCCAGTTTTCTTGGGGACATTTCATTCAGGCACAAGCACAAAACACAGGTTGTTTCTGTAACACTGGAGACTTGTGGTACCTGACAGGCAACTATTTTTTGAGGTGGTACCCAGTGTAGAAGGTTTAAGAACCACTGAACTATATTACCCAACATGTGAAACGCACAGCAGCATGCACACTAGCACAACACTGAACTAGTCTACCTGATTCCATACTTTGATTCATCTGCTGGTCACTAGTTTCTCCGTCTTCACTGATGTATCCAGGAGGAGGTGTCTCTGTATACAAAGATGGAATAGAAATTCAACGTAAACACACTGTTGCATATAGGAGACAGTTCTGGGGTATCTGTAGGTTAACACAAAAGGTTATGATTACAGGTAGAATAATAATGACAAACTTAAACCTTAAATTAACAAAACTAGTGAAAAATAGTGAAAAGACTTGCTCTTCATGCCCTGCAAACACACCTGGTATATAGTTGTTAGGTGGATCTATGCCAGCAGGAAAATTGGTGTTCTCGGGAATGGAGTTTGTAAAGTCGTCTAGAGGAGGAAGCTCTGTCAGAATCTCTGTATGTCGAGGTACCAACACTGGAGGAAGCACTGGTGAGAGAAGATGGTGTCAATGACAAAATAGGCAGGAAAAGTTGAAAAATCCTAAAATCTCTTTTTTTGAAAGAATTTTCTCTAAGCAGGTTTGCTGTTGCAACACAGATTTGCCTCACGCAGAAATAAGTATTCAGTAAGCAGAGATGACCTAGTCATGAAAATCTGCAATGGCGACATTCATGGCGATGTAAACGTGTCATGTGTCATCACGTTGCCGTATTATGCCGATATTACACCACGTAAAAATGTATACCAGTATTATTGTGGTCAGTATTATACGGCACGCCTCTAATAGAGACAGACAGGGTTCCAAAAGTGCAAGAGATAATGACACTGAACAATTTCAGCTGCCACGATAACTATTATTATGGACTTGTGAGAGGGCACCTTCAAGATCACAGCCAGCAGTACTCACAGTATAAAGACTATTTCATACACACACGCATGCTTTTCTCAGGGACCATTACCTGGCGTCTCCACTCGCTGGTAATGGTAGGGATTGACACACACTTCGTCCTTCTTAAGGTTGAAGGCATACTGGCAGGTGTCAATAGCCCTCAGCTCATGGTGACTGTGAAGGTCAGGCCATCTCCATAGGCGACAGTAGATGACATGGGGCAGGCCCTTACGATGGGACACCTGGAGACGCCCATCCAGTGACCTGAGAAGGTTGGGAGAGAGGATGGCCAACAGCTTAGTAACATGCCAGTTTGACAGAATTATTATTATATTATGAATGCTGACTTGAAGTCTTTTGTTGACTTTAATGAAGAGAAGGACCAAACAAAGTCAGTGAAAAGTGATAACGTAGAAAACAGGAAAGAAGATCTACATTAAAGCAACATAATGGCTTTTACACCTCACCTTTTTACAGCAGATAAGAGATCTACACCTCATTGTATATGTGTGTGCATGTGGGTGTAATCACCTGCTGTGGTCAGGGTATCCGTACATGCCTGTAGAGTCCCACTGCTCTATCGTGTGGCCTGAGCCTAGCCCCCATAGATCTGAGCAATTACTACAGACACACCAACACGCACATACAAAATACATGCACACACATGTAAACACACACACACACACACACAAACACAGCCACGGGACAGGTGCAAAAAGGATAGAAAATAAAAGCAAATAGATGGTAAATGTGAGATGTTTCATTCCAAATTAGTAGGATGAAAACAGTTATTTACAGCTGGTCCTCAATGATATGAAACAAGGCAAAAAAAAAAACACAGGTGGATGATGTGTGGAGGTCATATGGAAGGTGGCATCATGATTACCTTAAGACCTCAGCATCACTTACAAACTCCTTTTATTTATTTATTTATTTTTAGTCTCATTACACAGAAGACATACAAACAGCATGATCCGTGCACGTGTGCACTTCCATGTCCACAACTACAGGTGTGATGTCAAGCAACACGTTACACAGGAAATATCTTCACAGCAATGATATGTAAATGAGGAAATAAAGCGTTTCCATAGACTAAACGAACTCAAGACACGACAACATAAAAACCAGATACAACACAAAACGTGTAAATACAAATTGTGACTAAAGGAAACACACGTTTTTCTCCAACGCTTGTATGATTTTATTTGTGTGCACGATGACGAGGAGAGCTGCTCGTAAGAGCAAAGACATTGCCAGACCTGTCCGTACAAGACCTGCTATCTCAAAACTTATCATCCTACTACTCAAGAGTTCTACAACTAAAAGATCCAAGAACAGCATTTCCAGACACAGCTAATGTCTTCCCTTCTCCCCTTCTCACTTAAAAGGCCACCAGTACAATCACTGATGGGCTTGCCTGTCAAAAGGCCCGTTTCATTTATAAAAAGCTAAAATCACCTTTGAGCAGTCACTATGCTCAAACATTCTGATGATATTTCCATCCAAACGTAGATGCATATTGTTTTTTAAAAACTTGAAACCATTGTCTTTGTCTAGCTATCCATGCGAGCCATCTCTAGACACAGTTGAGCTGGTGCATCCTTCCTCTGACACATTTTCTACCACCACACAGACAAATAATACAACCACAACTACACCGTTATGGAAGAACTATCATTACGTGTGTCCGTCTTAGCCTAGCCACTGGTCAGTCGGCAGAAATGCGATAAATCATCCATTTTCGGCGTGTTTATCATCATCTTCTCTGGCTGGTTTAGCAAAGAAAAGAGGTAATATAACTAAAGAAAGGTTGTACACTCCAAACTCTTATCTCAAATCAACTTCCTAGATAGAGAACAGCAGCTATTTCAGAGTAGATGTCTGAAATGGAACCAGCATCACCTTATCAGCTCCACCTCGGAGGCAATCTAGCCTACATTCCTCAGAGTAAAGAAACAGAGGGAGGTCTGGCATCTCGCTCATGGTTCCACTTCTGCACTTTAGCCCCGTGCTCTCACCAGTTTAACTCTACAACTTTAAACACCAGTACGCATTATACAGTGTATAATGTGTGAATGTACAGTTCCCAGAGTGAGCACTGTGAGATTAGAAGTGTCTAACTCAGCCAGTACTCTATAGTGTTCACTACTAAGACACTAATCAGGAATTAGTTAGAAGACCAGACATCTCACACATGCAGTACATTAACACTACCCTGAACCTAAAATGCTTATTTGTCCTCGTGACCTCAGCAGCTTTGCATCCGTTTAACACGATGATAGTGTGAGAAGTCAAGAACAACATACTTCAGTGAATGAAGACAGAATCTGAGAAGGCAGCCTCATAAAATCTTAACGACCTTTTATTTATCTTTATTTTCTCTTCCTGCCCATCATCAGCGGATTGATTCACATTGATAACATGCTTCTTGTGAGGCACCTGTGAGTTTTTATGTCCTCCCTGAGTCTGAGTGGGTTTTCTCTGGGTACTCCATTCTCCTGCAACTGTCCAAAGACATGGATTTGGGTTAATAGTTGACTCTGAACTACCCGTAGGTATGAATGTAACTGAGCGGTTTGTTTCTCTAAAGGTCAGCCCTGTGATAGACTGCAGACCTATCCAGGGTGTACCCTGCCTGTCACCCAATGACAGCTGGGACAGGCTTCAGCGCAGAAAAAGCAGTTAGGACAACAGTTGGATGGGTGGAAAATAACCACTGACGCAAGATCAAGTCAAAAAACTGCAGCAAGGTATGTATAGGGCTGTGTTTCGCTGGACACAGCAACTTTCTTAGAGTATTTTACTCAGGTGAGTCTCTAGTATACATTTCCTTAGCTATTAGATTGCATTATTGTACTATTTCAAGTACTTAATTAAGCAAAGCGCCCAACACGGAGCACCAGTCCAAACACTTGCTTAAGGAGTCATCCATTCTGTACAAGCACATGTGTGTGTTTTCTGGTATGTTAGACTCATTATCAGAGCGACACAGATAATAATTCTACACAATACTGGTACATTTTTGAACCTAATAAAAGTTATTTAATTGAATTATAATGTTTTGATCTAATGTAGCTAAAAAGGGAACAGAGGGACACTACATACAAGGTGAATGCATACATTTCTTGCATAAAAGACAACAGAGGTATGGCTGGCATCCAGTGCTGGGTCTCAGCTTCCTACAATCGGGTTTCAGTTCTGCTGCCTTGCTAAACTATGGCAAACCTGAATAGGGAAGTGCACCCATTATTGCTTAACAGAGACCCTTGTTTCTGCAAGCCTGTGGGCCCCGTCGGCCTCCTTCGTACTTTTGTGTGTGTTGACACAACTCATTGTGCTGATCTGTTTTGTTATTGTGGTAAACCAGCACATACAGACTGTGGATATGTGAACGAAGTCAATTCATTTAGTTTGGAAAGTTGTGCTCTGGTCTCACCTGGGTATGGTGACACACTTTGTGTTGCTGTTCTGAGTGCTGATCGCTTTCTCCAGCTCATCAAGTTGTCCCGTCTTCTTCAGTTTCTTCACGAGGCTCTTCACAGCTTTTTCACACCACTTTTCCTCCTGTCCTCCCCCATTTTGCTCCCCTATACCACCCCCTGCTCCTCCACTACCTGCTGGTGTCTTCTTCCATCCCAGGAGGCGTTTCACTACTGGGGGAGTAAAAGGAAGGATGGAGGACATGGTGGGGTGTGTATGCGTGTGAGAAAATAGGTGAGGGGAAGGAGGAGCACACAGGTGATGGTGTCTCTGAATTCCAACTGGAGATTCAACAATATAGCTATATATTTTGAGTACTGTCTATGTCTTGGTGAATCTTGGCAAACATTAGATGGAAATAACAAAGCACAGGGAGGAGACGGGAGCACATTTGAAGAAATCTAGAGGGAGAAAAGAGAAAACACACGTTAACACGGAGACAAATACAGTTATGAATATAAAAAAGTGTGATAAACAACTCTGCACAACATTTCTGAAATGACGACAATAATGCCCACACACTCAGAATTATAAACAGTTTTTTGTTTTGCCCGTGACTATTATATCTATCTGTAGCTAACTCACCCACCATGTACTGCACTGTATGCATCATTCAGGATTACAGTCATAATGCAACACACCCTCTAGTCTTTAAGCATCAACTGAATTGGATTTATAGTCAGAATTTACTTCTTGATCGATCAACCACTGATGAGGACCTCAACCACCGCAAACACAATTGTCATCTTGCAAAATCACATGAACACACTTGTGTTCCTTAGCTGCACAATTTGGGGTAACACAATTTACTTGTAATGGACAATAACTAGTGGCATAATATCTTACCAGGATTTGCACATATGTAAAAACTATAAATAGGCTACACTGATACACCACAGAATATGTGACCGTTGAGTCAAAGGTCATATAGGTAACCTGGCGGGCCTTGTTCATGCACCTGCTGTGCTGCACAAAGTTTTATAAACTTTGTACATTTGCATAAATATTACAAATACTACAAATGATGAGGGCGTGGGTGATCCCGAATAACAATTATTTTTTACTTTATTTTGGTCAACCTTCAAGATCTCAAGAAAGACAACTAAGTGAGGGTCAGACTACATTTAAATGTATCCATGTCAATGTCTACACTAATTTTATAGCAGATGTGACAGATCCTACGTCTGGCACACTCACCATTTAGTTCTGTGCACTTGCGCAGGTAACCCTATGCTCTATTAGAGCTCTCATATCATTGCAAAGATCCATCTTCCCCATCGAATGAGGAAACACACATGCTCAGACAGAGCCAACTCAGAGGAGATCAATTGAGAGTACTTTAATCAAATTATTAAATCAAATTTGAAAACTTTGTTTCCCTGGACTCAGTCCTCCCAAAACACAATTGCCTGTGTTGTGGTTGGACTAGTAAAAAACGTTACTGATCAATGAGACTTAAATAACGAATAAAGGCAACTAAGTGATGCAGGTTTCTCAACTTAGCTTTATCCTGCGAGGCGGGGATAACTGCTGTTAGCATGTTACTCTGAAAGTCCAAGCTCCTTCTAAGAATTCATTTCACAGGCTTAACCCTTGGACTGCTTGCTATTAGTGCAGGAGTATGAATGGATTTGAGGGAGTCAGACCATTACAGAAAATAACTATCTGTAGTCTCAGTACCTATAGTTGATATTGTCTAAACGTGCAAGCTTATCGTGTATCAGAACAAGAGTTGAGAAGAGGCTTTGATGCCAGCATACCAGGCACATGTGTTTGAGTCTAACATTAAACGCAGGTACACGTATTGATGGGGGGGGGGGGTGATTACTAGGGGAAATAGAAGATCCCTTAAAACGATGATTGTGGCTTTTCTGTCGTTGAAGGTTACTACACAAAGGAGATGTTTGAGCAAACCTCTGCTCCCGTGGGCTAAAAAGAGCCTGTCATATCTGGGAGCCTTAAAACAGAAAGAAAGTCTTAATGTAACGAACAAAAAGCACAAAACGTGCCGATACGGTCACAACGTAAACGTTTAGTCGACATGCTGACCACAGCTATCAGGGCCTCGCGGGCAAAACACGCGACCTTATTTAGTCTGCAACGTTGTCTCCATGTATTATTTTCTGACAAACTCAGTGTTTGGGTTACTTCTCCCTCTACTCATGTATGCTAACAAACACACAATGTGAATAAGCTAACGCCTCTAACGACGATTTAGACTAAACAGCCGGTGGATGTAGACTTTTGACGAAGCCACTTCGTTTTCTCTGCCGGATTTTAATCGCTAAAATCTGCATGCAGCAGTTACAGTGAGGACATTCAGATTTCTTTTGTCTCGAAAGGACTGACAGCCCCCTTCTCCTCCTCCCCTCCAAAAAAAAGAGTACGAAAAAACCCGCTAGCAAGCTTGCTACTTTGTCACAGACAAATAAACAGGTCTGCTGCATGTTCTGTCGCTAACAAATCAAATCTGTTTCTTTGTTCAAAAACACACTTACCAAACCACGAGACGAAGCGACGCGAAAGGGTAACTCATGTGCCTGTCATAAAACACCGCTGGTACATTTTAAACGCGTCTACTGCGACTTTAAAGTGTATTTTCCACCTTCGAGCCACCGGGATGATGGCCCCTCATTCAAAACTCAACCAAACTGTATCGTTTCATGAAAAAATATAAACGGCATCGCAACGCCATTATGTCCCGCCTCCTCTCTCTTTCTATTGGCTGAATCACGGGATTTAGCTGATAAACTGTTACCAGACTAGTTTTGCATTGGCTCGATGTTGTGTCCGTCATACATTGTTAGATTTGAAGGCATGTCGCTGATGTTTATCACTGTGGGCATCGTGATTGTCCTCTTAAAATAGCATTACACGACAGGAGGTGAATGGAATAAAATAAAATAACATATTAAAATGAAGAAATGTAGTTTAATTATAAAGAAGTAAGAAAGAGAATAACATAATTTGTGTTAAATACAAATTGTAGTAAAGTGAGTGTATAATGCATTAAAAAGTTTACTCACAAAAGCAAAAGCAAGTTATTAGGTCTATTACGACAATATTATTTTATGATCTTTACTTACTACAGAGGAAACCCTAAACGTTTAAACAATACCGTGAAGCCTACCATTACAGTCCTATTAAAGTCCCTTGGGGTAATGTTTCCTTACAAATGACCAGGATATGGGTCCACCTAATATAGACTATTTGGCCACATAAATATGCAAATATGCAGATTTGCACCTTCAGCACCTAGATGCAAATATGACTGCCTGATGAATCTGTTTCCCATGCTTAAATCATTCAGGGAGCCAGTAGTATCCAGAAATGCCGAGGATTTCCCCTGTCACACAGCGTGGAGCAGAGGAGCCGAGGAGACGCATGCTCCGTGCGCACTCACGCTCACCTGGGACCTGTTGCTCAGCTGCAGATGTCCCTGCGTTATGAGGACGCCTGGTGTGGATTTAAAGGATGCTTCTCGCTATAAACATACATGATATGCTGCTACTAGACCTGGCATGTTTATAACAGCAAATAACCGAGCCGGATGAAAAAACGAAAACAAAAGGTGGACGCCACAAGTCATTGGGTCTGTTACCTCAGTCGGTTTGAAAAACGAAAGAAGTTCGCGCACTTGTAAGTAATTTTATGCTTCGTCTTTCATTCGTTAACTAAACTAGGAAGGGTTTTGTAGCTGATGGAAGTAATAGCAGTAGACTCAGTAGCAAATTGTGACAGATTTAGACTTTATTGGAGCAATTAGCGGCTTTATTATCCAACTATAAGTCCATGTTATGCATTCAGCAGGACCAGGTCACTTCTAACATGCGCCGAGCTGCTTTACCACAACTAATACATACAGGATGTGCAAAGACGTGAGGAAATAAAGCATGTTAGGAGCTAGGAAAAGACGCCATCTATCCACGTTAGATGCTCCAAGCGGTCCGCAGAGGCTGCGTGCCTAGCGGCAGGGAGGCTCGGGATGATGCTGCAAGTGTGTGTACAGAGGAGATAATAACCCTCACTGGACCATCACCAAGGAGAGAAACAACTCCAGAGGATTGATTGCAGTGTTTGCTATACAAATGTCTTAGGTGGACCAATGTCGTGTTGAATTTAGAAAATATATAATTGTATGTCTTTTTGTTGGTGTTTGAGCAGGTGTGATTTGTACACCACAGACAATGGGAAAATTCTGCAAATGCAACGGAAGGCTGCTCTGCCTGTTCCTGCTGCCTTGCATGATGACTGGCCACCTTCTGATTTACATCATGGTGTCCATATTTGTCACCATCTCATACGCTCCTCCAAAGATAAACCTCCACTATGTCGCCCCGGGAGTTTCTCCTAATTCTTCTGCTTTGGCCTCTCACCCGCTCAGTGCTTTCTGGAACCTTCGTCTAGAGGACAGCGCACTGTGGAATCAGTTGCAGCATATTTGGGACCGTCAGCACAACCCATTACTGCGTGGAAATGCAACTGGGGTATTAAGGAAGCCCAAAGCTGAAATTATAGCAGAAACAGAGGATGAATGCGTTTCTGACTGTATGTCACAAAAGTGTTCAGTGCCTCATATGGACGATTTCCACAGCCTGCCGGAAGACATGAGGGCATTTATCATGTCAATGCACTGCAGGAAGTATCCTCTCCTTATCAACCAGCCTGGTATGTGTAGGAGGAACAACAGTAGCTTTGATCCGGACACTCCCATGCTGCTCATGGCCATCAAATCTCAAGTAGGGAACTTTGAAAACCGACAGGCCATCCGTGAAACATGGGGACACAGTGGTCTGGTGAGGGGGGAAACAAGTAAGAAGGCTGGATTAGTGCGCACAGTGTTTCTACTTGGAAGACAGGATTCAAGTACAGGTCCTCATCCCGACCTGAAAAACCTCCTAGACCTCGAGAATCAGAAATATCGGGACATCTTACTGTGGGATTTCAGAGACACTTTCTTTAACCTGACCCTCAAGGACTTGCTGTTCTGGAACTGGTTAAAGAATTACTGCCCCACGGCCGTCTTTGTGTTCAAAGGCGACGATGACGTCTTTGTTCGAACGGGTGCCCTTCTGGATTACCTGCATAAACAGTGGGAGGATCACAACTTGTGGAAGGCCTATACAAATGAAACTGAGTTGAATTTGTTTGTGGGGGATGTAATCAACAATGCAATGCCAAACCGACAGCCATCCACCAAATACTACATCCCAGAACGTTTCTACAAAGGCGTGTACCCGCCGTATGCTGGTGGAGGAGGGGTGGTGTATTCTGGCTCACTTGCATTGCGACTGAAAGAGGTGTCTGCAAAGGTGCGACTTTTCCCAATAGACGACGTGTATCTGGGGATGTGCCTGCACAAGCTCGGCCTCACTCCGAGCCACCACGCAGGTTTTTTAACATTTGACCTCCCAGAGTCAGACAGGGGCAATACCTGTGCCTACAAATCTGTCCTGCTTGTCCACAGACGTAGTCCCAAGGAGATGCTGGCGTTGTGGAAGCAGCTCCAGAATCTGTCCAGTCAGTGCTGAGGCTCATTTGCCTGCCAAATAAGATTCATTGAATACAGGATGAATGCTGCCACTGCACTTGTTTAAAGAGCATATAGTGCATCTACAGGTCATGTCAAACGGGAGGTGTAACGTAGTGTACATGTCTTTGACTTAAATAACACTGCAAAGAAAACTGATCTACCTCAAAGGGTATTTTCATTTTGAGACCTTATAGATTAAGGCCCCACACTTGACATGTTTTCAGTCAAGTATTAATGCACTTATAATTTGAAGTTTTAATGTACGACCTTGTAAAGAGAGGCCTATATGTCATTACATAATGTTTGCAGAAAATATTTTCACGTTCACAGGTGAACATGGATTTCTGTTTCTGTTTTTCTAACGGCAAGGGTTCTTTGCATCATGTTAGCAATTCTAAAATTTCCAAATGGCTCATATCCTTTTTGCTCCACAAATGCATCTGACCTTGATGACGGCGATAGTTTTCATGTGCACTAACTAACACGTAACAATGTTTTATTCACACATCGATGGTGTTCATGTTAGAAAAACTGTGTTATCTAATCTGGAACAATAAAAGTTTATTCATCTATTTGTTGCTCAAATCTTGCTGATGGCTTTAAATATTTTAAATAGTTTTCCATTCATGCTCACTACACTGATAATTTATTGTTAACTGTTATAGATTTGAGTTATTCTTTAGTCATACAAATACGAACATGGCTGAGTCTGGCGGTATTAGAAGTTTATTGGTTGATTTGCTCCTCCAATAGGTGAAAGTTTGTGGGGGATGAACCAACAGGAATGTCACTTGTTGCCGTCAGTGTCCTCAAGTGCTGCCATAAAATGTATAGCTTCACGATTTTTATTTATTTAAGTGAATATATACTAAAATCATTTCTAAACTGATGTTATGTACTTTATCTGGTCAGCCATGCCGGTAGATGCATACACTAATAAAATCCCCACAAATGTTTGGGTATATAATAAATCATACTAGACAATGCTTGAAAAGCACCTTCAGTCTCGGCAAGAGGAAAGGTGCACTAGTTTGCATGTGGGCGTTTAAACAAATATAGAATATATGACTTTCCATCATTGCAATATGTTTCTGCCTCATGACCATTTATACAGAATGCAAAACACCTTGGGCAGTATTTGGATAGGAAATTTAATGAGAGAATACAAACAGTAGTGCATACATTACCAGAACAAAGATCTGTATATAAATTATACCTATCAAATATTTAAAAAACCTGCATTTAGTTCCTAGACAAATATATTGGCAATACAAAGCAAATCAACTTCAGTTCAATTGCTCAGCTCCAAGATGAAGACAAGGGAAACATGACCCCAAGTGACGGGAGTCCTCCAGAGACAGTGAAACTAAGCACAAATAAACACAGAAGATGGCAATAGCACATCACTGTATCCACACTAAACAATTAAAAAACAGCAAAACATTAATTAACAAGGATTCTTAAATTATGCCAACATGTGCTTAGATAACTGTGTGTGTGTGTGTGTGTGTGTGTGTGTCTCTGTCTTTTTGTGTCTAATTACATTGATCTGGTTTCCATCATTGATTTTGTACTAATATGCAGACAGTGGTTCCAGAGTGAGGTGGTTGTTGAAAAGGCAGAAGTCTATCAAAAGGAAAAACGAGGAAGGTTATTGAGCTGCTAAACACCAAGGTGGCAAACATTATGAGAAAGTGAATCAAAATGTTATGTAATCAATACATTTGTCTGTTAAAACATCTCACTGCTAATATAGTATAAATATTATCATTAGGTTTTCTTTCCCATACCATCAACCATGGTGAGATACCATTAAAAGTAAGGGAAAATAAAAACTGTATGATTTCATGGACTTCACTGAAATGACATCTAGTGTTGAAACTCTGCAAATGAATGAGGTGCGCGCCACATGCTGGATGTTCGTGGTACTGTCAGGTCTATGTTGACTAATAATATTTATTTAACATAGGAAAATACAAATGTTAAGTCACCTTTAGATTGTTCTCCACCACTGACTATCTAACAAGTAAAAATATGTAAACAGTTCTCATTAAGCAGCTCAATGTGAGACTTGGTCAGAAGAAACCTCCTGAAAAAACAAGAACTATCTGTTGACGTCAGAACCTCTGACTAACAGCTCCGCCTGGTGTACGTGTGTGGTAATGTCAGGAAAGTTCCTGAAGACTCTGGAGAT